>JARGCV010000313.1:0-332500 GCA_034064705.1 Bothrops alternatus
CACTGTTCCATATATATAAGGGACACATCTGCTCTCTGCCTATAGTCATAATTTCTAATATTTAAAATGTACTTATATTATTACCAGATTTTAGAGCTTAGCCATGAACTATAAGAAGTACTGCATTGGATTCTCTTTCCCCAGTCTTCTAAATTCAGTTTTATAAGATAACTCTGTATTATGGGCTTTAGACTCTATCACATCCCTTGTGAGTTTTATTTCCCACCCCCCCAATATTGCAGTATTCTTTTCTTTTTAACATAGTTATTCTGCCTACAACCTTTCACTCAAATTTAAGCCGTGGAAAATACATGGTTAAAATGTTAAACGGAGATTGTTGCTTTCATTCATACTTTCTCATTACAAATTTGGATAGCCTAATTTGGGCATGGGGCAAAGAAAAGCTGATACCTTTGAAACATTCAGAAATATGCTTTTCATCTTCATCAGGCCAAAATTCTTACATAAGCATTTTGTCCTTGAGGGAATATATTGTTGTAATGTAGGCATTAAAAATCTTTACCATGAATTCTAATTACCTCCTAGAGACATACATACCTAACGTTGTAATTGACCAGTATCTAACAGTACAATCTTCTTTTCTTTAATGTAAATGAAGAAAAGCAGATGGAAAGGAAAATGTAACAATCCAGCTCAGCCTGCCAGAAGAGGACCGCAATAAAGATTCTAAGTAGGTTTTGCAGCATTCAAAGAAAACCAGATTTAACAAATGCCTGGGCTATATCAGTTACAGCTGCATGTCCATTATGTGTGAAATCACTTTATTACAGGGTGTAATGACTTTTCAAATATTTGCTCTTCAAAACCAAGGGAAAATTGCTCTTTGGTTTCATTTCTTTTTCTTTTTTTCTTACTCTGTGTGAAAAACTTGGAATTGCTTTTCAAATATAAGTTTTTAAGGTCTGGAGTTTCCAGCAATACAAAACAAAGATGGGCAAAAAAAATTGGGTTCCTGAGAAGCTAGAAGAAATGTTGGACTGCTAGCAAGTGCTTATTTGTTGCTGTTGTTAGTTGCAAAGTCGTGTCCGACCCATCGTGACCCCATGGACAACGTTCCTCCAGGCCTTCCTGTCCTCTACCACCTTCTGGAGTCCATTTAAGCTTACCCCTACTGCTTCAGTGACTCCATCAGCCACCGCATTCTCTGTCATCCCTTCTTCTCTTGCCCTCAGTCTTTCCAGCATTAGGCTCTTCTCCAGTGAGTTCTTCCTTCTCATTAGGTGGCCAAAGTACTTGAGTTTCAACTTCAGGATCTGGCCTTCTAAAGAGCAGTCAGGGTTGATCTCCTCTAGGACTGACCAGTTGATTGCCTTGCAGTCCAGGGACTCGCAGGAGTCTTCTCCAGCACCATAGTTCAAAGGCCTCCATTATTTGGCTCTCAGCCTTTCTTATGGTCCAGCTTTCACAGCCATGCATTGCAACTGGGAAACCATGTTACATCATCATTGCATCCTGTTTTATTAATCATGGATCACTTAAATTGGTTTCTGGGCAGGAGAGAAACACTTGAAATAACTAAATGAATAATCCTGTAAATAATCCAGTCCTGCCCATTAATCCCATTGCTCTGTAGCTTGATGTGCATCAAGTATAGTTTATAATTCTCATTTCAAATTCAAGGAAAAAGGCATATCTCCAGTTAATTTATAATCTTACCTTATCAAAATTGTTATCAACCTGAGGGTGCCCCTATTAACATGTTCCCCATATTATTTTCCAAAAAAACAACAACCAGGTGTTGCAAAAATTCCTTGCGGGCTAATTCCAGACCCCAAACTTTACAAGGTAAGTTCAGCTTGTATTTTTAATTATGTTTGACAACCTGTTTTGTTTTTTTGTTTTTTGCTGATGAAAAATTTGGGTGAATTAGGCAGCAACCCACCCAAAGATGTTAAGCTGATATAAACTGCACAAAGTTGAACATGTTTTTCACTACCCCCCTTGTTGCAGAAGCAATTTTGGCCATCTCAGGCAAAGTATTACACAATACCTAGGCAATATAACATGTGCACATTAAGATAAAGTCCTTTTAAGGCAGGGGTTCTCAACCTTGGCAACTTTAAGACTTGTGGACTTCAAGTCCCAGAATTCCTCAGCCAGCAAAGCTGGATGAGGAATTCTGGAGTTGAAGTCCACAGTCTTAAGTTGCCAAGGTTGAGAACCCCTGTTTTAAGGGATTTACTAATTTTTGAACACAATTTCTAAGCAGCATCAAGATACAGGGATGTACAAAATGATATCCAACATTTGCTTTATGAACATCATCTTTCTCATAATTTGTACTTTTCTTTTTTTAAAAAGGGGGCATATTGCTTGATGAGCACAAACTTAATAACCTTAACCTTAACACATTTTTTTCAGATATTTTCCTATGTACAGTTTATTTATTTGGGGTGGTTAAGCAAGAGTATTTGAACAGCATGGCATGGCAAAATTCAGGAAATGGGGAGATTTACAACAATACAGCTTTGTTGCATTGGTATTTCTTGATTATGTTTCTCCTCTTTTGACTTGATCCACAAGTTCTTTTCATGCACAGGGACAATAAATTTGCAGCTACTATTCCTTGTTACCCTGGCTAGTAGCTTCAAGTCAAACGCTTAGGTAGATCATTCCTTATCAGAAATTTCTGGATTATCAGGTACGATATAACAGTATAAATCTTCTGTGAATCAACTTGGTATGCTATTCTTTGCATTTCATCAAATTATAGCAGTTACGCTGGCCCAGGGGCTAGAAGGCAGTATTGCTGGCTAATTCTGCCAACTGCCAGGAGTTCGATCCTGACCAGCTAAAGATTGACTCAGCCTTCTGTCCTTCCGAGGTCGGTAAAATGAGGACCCAGATTGTTGGGGCAATAGGCTGACTCTGTAAACCACTTAAAGCACTGTGAAGTGGTATATAAATCCAAGTGCTATTGCTATAATATTCAATTCTGGGCACCTGTTTACATGTACATTAGTCTCCCTCGAGTATGTTTTGATTCCTGGTGACTTTAAGGATACATCTTCCACATTCTTCTTTAAAACAAAGCATATTTTTTGTTCCTCTTCCAATTCACCTGCTTCTGCTCAATTTCTAGCATGCTTGTAACATGACCTATAATTGTCAGGCTGAAATTTCAGGTTCTTTCTGGGACCTCCTTCTGAGGCAGACTTTAAGACAGATAAAGCAGAGATAAGGAAATGTCTGAGTTCATCTGCCAACTGGAGCAGCTGCAGCCCTTTTAACAGGTATCATGGGGAGGTAACAGCCCTGTCCTTTGACTGGGCAAGTCTCCAAACATTACATCATTCTGGAAAAGCTCTTGTCTCTCAAGGTGAGAAAAAAAATAACACACCAAGAAAGAGCGCTGAATTTAATCAATTCTGGTTACCATTTTTAGATTATTTCCTGTAGAAGATTTTGATTTACACGTGCCATTCTACTGATAAAGATTATTATTTCTTCTTAAAAAGACACACGTGCTCAAATATACATAGGTATGTATTCAGAGCCTCCTCCTCCTCCTCCTCCATCATTCATGTCACTGTTAACACCAGACAAGACACTGCCTTCTTCCTAGGCTGAGAGAGAAGGACTGGTTTAAGGTCACCCAGCTACCTAAGGCAGAACTAGAACTCACACTACTCCCAGTTTCTAGCCTGGCACCTCAAAGAAAATCCAGGTTTGTTTTTTTTTACCCTGCTTCTATTTCAGTTCCTTCTTTTACTTTTTAACTCCATTTTTAGTTTTTGTGATTCTTTTTTTAATTATAAGCTTGCTTGATTTTAACAAGATAGATGGCATTGCTTGGGTATGATCCAATGGGAATGGCATTTTCTCCTGCCTGAATCAAACATTTTAGCATTATCTGATCTGACATCTTTATGTGAACCTCTGAAAACTTTTGTTATCTTCAGGAAAGAAAAGAAAACACAGTCATTGTCAGCAGACATTTTACTTAATTCCTCTTGATCAAAACCAGCACTAAGTTAGCTTTTTCTGAGAACTGGACATGAGTTCATATAAATATCAGCCAATCTAATCAAGTCAAATTAATGTATCTCCTATTAGCTTAAGTAACACATTTGCTCTGGCAGTAACATTGTTCTCCTTTCTTCCTGTAAGATTTCTGTAGATTCAGTGCTGAATAGTTTACTTTTAAAACACACAAAAACAGACAGGGAGAAATGGCTAAGCCTACCCACTTTAAACAGAATCGCTCAGCAGGATCTCCTACAAGAAGTCAAAGAGACCTCTAAGCCAACACATTTAGGACTGAGAAACAAAGAATGAAACATGAAGATAGAAGAAGACCCTTTTGACTTGGTGGAATTTAAATCCAGCTAGCCATACCAGGGATAATAATAATAATAAAGTTGGAAGGGACCTTGGAGGTCATCTAGTCCAACTCCCTGCTCAGGCAGGAAACCCTATACCATTTTGGACAAATGGCTGTCCAATCTATTCTTAAAAACTTTCAGTGTTCGAGCATTCACCACTTCTGGAGGCAGGTTGTTCCACTGGTTAATTGTTCTAACTGTCAGGAAGTTTCTCCTTAGTTCTAGGTTGCTTCTCTCCTTGATCAGTTTCCATGTGTTGCTTCTTGTCCTGCCTTCAGATGCTTTGGAGAATAGCTTGACTCCCTCTTCTTTGTGGCCGCCTCTGAGATTACTGGAACACTGCTATCATGTCCCCCCTCGTCCTTCTCTTCATTAAACTAGACATACCCAATTCCAGCAACCGTTCCTTATATGTTTTAGCCTCCAGTCCCCTAATCATCTTTGTTGCTCTTCTCTGTACTCTTTCTAGTGTCTCAACATATACTGAATGTGACCCTTTAATGAACAAGAATATATATTTTATACCATATCCTTGTTCTTAGTGTCTGTTCTTTCTTAAGGCTGTTCCTCAGATTGAGTTAAAAAGCTATCTCCTAGTCTCTGAGCTGGTAGAAAGCTTTACCACTTTAGAAGTTTGCTTCTTTCACTGGTGATCCCTGTCCTTCTTCACCATGATGTTGACAACAGATACTAAAGAATTCTGTCATGGAATACATTAAATTTGGGGGTTGATTGTTGGATCCATCCAGTTTTCTTCCCCTTCTCCCTAAATAAATATTATCAGCCAGCAAGAAGACATCCACTAATCCTCATTACAAATGGGCTGAGGGGGGAGGGGTGGATGTGGGCTTATGACCAGAATGGCAGGTTTAGCCATCTGTCAAAACTCAGTTTGGTTTTTGTGTAAGATTTTGCCATGGCAAAGGGAGTCCCGCTACCAGATGAGGCCAGATTCCTTTGGGATACGGGCTTAATGCTAGTTTGCAATGCTATCCTGGAATAGTGCTAAACCTCGGTTCAGAAGCATCTGAAACAACGGCTTTTGCTTAAAAGCAAAGGGGGAAGAAAGAGAAAACTTTCCAGGCTTGAATTCAAACAAGCCAGCTATTGAGATTTATTTTGCAGATATTTGTGGCCCCATGCCAATCAAAACAGCAAAAAACTACTTTGTAGACCATGCTGATCTGCAGAGATAATTAGGAAATATCTCTTTCTTTCTGTCATGCACACTCATCACACCCGTTGCTTAGTGGGTCATTAGTTTCGGATCCAATTTTATTTAACATTAGAACTGGAGAGGTTTTTTTATGATTCCTTTCAGAATTAGCAAGAGCCTGTACGGATGAAATAGCTGCTAGAGATACTGCGCTGAAATCGCATAGGCTTTCATGTAAATAGAATCCTGAGAAGTCTAAACTTCATTCATAGGTGCTGTATGTCAGGGGTCTTCAAACTTGGCTCTTTTATGACTGGTGGACTTCAGGCACGCTGGCTGAGGAATTCTGGGAGTTGAAATTCACCAGTCATAAAAGGGCCAAGTTTGCAGACCCCTGCAATAGTTTTCAAACATAGTGTGGAAGTTTCCAAGCAAGTCCATTTAAAGAATGTTCCTAGAATTATGCATTCCTACTGTTGTGCAAACGGAACATAAATTCTGATCAGCCAAATTCTGATTTTTGCCAACAACCCTGCCTGGTAATTTGGGGAGAGAGAGAGAGAGAGAGAGAGAGAGAGAGAGAGAGAGAGAGAGAGAGAGAGAGAGAGAGAGAGAGAGAGAGAGAGAGAGAGAGAGAGAGAGAGAGAGAGAGAGAGAGAGAGAGAGAGAGAGAGAGAGAGAGAGAGAGAGAGAGAGAGAGAGAAGATAAACTTATTAAGCAAAGTCACTTACCAAGCTTCCACGTTTGAAAGGAAATTTTGGCTTGGATCTCCCCAAAGTCATTTCAGCTATACTTAATTGCTATTCCACATTGTCTCTCGCGTACAATAGGAAAGCATGCCCTTGTTTGCGTTGGCAAGGTGCAAATACAGACTACTGTATGTGGATTCATTTATTTAGTGTGTAGCATATCATATATATTAACTATATATTAACATTTCAACTAGACTATGTAGAAACACAGTGCATTGGGTTAAGAGTTTCCTGCAAAATAGAGTATTCAATTATCCATTATAATGATGGACATTTTGTTCAGGTTTTTTTTATTTGCTATAGAATATATTTTGGAGGCAGAATTCTCTGTTCAACCTAACCGTTTCACAGAAATTATTATAGCCAAAATCAGCACTGTGTGTTCTGCAGAACAATCTGAAAGGAGATCTTGAACCAGTCACATACCTAAGCCAGTTCACATTTTGGCTTTCCATTTTTCCAGCGTCCTTAATAAAAACACACATTATAGTTTAAAATGTAAAGACAGCCCTGAAATCTTCCTGTTTATTTAAATAAAAAAACGAAAAGAGATGCTGCATTCAGACATCATGGTTTCATTTCGACAGTTCTCCTTAGCTGTCTCTTACAATGTAACATTTTATCATAATTGTTGTCTCATTTATTTTAATATTATTCAAAATTCAAACTAGTTTAATACAGATATTCTATTTCAGGTATATCTTTGCTTATCTCTGCCATAAGCTAAGTAAATAAATACATTGGCTTACTTTATAACCATGGAGGGAAATCCTAAAACTGTTTTCTGCACATCAAAATATGCCCCAGTTGCTATTCATAAATCCATTTATTGCACCAAATGGCCTTTCTCCAGTGACACATCCTCACCATCATAAAGATAGACATGAGTCAATTGTATTATTACTATGAATAGTATCCCTATTTTGAGACTTCTTTACAGATATTAACTCTACCAATAATACTTTCTAGGGCAGTGTAAATTCAAGGTGCTCTTTAACTTTCGCAAACTGGATAAAAAAAAATATTACCAAGTGAAATTTCAATGATACCCACATTCTCATTTCTTTAAAAGAGAAATTGTAAACTACCCATAGGTTTATTTTTGTGCATCTGGGGAGACCAAAATAGTTAAAATGGACCCCTCAGTTCCTTGTGTACATTTTTCAAAACAATTTTCAACTTGATTCCTCCCCACCCCATTCCTCCTGCTTAGCACAGCCTTGCCAGACATTTATACCCCTGGACAGAATGAAATGCAACCCCAAATTAAATCAGGGAGAATCCAGTCTGTTGCTCATGTTGGATACGATTCAACTATTTTTGAGTTTAGCTCTTGAATGAATTTTATTGCTCTTCTTAACGGATGATCAGTTCATCTGAAAAAGTTTCAGTTCAGTTACATTTTCATTGGTTAATACTGAAAATTCTCCATTCTTTTTTTTTTAACAACAAAATGGTTTAAAAATGTCTTCCATAATTTAAGTTCAGTTCCTGATGATTCCATGGACATAACAATGAAATCACAAAACGTGCTGGTTTTGCTTCCCACTAATGGAATTCTTGCTTGATTTCCCTTTCAAATATTAACTGGGCCTAATTTGCTTTGAAGTCTAAATCTAAAGTCACAGGAACAGAGACTTGAATATAGTTCCAAAATTTTCTCCAAAGGTTGTTTCTGAATTGAAATGTTCTATGAGACAAAAGCAAAATTAAATTAAATATAAAATATAAAAAAAAATAAAACCAGTTTGGAGTTAATTATATTGTATTAATTATAATTCAATTTTACTGATTCAATTTTGTGTTAATTAAGCTCAAGTTTAAACAGTTTGTACCTTTGGATGTATCAGAGTTTTTTTTAATTGGTATCATTATCAACAAGGAAGAACTAGATACAAACTTAGATCCAGCTAACCCATGAATCCTTCAGTGCATTTGGGATGGCGTTGGGTTATCTGAAATTGTCTTCAGCTGAGCTGCAGTCATTTAGAGCTGGCATGAAAAAGTTCAGATAATATTAAAAGGGTGGCATCTCTCATTAGATTCAAAGTACTGTAAATTAGTTAGAATAATGCTTCTAGTCTGAACTAATTCTGTCCTAGCACTGTGGGTCTGATCTTCATCTAGAGGACACTTGGCTGTTGCATAACTCACAATTGTCTTCTCCAGCCCATTAACCAAACCATCTTTTTTTTTTTTTTGGCTTGTTCATTGACATATTTTGACTACCAGGGCAGCTTTGATGGTGGATCTTCTGAAAAAATTTCAAAGGACAGCCATTAAATAGAAGGCCCAATTTCTACCTCATCCTAACAACTTTCAGCTGAACCATCCTTTGAGTTAGGTTTGTTCATCTAGTTAGCTCCACTTAGCCCCGATGAAATCAATATGGTTTAAATTCAAGGAATTTGATTTGATGCCACCATCCCCAGTTCTTCCACCACTGTGTAAGCAATTTCTACCATTTTACCACAAAGAACAGTCCTGGTTTGTAGGCTGTATTTTTCATTCCTTGACGTTCCACCGAGAATTAAGGGTTACAGTGGAATTCTACTGACATTACTGTATTACACTCCTAACATTTCTAAAGACGTAATTTGCAAATGGATGTGGAAGAGCTGAATTGCAGGAATCTCATTATGCCTTCCATTTTCTTAAGGGTTACATGATCGGTCTGCTTTGTTTATTGTGAAAGATTACCAACATTAAACAGGGAAATCGGTTAATATGATTGCAATTAAGCTACAGCTGCTCAAAAGGGAAGATCCACTGAAGCCTGACTACCATATGGTCTGAAGAGTTAGCAAATGTGGGTAACGTGACCAACAAACATTGAAGGCTAAAATAAATTCCAAGAAGACCTTCCAACCTTAGATACCTCTGAGATTGAGGCCCCCAAAATGGCAGCTGTCTACAGCATTGGACTATTGTTTTTCCAAGGAGTCCTTCTAAATGGATTTATTTTATCACACACATTCCAGGGATGACCTAATGCTAGAACAAATAAGAGAAGTTATGTGAGACCATGGTTATAAAATCTGGTCTTTAGAAAGAAAGAGGGAGGAAAAAAAGCAAATAAATGCATTGATACTTAAGCAGAAATGAAGCAGCAGCATTGCCTAGCTTTGTCTTCCCCTCAAAAATCTCACATTTACGCCATCCGGACTTCACTTGAATAATTCGGTGGAGAGAAAAAATTGTAATCAGATGAATCAATTTGCCTGATGCAAGCATGCTGCAAACACAAGAGCTCTCACTCCAGACAGGAAGCAAAATAATAATATGTCTCCCTTCTTTCTCTATTATTGTTTTTAAAAGAATAAATAGGTACCTCCCTGCTTGGAAAAAGAGGACCCAAAAGATTGTTACAATCTTTTATTTTGGGCTTTGTAACTTATGTTTATAGCAAGCGATGAAACATGCATGGCTAGATGATGAATGGGTTCCCCTTGATGGCATCAAACAGGGCTTGGAAAAGCAATTCATCTATTTCCTAAAATAAGAGGTGACATGACTTCATTTCAACTTGGTGGGTTGGGCCTTCTCTAACCTGGGACTGTGCCAGTTTGTGGTTGGCAGTGCCTCCGAGCATCCCAGTTTCATTATGGACTTTTGCAGGCTGCAAGGAGTTGACCCACCTAAGGTTGGCTTGGTTTCTTCTCCAGAGGATGGGGAAATTGTGGTGCTTCTTATGGGGCTATGGGACAGGAGGCTTTTTATTGGCTGGCACTCTTGTTTCATTCCACTTTGGGGTAGTACCTCCTCCTGAAGCCTTCACACAGTTACCCTGCCCTTCCTACTCACCTCAAGAGTTGGGTAAAAAGAGAGTGAATGGAAGGAAGGAACAACAGTCAGAAATGGCTAGGTGACTGTATTATTTTTCATGAGCAATGCAAAGATCTTTAGTATGAAGTGGAAAACAAGGATATATTCTCCACCAGGGGTTTCCCAAGATATCTGAAATATATATGCAGGTTCCTATGACAAATGAACTCTTCTATTTCAGATTATAAACACACAAAAATAAGTGGATAGTGGTTCTAAGACCTTCTTTAGACTGTAGTTGAGTTCTTCCTCTCTCTCTCTCTCTCTCTCTCTCTCTCTCTCTCTCTCTCTCTCTCTCTCTCTCTCTCTCTCTCTCTCTCTCTCTCTCTCTCTCTCCTCTCTCCTCTCATATTGAATTATACAATTTACTTCTCTTAATATCTTTAATTGGATATATATGGCATCTCTGAAAGGTTGTAAATCACTATAATAGAACTGTACTTAGACCTGGCTAAATCCAGCTGCATGAAAAGGATGAACTTTGGAATCCCTGTGTTTCAGATCTAATACATGGAATAAATAAATGTACTATAAGCCATCAGCACATTCCACAAGCTTCTTGGACTTTTTATAGAGTTTCACATTTACTCTGGAGACTTCGGGAAACCTTGCAATGGATGGAAAATGACAAGTATTGCGATGTTTTCAGATCATCACTGCAATACTTTCATACCCCTGCCTCCTAAATTTGGAGGAATCTTCTGCAAAATTACAATATTTGTGTGTGACCTCTGCTGCCTCTGTGAATGTTGGTTTCTGCTGATTCAGATAATAGCAGTCCTAGCATCTCCTGCAAAACAGAGCAGTGGAGCTGGCAAGTGGACTCCCAAATTTCTTCAGTGCTATGATTATGTATATTAATATAAATTTGTTAAGCCTTCAGCAGGCAAATACTGTATATCCCTGTTGGTTTTTTTTTTTTTTAAAGCAAGGAAAATTGGAGGAAAACATGCCCAATTTTACAATAATATCAAGAATCTCTCCATGGCTTTCAGAAGACAGATGCTTCTACAGCAGCCACAAAAATTGACAAACCCTTGCTATAAATTCTACAGAAAGAAAAGACTGATTTTGAACCTACAGCACCGATTAGAGTTTCTTTCCTCTATTTGGGCATGAGCTGAACTGCATGCAAGCATACCATGTTCATCTATTAAGCCAATACTGCCCTTTCTCTAAGTCAACACTTCCCTTAATCAGATTGGCAAAACAACAAGATCCTAATATCCACCAGATGCATATCAGACACAACAAGGAAAGACCTGGAAAGAAGATCATGGCAGAAAACTGTCCAAGTTTTGCCTTCTGTCAGAGTAATAAAATAAACTCATTTAAGTACCTGATTTATAAGCTCAATTGAATGCTAGAACAAACTGTATAGTCTAACAGAGTTTAGTGACCACACAGAACGATGCTTGAGAAGCTCAAATAATGCTAAGTGTGGTCCATAATGACCGCGGTTGGGGTGCACGTATTTCAGAAATATGATGGTGTCGGTAAAGCTTCTGCTCTTAATTTTAGAAAATAAAAAGAAGAGGATGTTACCAAATTCAAACAAAATATGAAGGAGACATTTTATTACAACAGTCTTTGGGTCCAACGCACAGTTCTGGGTGTCCGTCAGTTATGGGCATATAAATTACCTTGTTTTACATACCTTTTGCTATGAACTGCCCAAATTCCTATGACTGGAGCAACACTCAGGATCTAGACAATAAATAAAAATAATAAGCCAATGCACAAATAATGTAGCAAATCCAATTTTATTGTGCAGAGGACAATCTTCCATTTTGAATGGAGTTCGGGTTTCTTTCAACTTAAGGTTTGAGCTTCTAACTTTATGACTTGTTAAAAACTTGGCTTGAAATGTAATTTCAATTCAGCACAAAGAAGGGGGAGACTGACATATGCCACTCTAATATTTCAAAGGAATGATGCAGATCCTCAGATTGGGAACAATGAGAACTGAACCCAGAAGAATGAAGTTAGAACACAGAACATAGAATAACAGAATTGGAAGAGATCGTGGAGGTCTTCTAGTCCAATCTCCTGGTCAAGCAGGAGATCCCATATCATTCCGGACAAAGGACTGTCCAATCATTTCAGACAAAGGACTGTCCAGTGATGGAGCATGCACAACTACTGGAGGCAAGCTGTTCCACCGGTTAATTTTTCTCACTTTTAGGAAATTTCTACTTATTTCTATTTCTCTTTGATTAGCTTCCATCCGTTGTTTCTTGTCCTGCCTTCAGGTGGTGCTTTGGAGAATAGATTGAACCCCCCCTTCTTTGTGGCAGCCCCTTATATATTGCTACATGGACTGCTATCCTGTCACCTTCTTTTCACTAGACTAGCTACAATAAATAAAGGTTTCTGTTGCCTTGTTTTCATACTAGGGTATTTCCATAATCTAAGCATACTTTTTTTTGTTTTTCCAGAATCATGACATTTTGGGTTTGGCTCTGCAGTTGCTGAGGTGTGTTGTAGGCAATCAAGTTCTTCAGTTGATGAGCCAGACAAAGGTAGGCGTCAAGTGTGCCCAGCTGTATTTTGATTTCCAAAACCCTTATCTACAATCTAGCTAGAGATGGAAGCGCTTTGTTTATCACATTTAGCTCTCCAATTCAGTGCTATTTCTGAAACAGCCTCTTCCTCCGTATCTAATGGATCTGATTCATCATCCACTTCACAATGTCTTATTACACTTCTCGTCTAAAAATAACTGCACATCTGTTCCCTTTGAAGAGCTGGTGCAGATGTTGAATTGTGGGAGGACTAGGAATTCTCTGGCCCACAAGGCTACATCAGAGCTTGCAGATCCTTCTCTTGCATTTGTCAGGACTTGAAGAAACTCCTTAAACCAAGCAAAGCTTTACCTGTCCCTGCACGGTGAATGTACTGAGAAAAGTCACCTCTCTCAAGATTTTTCTTGCATAAAAGAATGGGACACCATCCAGAAAAGAATAATTTACTTAAAGGATTGGAGTCTCAGTGCACAAAGCACCTTGGAACAAGAAATGGCTTGCCCCAGTATCAACTGATTCTTGGAGATATCACTTATTTTCTGGCTAGAAAGTGTTTGATTGATTGATTGATTATTTGCCATCAAGTAAGTATCAATTTTTAATGGCCACATAGGTTGATTTTTCTCCATGATAATCAATCCCTCATCTAGTCTTCAGGTCTTACAATGGTGCACTCATCCCCACTGTAACTGAGTCCAATTCCCTTGGTGCTGGTCATTCTCTTCTTCTCTTTCCTTCCACCTTTTCCAGCATTAGATTCTTCCTTCCTTCCTTCCTTCCTTCCTTCCTTCCTTCCTTCCTTCCTTCCTTCCTTCCTTCCTTCCTTCCTTCCTTCCTTCCTTCCTTCCTTCCTTCCTTCCTTCCCTCCTCCCTCCCTCCCTCCCCCCTCTCTCTTTCTTTCACTCTTTTTTTCTAGTTCACATTCAGCAAAAGATGTTTCAAAGACATTCTTTCATAAGAAAGAACATTTCCAGAAAGTCTGTCACGCAAAGTGAGGTGTGTTCTCACACTTTCCTGCAGTTTCAGAGTTCTTGAGGCAGGTGTGTGGATACTCTGTCTTTTCACACTTGCATTAATGCCAAGTGAAAGGTATTAAAGCACCAGCTCACTTACTTGAGACTCACCAGAAATTGCCATTACATTTTATTTTCCTAACTGTTTTAACCAGAAACTTGAATCTTAAATGCAAAAAAAAATATATTCGCTTTCCTCCTCACTTTTCAGGCACATAATTCAAGCATGACTTTAATTGTTATGATTTTTATCCTACATTTGGTTTTCTGAGTCAGATATATGTTGCAACTTTTTTTAAAGTTAAATGTATTGTTCTGCAAAGTATATTTTTTGACCAACACTTATTTCTAGTCTTTGTGATGTTTTCTTTTCTGATTGACAGCATATATTCACATTCCATATCCCGAAGCACACAAGACCAAACTCACAGACAGAATTTGATATTTCAGTTTTAGTCTGATCCTTTTTCTCTCCTCCAGAAAAAGCTTCTATAACTTTGATATGCTAATTCATTGAAATGAGTGAAAATTCTGTATTTGTGTTGCTTGGGTTATGTTTAAAGTTTAATGACATAATGTGCATGCTTAAATAGCAAGAACAATAAATATATCAGAGGGGGGAAAAATAGCACAGATTGAACAGACAAGGCTAGACCTAAGTGGCAGATTTTCTTTTTATTGGCCAGAAGCTAAAATATTTCAGCTTCTCGCCAAAATTACTATATATATATTGGACAACTCTGTAACATTAGGCATACCAAACGTGGTACATTAGAGCACATGAATCTTATTTGAAAAATTAACTGTGGAAGTAAAAATGAAAATTTGATACCAACAAAAAATCGCATTGCCCCTGCCATGGTCACAGTCTATTTCGAATGGGCTAGAAAGTTGGAAGACTTCTTCACAACTGTAAAAGATTTGTACTTAAAGCAGATTATCATCGCATTTACCTTGAAAAGTAGCCGGCTTGGATCAAATCACATCCTGACAGATGCTGTTAGAGATTTTCAGTGGTTTTATTTGCCAAGCAAATCATTAAATAACAGTTCAAACTAAAAAAAAAAATGTAATAAGAGACTGGGTAGCCTACCGTGAGGTCACAATGAACACCCATTTCAATTATTTTCAGCAAAATAAAAATAATGACTTTGATGTGCATAAAGATAGGAGGAATGTTACAATCTCTCTCATTTCGTGTATGCGTGTGTGGGTATATCTGTATAGATATAATTAGACCTGCATAAGTACCTCTCAATTTGCAATCACAACTGGGACCAGATATTTATTGATTTATTTTGCTAAGCAAGTGATTTATCTTTCAAAACGTTTGGCAAGGTTGTTAAGCAAATCACTGCAATTGTTCAGCGAATCACACAGCGATTCTTAAGCAAATCTGGCTTTCCCAATTGGCTTTGCTTGTCAGAAGCCAGTTTGAGACGATGAAGGATATTCTATTAGTAAGTAGTGATGTATCAGGATAAAATAAGAATATATCCAAGTAAGTAATAGGTGTGTTTTAGATGTTACAATTTGTATATACTGAAATAAAGGAAATTTGGGTTACCTGAAATTTAAACACTATGGATATGAAAGGTTAAATTGGAATATTGTAATTAAAAATTAGGTAACATTTAATACAGGATATGGATATGGATAAGTAAAAATATAATGATAAATGTTTTAACTGAGCTTGTTTATAATTAGAAATTTACTAGTTTAAATATGATATAGCAAATGTTAAGGGAAATAGAGAAGGAATTTTTTATTTATTTATTAAATTTTATCCTTTATTTCAAATAGACAAAAAGTTTCCTTTTAACGATAGGATTTTTGGTAACGTGCACGGGCACCAGGTTCACCAAACTTCTTGGATTCACAACGTCGAGGATCAGCAACTAACAGGGTCCTATCATACTGGATGAGGATATCCTTTATTTCTTTCTTAGAAGCTTCATCAACATATTTCTGGTAATAAGCTACCAGTGCTTTGGAAATAGATTTGCCGAATTGCGTATATCTGTGCCACATGACCGCCACCCTTCACACGGACTCTTATGTCAACTCCTGCAAAACGTTCTTTGCCCAAAAGAAGTACTGGTTCAAGCAGTTTGTATTGGAGAGTTCTGGGTTCAATCATTTCCAGAGGCCGTCCATTCACCTTAATAAGTCCATTTCCTCTTTTGCAGTGAGCAACTGCAGTAGCAGTTTTCTTCCTGCCGAAAACCTGAACGCTCTGGAGGGGCCCCTTAGCCGGCATGGCGCCTTTGGCAAAAGCAGCAGCGAAAGCAGAAGGAATTTTTTTTTGATGATGTAACCTGAGATATGTACTAAAGATTTTGTTATTGTACTATTGATTACCCAATCACCATGCTGCTTTCCAAATGTTTAAATGTAAAACTGGAAAACCAATAAAAACTTGTTATAAAAAAAAGAAGCCAGCTAGAAAAGTTGCCAAAGGGGATCCCATGACCCCAGGATGCCAGTTGCCAAACACTTTAGTTTTGCTCATGGGCGATGCTGCTGCAGTCATAAGTGCAAGGAGCAGTCATAAGTCACATTTTTCAGTGCCGTTGTAACTTCAGATGCTCCACTAAATGAATGCTTGCAAGCTGCGTATTCCCTCGAAAGTATTTGCCTACCCAGTTACCTGTACACATTGGTTCCAGTTGGGACTCTATGATGCTTTGGATTTGATTCCAGAAAGGTGTTTCATGATGTCTCGGGGTGCAAAATGCAACACTCCCCTTTCAAGCAGCTGCATCATTTTCATCTCCATAGAGTTGTGGGGAAAGGTTTAATTGCTTTCAAGAGATTCATAGCATCCCATCTTCCCGCTTTCAGAATCAGACCCAAAGCAGTTGAGAAGATTCTGCTGATTACATGTACCAGATCTTTCCATCCGGGAACAGATGTGAGAGCTACAACTTCAGAGGATGAGACTCAAGCTTAGAATCTCCTACCTGGTTTCCTTATGGAAACTTCTTTCCAAGAAACAGAGGTTAGATGTTGGAGATACTAAGACACTTCCCAAAGGGAACATGAGAGAGTTAGTTGGAATTTGCTGAACGTGTTAGGAACAGGTTTGAACAACAGGTTTCAATCCCAAGGCTGTAGTATCAGGATAAATATGCAGGAGCTGTTTCCTAAATAAGTCCAGAACAAGATAACATTTGGAAGAGACTCAACCCTAATTCATGAAATAGAAGGAGGAGGAGGTATGGCAGATATATGAACTGAGCAGACTTGCAAGACTGTTATTGTTGGTCCCAGTGACTGACCCAGATTGGATCCTGCAGACTTGCAAGATTCTGTTATCGTAGACAATAAAAGTGGGGTTAAAAGCAGATATCAATGGCAGAGAGCAAAGTTTTTGGCCAATACATCATTCTGCAGATAGTCCCTACTAACTCCTTCCTTTCTAGCTTCTCAAGATGCTTAACTCACCACAGCCTCACATTTCAATTGCTTTCAATCTGTCCCAAAAAGATGTACTCACTGTGCAGAATGACTTCCAGAGCCTGGGACAGGAACTTAGCAGAATAGGCTGTAGGCTTATTTTTTCAGAGGTCTTACCAGTGTATAAGGACCAAAATGGAAAAGACCAGCATATAGCACAATTCAATATGTGACTAAAGGAGTGGTGTAAAGGGGAAAGCTTTGGATATATTAGTCATGATGTAAGTAGTTGGTCCATGAAAAAATGTACAAAAGAGATGGTTTGCATCCATCAAAGAAAGGGACTGAATTACTCGGCTATAAATTCACAGATTTTCTGGAGGAATATTTAAACTAAACAGCGGGGACAGTGAGTTAACCAATACAGAGCATCCCTGTCCCCGGCAATCTAAAAACAATAGGGGTATCAGTGCATGTAACATAGATATGTGTGGGGACAAAAATACCAACCTTGCTGTCAAGCAAAATCAAGCTCTTAATAGCGAGTGCCACACAAAGTGCACTAACCAAATACAGCTGGTAAGACATTAGGGGAACTCAGGCACGACACAGGTTATGTAGGAAGTAAATACAGGGTCGGTCATAAACCTAGCAGACAACTTTGTCTCCCAAAAAGTAGAGAAGGGAACTAGGGGATTAACCATATTGGATCTAATCCTCACTAACAGAGATGAAATGATAGAAGCTGTTGAAGCCATAGGAACCTTGGGAGGAAGTGATCATGCAATATTGGAATTCAACATTATGGAAGCAGAAGCAATAGAAAACAGTCAAACTAGAGTCTTGGACTTCAAGAGAGCTAATTTCAATAAACTTAGAGAGGGTTTGGGAAGGATTCCATGGATGAGAATCCTCCAGGGAAAAACAGCTCAAGAGGCTTGGGAAATTTTGAAAAGTGAGATAATAAAGGCCCAGTCTAGCACAATACCAACGAAGAGGAAAAATAACAGCTCTCAAAAGAAACCAGCATGGCTGCATAAAGAACTCTCTGATCAATTGAAAGATAAAAAAGACAAGTATAGAAAGTGGAAAGAGGGACACATAACTAAGTCAGAATATCAGCAAATAGCCCGAGCCTGCAAAGATGAAGTGAGGAAAGCTAAGGCTCAAAATGAACTAAGGCTTGCAACCAAAGTGAAAAATAACAAAGAAAAGCTTCTTTCAACATGTAAAGAACAAGAAAAAAGTGAAGGAAATGATTGGTCCATTAGTGGGTGAAAGTGGCAAGAAGGTGACAAGCAACAGGGAGAAAGCAGAACTATTTAACCCCTTTTTTGCATCTGTCTTTACACAAAGGGAAAAAACAGACCAACCTATCAAAAATAGTGCCATAAAAAACAAAATAGAAATACAAGTTAAGATAGGCAAGAAAATGGTAAGTGAACACCTGTCCAGCCTAGACAAGTTCAAATCACCAGGACCAGATGGATTACACCCCAAGATTCTTAAGGAACTGGCAGATGTGATCTCAGAACCACTGAACTATATTTTTCAAAGATACTGGAGCACTGGGGAACTACTAGAATCTACCTGGGAAGATTCTGGAAAAGATAATCAAACAACGAATCAGCAAACATCTAGAGGCAAACAAAGTCATTACTAAAAGCCAACATGGGTTTGTCAAAAACAGATCATGCCAGACAAATCTTATTGCATTCTTTGACCAAGTGACAAAATTAGTGGACCAGAGGAATGCTGTGGATATAATTTACTTAGACTTCAGTAAGGCATTTGACAAAGTAGACCACAACCTACTACTTGATAGAAAAATGCAGGTCAGACAGCATCACCACCAGATGGATCCGTAGCTGGCTGACCGGGCGTACTCAGCATGTGGTCCTCAATGGAACTGCATCTACATGGAGGGAAGTGTGTAGTGGGGTGCCCCAGGGCTCTCTTCTGGGCCCAGTGCTCTTCAACATCTTCATCAACGATCTGGACTAGGGGATAGATCGGGAACTCATCAAATTTGCAGATGACACCAAGCTGGCAAGAATAGCCAACACTCCAGAAGACAGGCTTCGGATACAGGAGGATCTGGACAGACTTGAACACTGGGCGTTATCTAACAAAATGAAATTCAGTGGTGAAAAAAGTAAGGTTCTACATTTAGACAAGAAAAACCAAATTCACAGATATAGTATAGTGGGTACCTTGCTCAATAGTAGTAACTGTGAGAGGGATCTCGGAGTCCTAGTAGACAATCCCTTAAATATGAGCCAGCCGTGTGCTGCAGCTGCCAAAAAAGCCAACACAGTGCTAGGCTGCATTAACAGAGGGATACTATCAAGATCACGTGAAGTATTAATACCACTTTACAATGCCTTGGTAAGGCCACACTTGGAATACTGCATCCAGTTTTGGTCATCATGATGTAAAAAAGATGTTGAGACTAAAAAGAGTACAGAGAAGAGCAACAAAGATGATTAGGGGAGTGGAGGTTAAAACATATAAGGAACGGTTGCTGAAATTGGGTATGTCTAGTTTAACGAAGAGAAGGACGAGGGGGGACATGATAGCAGAGTTCCAGGATCTCAGGGGCTGCCACAAAGAAGAGGGAGTCAAGCTATTCTCCAAAGCACCTGAGGGCAGGACAAGAAGCAACAGATGGAAACTGATCAAGGAGAGAAGCAACCTAGAAGTAATGAGAAACTTCCTGACAGTTAGAATAATTAACCAGTGGAACAGCCTGCCTCCAGAAGCGGTGAATGCTCCAACACTGGAAGTTTTTAAGAAGAAACTGGACAGCCATTTGTCCAAAATGGTATAGGGTTTCCTGCCTGAGCAGGGGGTTGGACTAGATGACCTCCAAGGTCCCTTCCAACTTTATTTATTATTATTATTATTATTATTATTATTATTATTATCATCATCATCATCATTTTCATTTTCATTTTCATTTTCATTTTCATTTTCATTTTCATTTTCATTTTCATTTTCATTTTCATTTTCATTTTCATTTTCATTTTCATTTTCATTTTCTATTTTAAATAGCTAGCCAAACTGGAATGTTTGATGGGAAGAAAACTGGCAAACAAATCAAAATAATATTAACTCAAAACAAAACACTTGACAAGGGCACCTTAAAAGCCTTTGATGAGATCATCAAAGGGGAAGAAGGGCCTATTCATTTGATGCCTGCCTGGATGAAAAGACTAAATATTCCTCATTTGCTCCCTTCCGAACACAGTTTCATCCGTTGCTAGAGGAATGACTTCGGAGCCAAATATCTTGAAGGGAAAAGATAGGAAGAAGTGATCTAAATTGGGTTAAATGTGGAAATGGAAGTGTTGGTAAGGGAGATGAATGTGAAGAGAAATGGCCAAAAGCAAACCATTTGAGTATCTAAACTCCGCAGCTCGAAAGAGAAATATTAATGGACACAGAGAAAGGAAAGAGCACAATCCTGCCTGATGTTTGGGTAGCTCCATTTACAAAACTTCCGTTACTGTCAGACACCATAATTCCCGGCTAAATAGCAGCAAAGGATTACGATGGAAACTTGCCTAAATACGCACAGCAGAGCAGAAGCCCTTAAAATAAATGATCCATTTAAAGAGTTCCTTTTAAAATATATTTCTAGGCAGGGAGATCAGAAAATGAAATTTCAGTATGTACTTCTGCAATACAGCATCCTGAGGTGTCTGTTTCTTTAAAAAACAAAAACTTGGTTCTCTTCAAATATCCACCAAAAGAGAAAATTCATGATAATTTCCCCTACTTTTTTGGACTATCCTTTTTATTTTCCTTGGCATCTGGATTTTGAATCGCAAAAGTAGCCGTCAAAATTCGTATGGACAACGGAACAGAAACATGCTGGGTGATATGAATAGGAAGGAGAAAGGTAGCAGAACAAAAACCTTATTTAAGATTTAGAAGTAAAATATTTTTCCCCCACTGCATGAGGTTGTGTGTCCCATTGCAAGATGGGAGGCGGGATCAAAGAAGTCAAAATGGCAGCAGCTACATCTATCCAGTTGAATTCTCACCCCTTTCTCACCCCCCTCTCTGTTTTCTTTAAACACGGCTCTGATTGTATGTTTCAACCTTCATCTTGGCTTTTTGAACTCACTGTGGAGTTTCCTGTGTAGATAACCATCAAATAGTTCAAATACAGAAGTGAGTAAATAGATGGAGTATGAGACTATCAATATATATGGACATTTAATTCTTCATGTCAACCAATCAAGAATGAAGTCAGATATGCAAGGAATTCTAGATTGCTTTAACTCCCTGTATTCCATTATTATTAAAATGGTACCCCAGTATCCATTATTAATTGGTTCTGGGAGGCGCAATGAGTATCTAAAACAATGAGTACCAAACAATTTTTTCCCATGAGGAATAATTTACTGGGTCACAAGATACTGACAGTGACAAGTTCTAGCTTTTATGTTGAGTATCAAACAAGTGATGATTACCGGGACAAAATTTTCAGGTCATAATGCTTTGAGTATCAAATGCAATGAGTTTCAAAGCAGTTGTCATGCCTCCATCCGGGCCTGACTCTGAGGAAGACATGGAGTTCCCTGTTGAGGCCCAGGAGGCGGTGTCTGTGGCTTCGGAGGGCTATGGGGAGGAGCAGGCTGAGGCAGGCCAGGGCCCTTCAGGGAACAGGGAAGGCAGAGTTCAGGCGAGGAGCAAGGCCCCTCCCCACCAGATCCTAGAGCAAGGAGAGCAGAGAGGAGGAGGGAACAACAGAGGCAGGCTCACTTGCTCAGGAGGAGAGCGTCCCGCCCCACTCCACAAGGCACACCTGGGGAGTAGGATTTAAGGAGACACTGTGGGGTGGGGCATTTGCCGGGAACAAATGTGAAATCTTGAGATAGTGTGCTCTTGTAACCTGGACACTTTGTATTCTGGACCAGTTTGCTTCCAGCTGATCTCTCCTTGCAGTCTGCATCTTGCAGTTCGCAGTTCACAGGCAAGCTGGGAGTTAAAAGGATTATACATTTGTTTGTTACCTGTCTTGCTTTAAGAACAGTGTAAACTTCCCTGGCTGTTTTGTTTGAACTCGTGCCAGCATATGTGGGGGCTGTTGGGTGAACATTGGCAATGATTAAAAAGACTATTGCTCTGGCCAGCTGATTGCTTTGCCTCCGTACGGTGCCCTGGGTCATCACAGCAGTTGAGTATCAAGGTGCCACTGTATTTTAAACATTTGCTCCAAGTGAATTCAGGATGAGAAACATCGCTGTAAAGATAACTCCACAGAGCCACTAAACTAAGATATTTTATTCCACTAAACATTTATTCCTTGGGGTCAAGAAACACTGTCTAGCTAGCAGATCTACCATCTTTGTATAAGTCTATTGTCTTCATGAAACTTTGTGCAAGATATCTGCCGATATATGGTGGGTTATGGAAATGTTCTCTTTGAAATTTTTCTAAATCCCAAAAGGCGGAAAGAAGTTAGGGGTAAAATAATTTTAGTTAATACTAGCAATTTCCTCCAACAAAATAGTTTTTTTTTAAAAAAAAAATGGTGAACACATAGAAGCATACAAAAACCATGTCGAATCCTTATATGCCAGGATTTTTTTCCCCCTTGACATTGAACATTCTCATTGAAAATGACATGTGCTGTAAATATTCAGGGACCCCTTTTTAAAACTCACATTGTCATATGCTTAGCGTGATTTATTTTCAGCTTATTTCACTGATGCTGGTTCTTTCACACGGCAGGTTTCCAGATCGCTTATGCCGTTTCATTTTATATTCTCCATGCATTGTTAATTGTTGGGTGTGGTTGTTTTATTATTCATGTACTATTTTCCTACGAGTCCCGTCTGTTAGACAATGCCATCTGGCGGGGCCTAGGGCAAGGGCCTTCTCCGTTGCTGCCCCATCCCTCTGGAACCAGCTTCCCTCAGAGGTTTGTACTGCTTCCTCCCTCCTAGCTTTCCGGAAACTGCTGAAGACACATCTATGCTGACAGGCTTGGGGCATATGAGCTGTGTTCTGCCCCTGGGCCCTAGGAAGGTCCCTCCATTAGTGATTGTGAGTTGATTGTGTCTGTATGAATGTAACTAATTTTTAAATTTGTATTGTATTTTTATTGTATTTTATTGTATTTGTTGTAAGCCGCCCTGGGTCCTAGGAGAAGGGCGGCATATAAATTTGACTATAAATAAATATAAATAAATAAATAAATAATTGGTGGGTGTAATAACTGGCCCAAAGTCAACCTAGCTGGCTTTCATGCCGAAGGCACCATCTCCTAGCTTCTATGTCAGCAGCTTCACCACTACACACCATTGTCTCTTTATAATCTTCCTACAAATATTTCATAAAGCAAGAGAAAAGCTTTCTCTCTCTAGTTTCTTGTTTGAGCCCTGCATCCTCAGCCAACTGTCTTATTCATCTCTGGAAACAACTAGAAGCAAATACTGGTAATAGGTAGCCCAAGAAGCTGTAAGAACACATGACAAGTATCTAATCCTGCTCTCATGAAGCAGGGGAAACTGACTGAATCCACCGAGGCCAGCTCAGATTAAAAAAAAAAAAAAAACAACAAAACCTACATCTTGTGGACTGGGGTTGAATGTAGCTTGGCCAAACAAAAGGCACCTGTGTTCACATAATGGTTCCAAGGAAAATGGCCTGTTGTGTAGAAATCCATAACTCATTCAAGTATTGACTCTCGCAATCTGCTTTCAGTTAGTTTGAACCCGTATGCCAATAAGAACCCAGTAGGGAGGCAGAGGTATGCATCTCGACCTGTAGAATTTGCACACATGAGCAACGTACTCTTGAAAGCCACCGGAGAGGTTCAGATTTGGGTCACCAAACCTGGAACCTGTTTTGAAGTGTTGCGTACTTCACATAGCTGCAACCAAAGCTTCAGACCTTCAGGAAAGGAAGGTCTCTCTCTCTCTCTCTCTCTCTCTCTCTCTCTCTCTCTCTCTCTCTCTCTCTCTCTCTCTCTCTCTCTCTCTCTCTCTCTCTCTCTCTCTCTCTCTCTCTCTCTCTCTCTCTCTCTCTCTCTCTCTCTCTCTCTCTCTCTCTCTCTCTCTCTCTCCCTTGCCTTCTAAGTGAAAATACAGAGGACCATTTTTTGAAAGGTGTTATTCAAAGATTTGATAGGTGGGTGGTTCCCTTCTAGCATTACAGCCATAAAGAGCCATGGCACAGTTTAGAAAAATTCTCTGTTAGTTTTGTTGAGATGTCCATGAGGCAAATCACCATAAATTACACGATATTCCCAGTGAACTAAGTTATTAAGTATCACTCGTAATGAAAACATGAACACTTATGTCAGAGGAACATGTTGTGACCTAATTTCACAAATATCTCAGAAACACCCAGATCAGAAGAAAATGTGATTATGGGAGAAATATTAGTAATGATTGCATTTTTCCCGGTGAGATATGAAATGCTGTATCGTTTTGCATTTTCAGCTGGATAACTTGAGCCACATGAAAAAGGTGGGGTGAAGCTTTGGTGCTGGATATGCTCCAAATAGTTACCGGATTCTTCCTCTCAAGGGTTTTTTCAAAAAGAAGTAGTAAAATCTAAGAAAAACAAATAAGCAATAAGTGCTTCTCTTGAAGTACTTCCTTCCAAAATGTGCAATTATGGATTACCGTTTTAAAAGTGGCAACTTTTAAACAAGGGTCACTTTTGACAAGCTCTAGTCCAATCTAAAATGCTTCCAATAATCTACAGAACCTACCAAGATTTAGCCTCAAGCTATTTGTATGACCATTCTCCTTGTGTGTCATTAGTCCCCTTATATTGATACTGGAAATCAGTGATCAATGTGACTTTCTCTCTGGTGGAGCCCACTGTTGTTGTTGTTAGTTGTGAGGTCGTGTCCGACCCATCACGACCCCATGGACAACGTTCCTTCCAGGTCTTCCTGTCCTCTACCATCTTTTGGAATCCATTTAAGCTCACGCCTACTGCTTCAGTGACTCCATCCAGCCACCTCATTATCTGTCATCCCCTTCTTCTCTTGCCCTCAGTCTTTCCCAGTATTGGGCTCTTCTCCCAGTGAGACCTTCCTTCTCATTAGATGGCAAAGTACTGGAGTTTCATCTTCAGGATCTGGCCTTCTAAAGAGCAGTCGGGGTTGATCTCCTCTAGGACTGACCGGTTTGATCACCTTGCAGTCCAGGGGACTCACAGGAGTCTTCTCCACCACCAGAGTTCAAAGGCCTCAATTTGGTGCTCACCCTTTCTTATGGTCCAGCTTTCACAGCCATACATTGCAACTGGGAAGACCATGGCCTTGACTATACATACTTTTGTTGGCAGGGTGATGTCTCTGCTTTTTAGTATGCTGTCTACATTTGCCAGAGCTTTCCTGCCCAGGAACAAGTGTCTTTTAATTTCTTGGCTGCTGTCCCCATCTGCGGTGATCTTGGGTAAAGTCCATATAATGGAATAAATTGCCAATAAAGTTGAACCAAGCCTTCCTTTTACTGCTCCTTAAGAGGAGGCTCAGAATGTATTTATTTTGCCAGGTCATACTTTCTTGATTGGATAGTCAAAAAGAACAAAAAGACCCAAGCATCTTTCCACCAGCAATCAGACCCACATTTGATTAACTCCAAGATTAACATCCGACCAACAATCAAGTTAAACAATCAAGAAACTGCCAAGGAACTATTAATAAACAGCCCAACCAAAGAATCTCTAAGACCCCCTGCCCCCAGTACTGACAGGCAATCCACCAGAATGTAATCTGAGAGCAAACTGCACTCCTTTCTAGTACTGATGATGTTACCTAGTTGGGTAATGAAATGTCTACAAGAAAACAAGGAAGGTCAGTGAGCACCAAGCACTCCTCAGCTTTAACACCATCAGAGCAACAACACAAAGAAGAGGGAATCAAGCTATTCTCCAAAGCACCTGAAGGCAGGACAAAAAGCAAGAGATGGAAACTAATCAAAGAGACAAGCAACCTAGAACTAAGGCAGGGGTCTTCAAACTTGGCCCTTTTACGACTTGTGGACTTCAACTCCCAGAATTCCTCAGCCAGCTTGTCTGGCTGAAGAATTCTGGGAGTTGAAGTCCACAAGTCGTAAAAGGGCCAGGTTTGAAGACCCCTGAACTAAGGAGAAATTTCCTGACAGTTAGAACAATTCATCAGTGGAACAACCTGCCTCCAGAAGTTGTGAATGCTCCAAGATAGGAAGTTTTTAAGAAGAGACTAGACAGCCATTTGTCTGAAATGGTATAGGGTTTCCTGCCTGAGCAGGGGGTTGGACTAGATGACCTCCAAGATTCTTTCAATCATCATCATCATCATCATCATTATCACCACCACCACCACCACCACCACTATTATTATTATTATTATTATTATTATTATTATTATTATTATTATTATTATTATTATTATTATTATTATTATTATTATTATTATTATTACTATCTGCAAACATACAGTACAAGGGCATATAATCCTTTCTGTTGTTTTTTTTCTTTTTCAGTTAAAAAAGATACTGTACAGAATAAGCAGGTTTTGATTAAATGAATTCTTCTTTGACAGCACCTGAGATGCAAAATCAAGATGGCAGCCAATTTCCCAATCACACCACCATCTTGATTGCCTTGCCTCTCACTCAGACAGCGGGGGCTGAAGTTTCCACAAGACAGAAGACAGTTGAAATTTGTTAATGAGGCAGAGCAGGCAGCCTGACATAGCATGAAGAGGAGAGTGGAACATTTCAATATTATTTTACTACTGAGGAAAACTCAGTAATTTGAATTTGGTTATGTGCCCTATATGGAGATCCTCAAAGAAACAATATTAAACTGCATGGACATCAGACGTAAATCAGTCAGGAATATGCTGGAGACAAGAACAAATAAACATAGAGGGGGCTCTGTGCATCATGATTGGAAGTATAATCCTAAAAACCCCTTCATATGAAATCAAGTTTTAATCTTTGTAGCCCCCAAAGAAAAATCCCTATAAACCCGTGGCTTAGGTATAGTTTAATCTACCAATGAGGCAGGCTTAGCAGCAAAAGTTGCCTCAAATATCATAAGACATTTGAGAATATTAAAGGAAATGCCAGAACTCTAATGAAGCTGACAATAATTGTCAAAATAGGGATAGGATACACCTTGCAATCTTACTGCATTTAACCATGAGTGATGGGGCTAAAATATGGATTTCAGATCACAGCTCGAGGCAAATACTTCGACCCTAACATTTGTATCATGTCTCACACTGAAACAGAAACCATGTGGATATCTCAGAACAAGAAAAGAAGGACATCGCTTTCCTCTTTGATTCTCATATTTTCTCATATTACTACCAGAGGTTCCTAGATACAGCTCAGTAGACCAGAAACATCTGTCATTAGCAGTGGGAAAATGCACTTTTTTCAACAGGCTTCACAGCTGGAGGATATTCTGGGTTGCCATTCATTCCAATGCAGTTGTTGACATTGTCATACTTCATACTTTGCTGGGGTCTATGACAGTTCACCACAGCCAACTCATCACAGCCAACTTGACATGGCCAACTTGCTGCGGGACAACTTGGTGTGGTACAAAAATTACACTAATATCAAAGAAAAGGTGGAATAGAAGCATTAAAGCAGAGGTCCCTAACCTTTTGGACACCAGGGACCGGTTCCGTGGAGAGAGGTTTTTATGTGGACCAGAGGGTGCCTGGTTTTGTGTGCTGCCTGTATCCCACGGATGGGGCTTTGCTTGTTTGTGTGGACCAGTTTCTGGCATGCCGTGGCCCATTACTGGTCCACAGACCGGAGGTTGGGGACCCCTGATCTAGCAAACATAGCCAAGGGCTGGACATTATAGCACTAAATCTCTGCACATTTCTGAGAACTAATGGTTTAAACACGCCAACGATACTTAACAATGCTCCCAATGCAATTCTTCATCATTACATAGGTTACATGCAATGTAACTTAGGCAACGATTAAATGAGGTCAGCAAAACGCATAAATATTTTTCATTTGGAAAAAACAAAAACAAAAAAATAAAACAGACTTCAGTTTTCTTCTCCTACATTGCAAGATTTGAAAGAGAGAGACGGCAGCCCAGGATTTATTCAATGTGGTGCAGGGAATTTGATTCATCCTACCACCATGAAACACACACACACACCCATTTCCCCCAAAATCTTTTATAGATCTGTCAGGATGATGTCTCTGTTTTATTTACTGTCCTCTGTGGATCAGCTGAGATCATTCGCCCTTCATTCATCAGTGCAAAAGGAGAGAGAGACAAAATGAAACGTGAATGTCAAAAATGAAAATAATTTATTTATTTTAAATAATTTGATTGAATTGTGAAATTGTCCCATGGAGAGTTGTCCCATGGCAAGTTACTCGACTTGTGGTGAGTTGGTTGCAACGAGTTGGCTACAGTGAGTTGTCTCATTCCAAACGTGCTGTTCCTATGTTATAAGAGTCATGGGGGAAGGTCTCTCTCCCCTCTTGCCTTCTTTTGTTCCTTCAGACTAGAATCTGCTACTTTAGGGTCCAGAAATGCTAAAATAATCAACATCATTCCCGCAGGGATGGGGTCTGTGATGTAGCTGTAGTGACATCATTGATTTAACTGAGCCGTGGTGGGCAGGGATTAGAATGCAGCATTGCAGGCTGATTCTGCCCACTGCCAGCAGTTTGATCCTGACCGGCTCCAGGCTGACTCAGCTTTCAAACTTTCTGAGGTCAGTAAAATGACTCAAATTGTTATGGGCAATATGTTGACTCTGTAAGCACATTGCATTATAAAGCAGTATATAAGTCTATTTTTTTCAAGCATCAGGATGCGAGGTAAAGAGAGAAACTTCCCTTGCTGACACTGAAGGAGATTTCTGAATATGTCAAAAACAAATTCAATCACTTCAGGATTGCAAATCCTATCATTTCTGTTTCTTAATGCGGTATCAATATCTTAACTAACCCAATTAACATTACATGAGAATCCCTTTCAATTGGCAACAGTGTTTATCCCCAAGAAACAAACAAAAAAAAATAACTTTGGAAATCAGTTTTGCTCATTCCTCTCGGCAATTCAGACCAAGTTTTTTAATCAGTTTTCAACCATGAACTTCGTTTGAAATGGTATGTGCATGAAGATTTGTTTGTAAACAATCCTGGATGGTAACAATGAACCTCCCACCATTCTCCTTGGTGTATGTTCACACACTCCATTCTGGAAACAATCCTAAACGGCGGTGAAGCTGGTCTCCAGATTTCTTCAGCAGTGTGGGTCCCTCTCTGTGCTGTGAAACATCAGATATGACTCTCATGTAAATTTCCAAATCAACATTTTAAATATCCTTCTAAAGCAGATCAAATGCTAAAAAGTTCAGTTCTATAAACATGTTTACAAAACACATGATGTCAAGTGTACTATTTACTCTGCTACATTTGGAATACATTTTTCTGGAAAACCAAAGATTCAACCTATTTTTGCCTGTCCAGATCAATCACAAAGGTTTCACACTCAAATTCTGGTTAATTTCCGAACCACAAATAGAGAATGTTTCACCTAAATAAATCCATTGCTGAATTCTGTATCTATATCTATCTTTCTATATAACAATAACAACAACAACAACAACAATAATAATAATAATAATAATAATAATAATTTTATTGTCACTTTGAAAGTACACCAATCGACATACATCAAAATGAAATTTCGTTGCATACAGCTCTCAAAAGGTCACCACCTCCATTATACACTCCTTGTTCGTGGCCAGCTCAAGTTACAGATCTTCCATTTTAGTCTCTAGGGAGCGAATGATGGCAAACAGGACAGATGGAAATGGAGCTCCATGGGGATTATCCCTCAAATTAGTTTCTATTCCTGCATGACAACCTCGCTTCCTTTTCTTTTTCTGATCTTGTCTCTTCCACCTTTTCCTTAAAGAGGCCTCACTCCTTTTCGCCCCTGGAGAACGCTGCTGCCGCTGCCACCAACTCCTCCAAAAGCCTCTCTCCCATCCTCTGGGCCTGCCGACAGCCTCATCCAGTTCCTTTGCTCCATAAGCCCCGGGACCTCTCCTCCTCTGCCTCCTTTGGAAACAGCCCTGATTTGCAATAGAATCCGTTGCTGGGCCAGCAGTCAGATCTTGCTGCCAGCAGAACAATTTCAAATAGCACCAACAACTTTTAACAGTCTCACCAACAGTTCCGAAACAGCTAGAAACTCACCATGCCAGCAAAGATCGTCAGTCGTATGTTGTATGTTACCTTAGTTCCACCCCATTGCTCAAACACATTAAAACCTTCCTGATCATGTATGTCCTATATCCCTTAATATCCCTCCCATAACTCTTCACCTTCGAGAGCCAATGCAGCCAGAGCCGATCCAAGCGCCGCCATCTTAGAACACATATGCCTATGCAGGCCGCTGAGATCAGATACACTAAACTTGAGATGAAGTTTATTTCTCTAACAAATGAAGCCAAATCTACATGTCCCAGGATAATGTTGCAAGATTGAATCTGGGTTGGTCCCCAGGACCAGAGGTTTACTCTTCCGTGCTTTTGGACTCATGCTGGAGCCCATCCTCAGGGAATGTCTTTCTACTGGACTACATACTTTGGGCTTTTCTGTGATTCGTATTTATGTGGTGCCTTCCTATTGGCTGATTGCTATGTTGAAGGCTGGCAATTGGCTGCTGTTTCATTGTGCTGCCAATCTCTCAGCTCCTCGATATTTCATAAACTGGTGGTAAATCAGCACTCCTGTCGACTGACAAGGGGCCTGTTTCCCAGGCTTCAATTATTCCCTTGGCTATTTTTGTACCTGCTCAGCCATCTTAGTAGCTGTGAAATTGAATGTATGTCCTTGTGCATTGCAATGTGGGGCTACCAATGAGTTCAAGTCTCTTATTTCTCTACCTTGTTCCTGAATATATTTGAGCTTTTGTCTTGAAATTTCATAGTCAGTCTTGACCATGGTCAAACTGGTTGGTTTCATTGATGCTCTAGGGCAGGGGTAGGCAACCTTGGCTCTTTTATGACTCGTGGACTTCACCTCCCAGAATTCCTGAGCCAGCCATGCTGAAGGGAAAGGAAGAAGTTTCCAAGCTGAGCCATGCTGGCTCAGGAATTCTGGGAGTTGAAGTCCACCAGTCATAAAAGAGCCAAGGTTGCCCACCCCTGCCCTAGGGGATAGGGAGTGTGAGCAATCAGGTTAAGCTGATGCGTACTACTTTCATTGTGATCTTGTTTTTAACCATCTACCCCAGCGGTTCTCAACCTGTGGGTCACGACCCCATTTGGGGTCGAACGACCATTTCATGGGGGTCGCCAAACACTGCAGTCTGCCATTTTTTCCCCTTTTCCCCTCGGCCGGCGCAGGGGGCAGCACTGTGCATACGCGGGGTTGCACTGCGCATGCGTGATGCGGGCTGTCACGCCACGCATGTGTGATGCGGGCGTCGCACCACGTATGCACGATGTGGGCTGTCGCACCGCGCATGCGCAATGCGGGCCGTCACGCCACGCATGCACGATGCGGGCCGTCACGCCACCCATGCGCGATGCGGGTTGTCGCGCCGCACATGCGTGATGTGGGCCATTGCACCACGCATGCACGATGCGGGCCGTCGCGTGCACGCCACGCATGCGCAATGCGGGCCGTTGCGCCATGCATGCATGATGCAGGCCGTCGTGCCGCGCATGTGTGGTGCATGTCGGGGTCACACCACGCATGCGTGGCACAGGTCGGGGTCACGGCCTGAAAAAGGTTGAGAACCACTGATCTACCCCTACATGCTCCTGGTCAACCTTCTATTCAAAACACTTCAACATAGAGCAGGAGTGTCAAACTGCCAGCCCACGGGCCAGACACATCATTGGGAAACCACACCCACCCCATTGTTGGCAATGGCGAAAAAGTTCTGATACATTGTGTGATGTCACATGACATTGTGAGTTTGACATGTCTGACATAGAGCATAAAAGCTTGAGCCCAGGATTATATAATTGCTAAACACTTGGGGCCAAAGATGTCCCAACATTACATCACAAGTTGTGCTTCATCTGGAGTTCCATGGGGAATGCTGATTGGGGAATTCTGGGAGTTGAAGTCCATACATCTGAAAGAACTGGTCAGTGCAATAGGGTTGAAAAGATTGTGAAGCCAACAAGGATGATTTATAACATAAGTAGCTTCTATACCATGATGTTCCAACATCAGCCAACAACCCTAACACAAACAGCTGTATAATACAATATGGATACAACTTTGGTGTTTTTTTTTAACATTTCTCAACATTACAGTAGTTATGATCCAAAATCATCTGTATCTATTACCACTTCCAGACAAAACCTGCCTTTCAGTCTGAATTTGATTAAATGCAATCTGTTTATAATCCCTTTTTATAAAATACTGACTTTAGATTTATTGCAATCCAAAGGGCTGGTAGAAAAACACATTTAGAAACATTTTTTAAATATGCATTTCCCAGGGAATCTAAATTTAATTAACTCCCCAGAAATAAATGTATAGCAAGAAGATCCTCAATGACAAACAGGGTTTCTTGGCATAATAATAATAATAATCATGACAACTATTATAAAAACAACAAGCAATTGTATCAAATAGTTGATTAGCTGGGTACTAAAGTAATAATTTATTGGTTCAATAGTTGGATTGGTTAATGCCTTGGAGCCCCTTCTCCTGCCTTTTTAAGATTAGCCAAAATGGTTCCTGTCTAGGAAGATGATGTGCAAAGAGAGTTTGTCATTAGTCAGTTATAATGAATTATTACCTGAAAATACCCCATGGTCATTTTGGGGAGGGGGGCAGTTAAGTCAATTTAAAAGTGGGACTGGTTTTGATTCATCTTGTAGGCTTAAACAACTCTGTTTCCACAACTGAGTTGATGAAATTGTACAGGCAAAACTCTCAGAGTGCTTAGAGAATCCTTAAAGTACATATTAACTTTCCCTGATTTTGAGAGACTTCCCGATTATTGGAATTGGATGACTTATCATTTCAATAAGGTATGTTTCAAACCATTGTTTCCCAAAATAGGAACTTTTGACATGTACGAATGCCAATTCCAAGCAAAAATGGCCCTTGATGAGAATTCTGGAGGTTGAAGTTACTTAGGATGGTAAACAGTAGTTTAGATGAGTTGCAATCACATTCATGAAATTTGATATAGGTCGACTTACTGTGTTTGAACAATACCCTATAGCAGCGGTTCTCAACCTTTTACAGGCCGCGACCCGACCTGCGCCGCGCATGTGTGGCACGAACCTTACCTGCACCGCGCATGCGCAGCATGACGGCCCGTATCGTGCATGCACGGTGCTGCCCCCTGCGCCGGCCGAGGGGAAAAGGGGAAAAAAATGGCGGACTGCGGTGTTTGGCGACCCCTGTGAAATGGTCGTTCGACCCCAAATGGGGTTGCGACCCACAGGTTGAGAACCACTGCCCTATAGATATAAAAACCCATATAAATGTTGAGATCAGTTCAGTAACCATTGAACTATTGCAGGAACAACTTTCCCACTCAGTGAATTGATGATTCCATCTGATGGGGCAATTTTATTTTATATTTTATTTTATTGCTATCCGTACCAAGGAGCTATGTGTAGCTAACACTCAAAATCAGCATAAAGAATAAAGCCAGAGAGTAAACAAAATTGATAATATCAAAACAAGAAACAGGAAATATATTGCCATGAGTTCAACCTCTATTTACCATAAGCCCTCTTATTGTGCTAGAACAGTGATGGCGAACCTTTTAGAGACCAAGTGCCCAAACTGCAACTCAAAACCCGCTTATGCATCATCGGGTGCCGGGTGGGTGTGGCCCATTGGCTGGGTGTGGCCAATTGGGTGGGTGTGGCCTATTGGGTGGGTTTGGCCCATTGAGTGGGCATGGCTGTGGTGGTAATGGTATACTGGGTGGGACTAAAAAGTTCAATCAATCAATTCCAACTTTGCAAGATCTTTTTTTTCCCCATGAGAAGTTGAAATTGACTGATTGATTGAACCTTTTTTTTTTTTTTTGCACACAGCGGTGAAAGCCTAAAGTGAAAAGGTTTTATAAAACCCAGCTGAAGGCCTAGGACTGGGGCGACGGCGCACGTGCCCACAGAGAGGGCTCTGAGTGCCGCCTCTGGCACCCGGGCCATAGGTTCGCCACCACTGTGCTAGAAGGAACAATCAGATGTAAACTACTCTCCTGAAATCCAGGACAGAATTGGATCTGTGTGGAAAGGGAATCCAAATGTAATAGAAATGAAACTATCAAAACTATCATGGTCTTCTCTGGTTTGAAAGTTGCAGAAGTAGAGGTTACTATACTAATGAATTTTGAAAACCAGCTCAGCCTTGGCTTGACACAGGTGAGTTTGTTTCCAAACCAAATTACAACAAGAATGGAGAAGCTGTTCCTGTGCTTCTGCTGCCACAAAATGAAACCAATACTCACCAACCTCAGCTGAAGAAGCCATTTTTCACCTCGTTACCTTGCTGAAGGAGTTGAAGTTCTAGCAGCCTCGTGCAGCTGTTGCTCTTCCACACTTCAAGTGCCCAGCAGCCATCTCACTTTCCCAAATGATGGGCACCTTAGCCACACAAGGCCATGTTCTGACCAATGTCTTTCCGTTCCACTGCATTTTTCCCCATGGCAACCACCTCACAAGGCCAAAGATGTGTGGTGTCTCCTGATCTTTACAAAAATCCCCCAGACATTCATCTCAGCTTCACAGACACCTTTGATTAACCTTTGTGCAAGCAGAATGGGATTGCCTGGGAAGCTGCTGCTCAATAGTCCTTGGAGATATTGAAGAAAGCTTCTGCTGAAAAAACTATCAGGCACTTTCTTGACCCCACCTGTAGAAAGTCAGTACCCACCCACCCTCCTAGAGGAGAAAATGTTTTTTTTACTATTATTATTATTATTATTATTATTATTATTATTATTATTATTATTATTAATTAATTAATTAATTACTTGATTAAATTTATATGCCACCCTATTCTGGGAACTCAGGGCGGCTCACAGCATAAATAGAAATCCAATATTAAAAAACTACATAATACATATATAAAAAAATACATATATAAAAAAGAGAACCCCTAAATTAAGAAACCATTCATTCAGCAAACGTACACACAAACATACACTGGCTAGGGGCAAGATGTCAACTGCCCCAGGCCTGTCGGCAGAGATGTGTCTTAAGGAGTTTACGAAAGGCAGAGAGGGTGGGGGCGATACGGATCTCCGGGGGGAGTTGGTTCCAGAGGGCTGGGGCCGCAACAGAGAAGGCCCTTCCCCTAGGCCCCGCCAGGCGACACTGTCTGGCTGACGGGACCTGGAGAAGGCCGATTCTGTGGGCCCTAACTGGTCGCTGGGTTTCGTGAGGCAGCAGGCGGTCCCGTAAGTAACCTGGTCCGATGCCATGCAGGGCTTTATAGGTCATAACCAACACTTTGAATTGCGTTCGGAGACCAATAGGCAGCCAATGCAGCTCGCAGAATGATGCCAAAATGTGGGCATTTCTGGGTAGGCCTGCTCGCGCGGCTGCATTCTGCATTACCTGAAGTCTCCGAACGTTTTTCAAAGGTAGCCCCATGTAGAGAGCATTGCAGTAGTCGAGCCTCGAGGTGATAATAATTTGGGGGGATATTTTTAAAAAATGCAGAATATTATATTTCCCCAAAGGAATAATGGAGGAAAATCTTAGAGGAGGCAGGAACAGCCCTTTTCCCCAGGCAGAAACTGAGCAGGCCAACTTCTAGAAATGCAGATTTGGAGCACACCATTCATAAGCACAATGCCTTCAGCCTCCACAGCTGATGGGATTAGAAAAACAAAGACTTCTAAAATCTACATTTCCCACTCAGCTCCAAGGATAGGAACATGACCTTTAGGACATAATAGGATTAATCCTACACCCTCTTCAGACTAGCAAAAAACACAAAAGCCCATCTTATTGCACAACCCAGAAACATTTCCACTTCAAAATCTCAGAGCCCCATAAAGACAGGTGGTCAATTGTCCCAGAACCACATGCTGTGGGTGGTTGCCCTCATCATTCAACCTTCTTTCCAAACAGCCAGCCTCCATTGTTATTTCCAGCATCTTAGCCTCCATTTTATTTACTCCCGGTTTGGACTGGACCTGATGGTTTTTCTTTCAACGTGCATTGTGCTACTCCAAACTTCCACAAACTTCCAGTTCTTTTTCTCCTATGTGTATGATTCCCAGATCAGCCCATCCTACAAAACTAACTATACCAGCCTTATTTGCTGAAACCAGAGGAAACAACAATGATCCTAGTAATCATGGATACCATGTTCTGAAAAGCTGTCCATTCCTGAGATTCTTCACAAGGTAGGATTCTCCAGGTAGGTTTCTCTCCTTCTTCCCCACCAAACTAGAACTAGACCATTTGTGATCTATTAGATTGTGGGATTTTCTTGTAAGCCAAATATTTGTTCATGGGATGGTTCAGTTGTGACAGTCAGCATGGGCAAGCTGATTCCAAATGCATGTTTTCTGCATGGGCAAGCTGATTCCACACTAATTTTTGTGATACAATGGAGTTTAGTAAGGAACTAAAAAAGGCTAAGCAGAATCTGAGCCTGATTAATTTCTCCAAAAGCTTTCTAAGTAAGCTTCAACATTCTTGGAAAACCCTGATTTTTGTGGATTAGATGCTAAAGCAAAAGACAATTGCTGAAAGATAATGAATGTGTGTGCCTAAGATTTGCAACATGTGGCATGTGTAACACACCTAGACATGCACACTTACACATTGCTTATGTGTCTGGTTATGATAGTTGACCTATTCAAAAACAACCGAAGGACATTACAACTACCACATGGTTTCTACTTAATCTCAGATACAAATTATTAAATTGTAGAAAATCATATTCAGCTCAAAACAAGTTTTTGTTTTCATTAAATTTTGCCTGGAAACAAACTGCTGCTAATCCAACATGTTCACCCCAAAATCTGATATTTTAGAGTAATTCCATCTCCTTTCATCACTTCTTGGTTTGGCCTTTGCAGTGCTTAGAATTGGTCCTCTGCTGCATTACACCCAACAACGGATTTAACATTTCCAATACAAATACTTCAAAGTGAGCTTAAAATATTTTCCAAGCAAAGACAGGAGGTTTCATTGAATACAGGAGGTTGGGACTGCATCAGCTCTGTCAGCTTGCTTTTAATAACTTTTTAAAAATCAGCTCTCTCACAATTGCAAATGCAATAGTTTCCATATGCTCTAAAGAAGCATATGTTGCTATTTAAAAACAGATTTACAGAAACTTGAAAATGATCTAAGAATTAAAACGATAAAGAATGATGGTTAACATCTCATCTGGATTCTCCATGGAATTGTTGACGGACGAGGGTATTCTCCAGTGGTAGCCATGACTAATCCCCTAGGCTTCCTTCTCAAAACCAGCCTGGAAAAAAAGTAGAAATTAATCACACACAGATTTGCAAATAAACCAGCACCACCGTTCTTCATGACAAATTATTCATCTACCCAGCTTTCTTTCTGAAGCCTGATTCAAAGTTAGGTTCTATCAAGGAGAGACGAAATGCATGTTACATCATGTTCATTAAATGCCATCAACCATGAACCAGTGACAGGCTTTAGGAATCAACCCAAAATATTCCTGGTTTCCAGGATAATTTCCAACAGTATCAATAAAGGATCCTTGTTTGAGAAGCTTGGTGATTAAAACACAACTCTGTTTAATAATTAGATTTGCTTTGACAGGGCAGTTTGCATTAGGAAATGATGAGAGGATGGTTCAACCCACTTTAGGGTAATGATCAATTCAATCAGTCCTGGCCAAAATACAGAATATTTTTGTTTTGTTTTGTTTTGCTCCAAAATAATTTGCTATGTTACGTACACTTACAAAACTGCGCTATGGCCAGTTTTAATTTTTTTGCAAATGGAAATTTCCCCTAAAACAATAGTTTTTAGTGTTTGGATGTTTCCTGGCAAAATGACCAAGTTTTGAAATGCAAATTACTATCAAGCTTTATGAATATTTAAGAATAAAAGGGGCTTTACCATGGAAAGTGTACTGTATATGAAAAAATATGGGGGGGGGAAACATTACAAGAAGAAAAATCTAAATTGAAAGATGGAGCTGTTATTGTCTTGCTTTTCTACTTAATTGTTGTCTACTGTATAGAACGAAAGGTATTTTTATAGAATGGCAAAGTGCTAAACAGACATTAAATAAATTGCTTTTGGTACATCTCTTAAGATTTTAGGACTCTGCAGAACAACCGGATAAATTTTGACACATTAATTAAAGAGACGATGCATATAACACCTGAAAATACAACAAGATTTTAGAAATACAGTTAACAAAATGTATATGCATTTATGACAAGGACTGACTAATTTAAATTTTTAGTAAGTCTTGTAGCTTCATTGAACACAAAGATTGATTCTGCTAAAATTATTTCACTGGACACAGAAAAAGGCTTGATATAAATTATTGATACCAATCTATTTTCCATCTACCTAACCTTTCTCCCTTCACTTCAGGCATTTTAAAAATGAAATATATTTCTATAAATTGTTTTCCAAAAACAAAAACTAAGGAGATTGTACCTACCACTTTAATGGCAAGATCTGTCTCTCTATCTCTCTGTTTGATTCATTTTCAGCAAATGTAAATAGGCAGAATGATGTAGACAGGCAATTCCTATAGAATAGTTGATATATTGTTATTGATTAATAAATCTGAATCTTTCACACGGAAAAGAATAAACTTAATTGATGGTGCTGGAGCCTCTTTTGAGTATAATATAAATTAATCTAAATTTGAATGGGTTTCTTTGGGGCCTCTTGTATCATTTAGATCAGCTTTTTCCAGCTAGTAGAATTGGTATCCAGAGACAATAACTTATCTTAGCTTCAGAGTTCCCAGAGATGTATGATTAAACTGAATTTAAATATATTATTATTAGACTTGGATATACGAGCCCCAATTAAATTGAATATCTGGGGGAAAATTAATAATTTAGAAATGAATGTCTGCAATGGATAATTTATATCATACACAATAACCCTTTACATATTCCTAAAAGATACTTTCAAGAAATTTAGTGTAATGTTTAAAGGTTATATTGGAAAAATCTGATTTTTCATTTAATTCAACTAACAGTTACAAATGGAGGCTTAATTGTCTATATCTAAATCTACTCCAGTATCCTTTTGGATATTTATTTTCATGCAACTGGCAAGTTGGCTGCCTCTTACAAAGGCAGAAATTAGACCTCAACTATATGGAATCCAACTCCTAGAAGAAAAAGTGACTAGAAGACAATTATAATCAGTACTACCGTAGTAGTAATGATAGAAATAGTAAATGTGAAGTGTTGCAGTATAAATATCAGTACTCCCACACAATAGCATAAGGATATGAGGCTACCAGCAGCAACTCCCTTTATTTATTTATTTATTTATTTATTTATTTATTTTATTTTATTTTATTTTATTCGGATTTGTATGCCGCTCCTCTCCGAAGACTCAGAGCGGCTCACAACATATATATAAAACAATTTAATCTAAATCCGAACAAAAAACATTAAAAATAAAACCCCACACATATTCATCAGACACACAACAACCCACAATCATCCCCAGGCCTGCCGGCAGAGGTAGGTTTTTAAATTCTTTCGGAAGGCCGGGAGAGTCGGAGAAACACGAACTTCAGGAGGCAGTTGGTTCCAGAGGGCAGGTGCCACAACAGAGAAAGCCCTCCCCCTAGGGCCCGCCAGATGACATTGTTTCGCTGACGGGACCCAGAGGAGGCCGACCCTGTGCGCTCTCACCGGTCGTAGAGAAGTATGTGGCAGAAGGCAGTCCCGTAAGTATCCTGGTCCCATGCCATGAAGGGCTTTATAGGTAATAACCAACACCTTGAATTGGGCTCGGAGACCAATAGGCAACCAATGCAGCATGCGGAGAGTTGATGAAATGTGGGCACAATGAGGAAGGCCCACAACTGCTCGCGCAGCTGCATTTTGCACTAATTGTAGTCTCCGAACACTCTTCAAGGGTAGCCCCATGTAGAGAGCTAAAGTACTTTACTTTACTCTACCACTAAAGTAGGGTTTTCAATCTCAGAAGCTTTGAGATGTAAAAACTTCAACTCCCAGAATTCCCCAGCTAGTATAGGGAATGAAATTTGGATCTAAGAAAGTTAGAAACAGATCAAGGAGAACCATATTAATCTCTGTCAGCTAAAAGTCAGAAGGAATCTCCTAGCACCTTTCCAACCCATGCTGCTAAAAGATAGGAGCTTTTATAAGTTCTACATCCATCCAGCCACTCTTTGCCTCTGATCAAGTGAGATCAAGTTCATAAAACCTTTTGGTAAATTTGTTAACTGGGAAAGATGCTACCAGAATTCTCCTGGTGTTTTTTTTACCACCATAGATTAAATATGTAGATTGTCTGGCAATAGCAAGGCTGACCAGGTTCTTCCATCTGCTAAGGCAAACTTCTCAAACACAACACCCAGGGGCCGGAGGTGACCCGCAAAGTGGTTTCATGTGGCCCACGAACCCATCCTGGAAACAATGAGGGAATGGCCTCCTCTGCCTTGGCCCTGGCCCAGGCCAGCCGGGAGCCAATGTACAATTTTGTGGTGGCCCTCTATGCTGAAACGCATTCAGTCCTAGTTCCATAAGCCCCACACACACATGGCCTGAGAGGAACAGTGAGGCTCCTCCAGTGGACCATGCCTTGGCGCTTGCCCTGGTCCCACCCCCTTCTGCCAGAGACCCTCAGATCTATCCCACTCCTGCCCAGGCCCCCACAGGCACCCTTGACACAAATGATGTAGAGTTGGCCACACTCATCCAGTAGGCCACACCCACTCCATCCACGCCCACCCAGTAGGCTGCACCCACCCTGGCCACACCCACCCGGCCCCCTGAGGGCAACCGCAATGCTGATGTGGCCCCCAATGAAATTGAGTTTGACACCCTTGTGCTAAGGCCTCTTGATTGTATTAAATGAGTTGTGTTAAAAACAACTCACAGGCTGCTGTTTTTTTTTTTTTTAAGAAGATGGGAGATAAAATGCAAACTTCTTCTGAGTTAGAAAAGCAAGCCATGGCAGCAATGACCCCAAAATCTGATCTTTTTCCTATCAGTGCCATGAAACCCTACTTTTCTTCCAGAATGCAAAAACAGGAAAGCAGCTTTGAAAAAAAAAAAAGTTGTTTCTTCACTTTTCTTACTAACTTGGAGCTGGATTGAAATGATGTGTTTGTGGCATGCTGAAGATAGTTTGTTTGGCTAGTTGAAAAAGGGATTTGCTAGCAAAAAGAAAAGAAGATTAAAAGTGATAACATTTGTGAAGATGAGTATCTCAGACCATAAATGTACTAAGAAAAGGTTAAAAGCTTGGCAAGTTCAGAATCTGGTTTAGAGCTGACGTATTTCTGTAGGTCCCAAACTGGAAAAATAAGGAAGCCCCTTTCAAAATATTGTTAATTTCTGCACATGTTTGGAATCTGTTACTCAGGGCGTTCTCCATCCTGCCAGATTTATCATGGTGAAGGATCTAGAGCACGTGTGTCAAACTCGATCTGACCATGTGACATATTATGTCATATTGCAACATTTTTTTTTGCTTTTGTGGAGCTGGGGTGGGCCTGGCCTGCATGTGACACATCCGGCCCATGGGCTGCCAGTTTGACACCCATGATCTAGAGCCGTGATGGCAAACATATGGCATGTGTGCCACAGGTGGCACACAGAGCCTTCTCTGTGGGCACGCATGCTGTCTCCCCAGTCCTAGGCCTTCAGCTGGGTTTTATAAAACCTTTTTGCTTTAGGCCTCTGCCGCCGTGTGCAAAAAAAAAAAAAAGGTTCAAACAGTCAATCAATTTCAACTTCTCGCAGGAAAAAGAAAGATCTCGCAAAGTTGAAATTGATTGATTGAACTTTTTAGTCCCACCCAGTCTGCCGTTACCACCACAGTCATGCCCAATGGGCCACACCCAACCAATGGGCCACACCCACCCAATGGGCCACGCCCACCCAATGGGCCACACCCACCCAATGGGCCACACCCAACCAATGGGCCACACCCAACCAATGGGCCACACCCAACCAATGGGCCACACCTACCCAATGGGCCACACCCACCCAATGGGCCACACCCAACCAATGGGCCACACCCAACCAATGGGCCACACCCAACCAATGGGCCACACCCAACCAATGGGCCACACCCAACCAATGGGCCACACCCACCCAATGGGCCACACCCAACCAATGGGCCACACCCACCCAATGGGCCACACCCACCCAATGGGCCACACCCACCCAATGGGCCACACCCACCCACTACCCGACGATACATAAGTGGGTTTTGGGTTGCAGTTTGGGCACTCGGTCTCAAAAAGGTTCACCATCACTGATCTAGAGAAATACCATAAAAGAAACTCATTGTTAATTTTTTTTCTAACATATACATTTCAGAAGAAAATTGCCAGGAACTTTGATTCTCTGCATACAACATCTTCATAATGAATAATTGCTTTATGATGGAAGAATGAACTTCATGGAATCTTAGAACTGGAAGGGGCCTCAGAGGTCTTCTAGTCCAACCCCCTGACCAAGCCAGGAGTCCTTGTACCATCCTGGTTGTCCAAAATTCCTTTTCAGTGAAATGTGAACCAAAGACTTCACTGGGTACAATGCCAATGGACAGAGATTTACAGGGTTGAGAACAGTCCAAATCTGCAGTCTAGAAGGATGAACTATACCAGGGGTCTTCAAACTTGGCCCTTTTATGACTTGTGGACTTCAACTCCCAGAATTCCTCAGCCAACATGCCTGGCTGAGGAATTCTTGGAGTTGGAAGTCCACAAGTCATAAAAGGGCCAAGTTTGAAGACCCCTGAACTATACTAAAAGTCCTCTTTCACCTTTGCTAGATTCCATGGGAAATAACCTTCTGTGTCAACAAAATGAACCGAGGATAGATCCAAATCTCACCTTATCAACACAACAGTGGAAATGAGGATGGGTGAGAAGAAAAATCCTGTTGCTTTTTATTGTGTTGGAGAAGTCATGGTCAAAAGTCAAGGCAAACTTTTTCTAACTGAATACTCCCAACATTTTTTAAAAAACGTTTAAATAACAAGGATAATAGTGAGATAACATTTGGCGTTCTTCAGAACAGTCAGAACACACCCAACTCACTAGGAGCGGGTTGCCAAAAGCAACATTATTGCAAGTGTTAAATGTTGGCTGAATATCAGACTGTAGGCAAAAAAGCTTTAAGGGGTTGAACTCGTTTCTTTTTGCTTTCCTGTATACTTTCGCATAATCCAAAGCAAGGGAAGTTGGCATGGAAAGACACTCTGTAACTTCATAGCAGTTCAGCATGTTCAAAACCTGCTCCCTACAGTTAAATCGTCACTTGCGTTAAACATTTTACAAGTCACTGACTTGTAAAATCTGGGAGAGTTTTACTTAATTTAGATGGTGTTTGAACAATGCATGCAGTGGTTTCCTCGTTAAGAACTGTTTTCTGCTAATGATATAAATTTCCCTCAATGAACATGAACATGACTAGAACAACAGACTAAAAGAAGCATTGATTATTTTTCTTGAAATTGCTTGTAGAGGCATTGGATCCCTTAAAAAATGTGACAGAGAAGCTGTAATAGTTATGTTCTTGTAGGAGAAGGAGTGGCAGAACCTAGTGGTGGAGTCAAAAGAGAAATCAACACAGAGTTGCTACGTAGTCACAAATGGACTACTAACCCTTCTTGAATTCTATTAACCCTTATCTAGTGCCAAAATAGTGCTAACCATTAGCTGAGTAGATTCCTGTGCACAGACATGAGTAATAATAAATCAGTTTCATTGGAACTTGTATGGCCTTGTTTTTTTGCACCTGACTGTTCCGTGTTGTCTTCTATAGAAGTAGAAATTATTTATGCAGCATCAGAGCAAGTGACCACAATCCAACAAGTCAAAAGATCACAGGTTGATTTTAAAAGCTTTACTTAATTTAGCAGCGTAACCGTTTGACCCTTGGAGCACACTGAGATGAACGTTATCGCTTCTCAGCCTTTGGGCTAAGATCAATTGTAGCATCTGAGATGAAACCTGATGGAGTCCAAGACGGGACTTAGTCTTCCCTTTCCTCCAGTTCTCTTTTACAAGAAAGCGCTGGATTACCTCAACCCTGCAGATGTGATCATGTTTGGTCATTAATGTCTGGGATGGGATCAAGATGGTCTTTTCCACCACCGTTCCATGCCCACAGGGAGTACAAGAATTTATCAGAATGATGTTTTCAAGATTTTTTTATTCTTTTATGACTTGGTTTGGAACATTTCATGGCTTGATACAATCTTGCACATGCACGCACACTTTCCAGGTTTCTTCTCCAGCACAACATTTTAATTCTTTATTGACTGATCACTTGTTTATTTTATAACATTCCACACATAATACTTTGCAAGTAAATGTTTGGTGCTTAACACAACGCACCCTTTTTCAAGTGGGTGGGCGAGAGGGTTTCCTATTCAAGAGGGGGTCTTATTGGGCATGCAGCACCTGATACCCCATCTTGCCTTCCAAGGGAAGCTGCTTCTCTTGGAAACTAAAATGTCACCTAAGAGAAAACAGACTCTCTGACCAGCTTTGCAAAATATGATCAAGGAATTCAGTGTTCAGCTGGGCAGCTTGGAGAAGAAGCTGACTTTTGGGGGGCATGTAATTCTAAAGCAGGGCTTTTCAACCTTTTCACCCATTGTACCACTTTTAGGATATGGCAATATCCGAGTACCACCAGTCGCCTAGCAAGGTGTCAAAAACTTGATGACCAAAAAAAAAAGGAAAAAGTGATAAAGTATAGGTAGTCCTCGCCTTACAACAGTTTGCTTAGTGACTGTTTCAAGTTACAATGGCACTGAAAAAGTGCTTCCCCAAGGCACAGCCAAGCAAGACACCTGCCTGCCCACCCAGTGGCGCTCTTCCTCCTGTCCGAGGTTTCCATTATTGTGAGCATTTCTATTGAGGATTGGCAGTGGGGTTGGGGTGGGGGGTGTTTGTTTTTTATCCCCCCACCCATCTACTGGGTGGTTGCAGCAGGTTTTGGTCACTTCACATGACCCTGGGACACTGTGACCATCATAAATATGAATCAGTTGCCAAGCATCTGAATGTAAATCAGATTAGCACTGGAGCTGGTGCTGGTGCTAATCCTGGCGCTTCCACTGAGCCCTGACAGTCCCGAAGAAGCACTGATCCTGGTGCTTCCGCTGAACTCTGACAGCCCTGCAGCTCCAGCCATCTCTCGCTCAGGCTTGTGTGGTGCTGCCACTGGTTCAGCTAATTCCCCTCCCCCGCTACCACTTTTCTAGGATGGTTGCGTACCAACTGCCAGGTGCCAATGTACCACAGGTGGTACCCGTACCACTGGTTGAAAAGCCCTGCTCTAAAGTACATGTCCCTTTTCTTCTGTTTAATTTTTCCCCAATTATTGGCTAAAATATGTAAAATCTAAAACAACAAAGGTACAGTGCATTGATAAATATTTATAGCATCCTTGATACACCTGGCATGTGTGCTGTAGTTTATGGTAGATCGATGTTTGTCAGTAGTTGATATCTGAGCACCAGATGGAAATGTACATAACACATATTGGTAGCGTTGCCTGTCATATCTTCTTTCTGAATTTCCAGAGTTCTCTGTCTAGTCAGTTGTAGAAATATAATGCAGGACTTTGATGAACTGGATGTGAGCTAGGATCAAATTCTTGAAACACCTCATCTGTAAGGCATCAATGGAAACCTATCACTTTTTATATGTTTTATATGTTTAGATATGCTCTTTTGACTAGGCAGGAAGGTGTTTGCCAGAATACAAATGTCTGCAGCTCTGATTTGACTCCTGACTCTCTCAGCTGTTGATTGATTTTTAATGCTTTCTTCGTGCAAAGAGAGCAAGTTTAAAGTTTCCCCTTTGTTTAGCCCCAGAGTTGTGGAGGATCCATATGCCTTTCTGGCGGAGTGTTTGTGCTACTTGTTCTAATCCAAGAAACCTTTTGTGAATTAATTTGCTATATCTACATACAATGACCCAAACGGATGAATTCCTTGAACTGGATCCAATCTATTTTCTTTCCCTGATTCATTACATGGTTGGGACATTTGCCATAATGAGTTGCAGGTGAATATCAGCCCTCCGAGGTAGACCAGATCAAGAAACAGATGTCACACAGGCCTAAAACTATTTTTAAATCAGGATTGGCTATAACAACAGACTCTTGCAAGCCTAAGTGTACTTCCCATCCTCCCTTTTTTATATTCCATCTGAATTACGAGGGAATCGGCCTGAGATATTTTCATAACCTTCCCTCATCATCTTGACTTCTGCAGTGTTTATCTCCTTGTTGATAACAAAATTCCATCTCTCCATCAAGGCCAAACTCTTTAATATCAACAGTGAGTTATTGCAATAGGATTGGTTGACCGCAGCCGCTGCATGGCTTGTCAAATTCTAACTATGACTGACACATCTGGGAAACTCTGTGTTTGACTGAATTAGTTGCCTGCATGATTTCAACGGAGAGAAAAGAGGCAGACCTTTAAAAAGGCTTTTGCATATTTATAGTCTGATTTTTCTTCAAATAGGATACAGACTTAATTAGCAGAGGGATACTTCTAATCAAATATCATCAAGCATGTGTAAAATACCTTTTGATTTAGCTTTCAACAAGGAATTCCTAATCAAGCTACTTCCAGAATGATATGTGGTTTCATCAAGGAAGTTTTGTTCCTGGCAGACATACAAAAGTCCCATCTCCAAATGACAGCCAAAAAACTGGACACCTGGTTCAAGTTTTCATATCTCTTCTTTCCAACCCAATGAAATTTTGGAAGAAATTACGGAAAGGGACTCTGTCTATGTGTTTATCACGAAGAAAGTCATCAGGTGCTCAAGAATCACTTTGGAATTTTTTGGGGTTACTTTGTTATCATATTGATGTGTTTTCATTGTTTTCTTTTTCACTGTTTACTTCACTGTGCTATTATTTTGCTTCTGTTTTGTTTACCCTCTTTTCATTTCCTCCTTTTTATCATTGTAACATGCTTAGAGTAGCTGCAGGGTGAGGTAGCTGGCAAATGAATTTAACAATTGTACAAATAAGCAGGTGGGGACTTCAGTTAGGGCAGGGGTGTCAAACTCAATTTCATTGCAGTTGCCCTTAGGGGACCAGGTGGGTGTTGCCAGGGTGGGTGCGACTTACTGGGTGGGCATGGACAGAATGGGTGTGGCCTACTGGGTGGGTGTGGCCAGTTCTACATTGTTCCCATCAAGGGTGCCTGTGGGGGCCTGGGCAGGAGTGGGACAGATCTGAGGGTCTCTGGACCAGGGCAAGTGCCAAGGCATGGTCCACTGGAGGAGGGGGGGCTTATGGAGCTAAGACTGAATGCGTTTCAGCATAGATGGCCACCACAAAATTGTACATTGGCTCCTGGCTGGCCTGGGCCAGGGCCAAGGCAGCGGGGGCCGTTCCCTCAGTGTTTCCAGGATGGCTTCGCGGGCCAGATGAAACCACTTTGCGGGCCGCATCCAGCCCCTGGGCCTTGTGTTTCACATGTCTGAGTTAGGGTCATCGTTTATCTTAGTCAAAGACATTAACCATTCCTGCTCTTCTTCTCTCCTCTCCTCTCTCTCTCCTCTCCTCTCCTCTCCCTCTCCCTCTCCCTCTCCCTCTCCCTCTCCCTCTCCCTCTCCCTCTCCCTCTCCCTCTCCTCTCTCCTCTCTCCTCTCACTCTTCTCTTACTCTTCTCCACCACTGAATCCCAGTTGCATCCAGGTTAAGAACAGTGGCTTAGATAATTCCTTTGCCTGGGTCCACATCAAAGATGATCACTTGAATCCTCACAGTCACTCAAACAGATCAAAAGATCCTGAACTGGTATGTACAGTGGAGGTTCTTGTTAACCTCAAGCAGGATGGAATAGAAAACGGCTCTGCATGCCAGTGACTCATTGGAGAATTGGGGATTTAAAAGAGCTATAAGAAAGCTGAACTCTAATCTGAGAACATCTGCTGCTAACTCACCCAGCCCATTAAAATGCAATCATGATAATGCTCACATGTGCTGTCAGATCTGACAGATAGCAGTTATTTATTAAGCACAGACCCTTTTAGAGTTCAGAGGGTCGATTAACAATTGGGTTGGGAAGATAACCAAGCATGGACATTCTTCTTCTGATAGGAGGAAACAACAAGAAAAATAATTTCCCCAGTGCCGGAACATAACTTTGCTCACTTAAAAAAAATAACAATCCAAAATAAAAAATAAAACAATTGTATAATGTCAAGGCGTGCTAGTTTTGATCTTCTATGCTCTCAAAACTCTTGCTTGTTTCCCTCCTGATACTCCAGACATCTGTCTTCAACTAGGAGTTGTTATGTGTCCTGGTGTTGTCTCAGACGGTAATCACAAAATAGGCAATGATACAGAAATATTCCTATAATTTGTCTGTATTTTTATAAGGTGGAAGAGAAGTCTCTCATAAGCTTCAGATGAGGCAGATGTAGTCTTAGAATTGCTTAGCAATGAAGCAAACATGAAAAACTAAGAGACTTGGAAAGATTGCCTCCAGAGAGGGGCTCCATCCAGCTACTAAGATGATGTAACTGGTGGGGAATAAATATTCTATCTCCCCCTCTGAAGGGACAAAATATGGTGTGCAGTTGTGTTCCTCAGCCTGACCCTAACTTTGAACTTCCAGGATTCAAAGTAAGATCAACCAAACAATGTGGTCAAGGTCCCATCTCAATTCTTGGATGTTCTTGCAGTCTGAATGAGGAGGATCAGGCTTGGTCCAACTCTAGCAGAATTGTTAGAAATATTTTATATGTAGTTTAGTTTAGTTTTATTAAATTTCTATACCGCCCCTCTCCCGTAGGACTCGGGGCGGTTTACAACCCAATAAAAACATATAATAACAATAAATATTTAAAAATAAATTAAATTAATACAAGGCTGTTACTAAAACCTGTTAAAAACCCAATTCTAAAACCCGAACAGCCTTGTTTAAAAATTTAAAACCCGAGGAGATCTAGGCCAGGCCGGCTTGATTGAAGAGATGAGTCTTCAATTCTCTTCTGAAGGTGCGGAGATCATGACACGTCCGGAGTTCTGGGGGGAGCTCGTTCCACATCGTCGGTGCCCCCACAGGAAAGGCTCTCCCCCTGGGCGCCACCAGCCGACACTGCTTAGCCGATGGCACCCTGAGGAGGCCCTCTCTGTGGGAGCGAACTGGTCGATGGGAGGTATTTACTGTAAAGCACAGATTTTGAGATGAATGCTGTTCTGCATTCAAAATTCCCAAAATTACTGCAAGAGAGCATGTAGTGGAATGTTTGCTGCCATTTCTAAACCAGAAGTTCTTTATTAGGGTCTTATTTGTTTTAAATAGTCCTTTATTCATTTCAGTTGTTTGAGAGAATTAAAGTTAATCAAATTGGGCTTGGATATGTGAAGCTAGAATATTAGGATTACGAAGCAATTTTGCTATTAAACACCGCCTAAACACAAATTATTTGGAATCCCATCAGATTGGATTCAGGATTACTCATGCTTTGGCTCCAAACTGGCCTGACAGCTAATAATGGGGTCAAGTGTGTGAAAGAGGGGAGAAATTGGGTAATCTGGTGCCTTCCAGATTTTTTTAGAAACATTACAGTCTCACAAATATTTATCATTTTTCATGATAGAGTTGTAGCTGAAGAAATCTGGAGAACATCAGGTGACCTAGTCCTCTCTCTGTATGTATGTCAGTGTGTGTTTTTGCAATTGCAAAACTCCCTTGAGAAGCTTCACAAATCATCACGATCATCACAAATCTCTTTCAGTTTGACCTAACATTCCTCAGAAGTTCTGCTTTCAACAAAAAGTATTTAAAGTTTCAGTGTAGATAAAAAAAAATTAATAACATTTGAGGCCTGTACCCACTACAGAGGTAGAGTTTTTGTTTTCTCCAGAGATAACTACATGTTTTATTTGAAGAGGGGCCTTCACATTTATGTCATTAAATGAAGTGTTAGTAGCATATTAAAGATGGCTCCCCTTCTGTGTATTATAAATCCCTGTGCACGATGAAGACACCCCATTCATCTCCCCACACAAAATGTACATTGAGTTGGTTTGCAATAAATGAAGTTCTGTTTTCCATGACGGCTAAAAGTGTGGTGGGAATAGATTTAGAGGATGTATGATGGATGCCATTGTTCCCCCTATTGTACTTTTAGCAAAGATATCTGTAGGTTGCATATATAAATGTGGATTTATATTTATCCAATCATGTCTTGCCTTGCAAATTGGATTGGGCTGGGCTTTTGGTTGATTACACTGTCAAAAAACACCTAGAAGACGTTAAAAGGTTCCGAATTCCATATCACTGCCAAGAAAATTATAGAATTTTGTCCATGTAATCACAAACACAATGCAAAGGATACTTTTCAGGGATTTAGAAATCAAATTGAACTCAAGTCATTTTTTTTCTATATTTTAGTCTAATTTGTATAGTTTCTGTAATTTGTACAGTTATTAAATTTGGAATTGAAAAAAATATTACAGTCAACAAATCCCTTAATTGTCAATTCGCAGCAAGTCTATCCACAATATTCTGAAATAAATTTAATTTAATAAATTCAAGTGATTTCATTTTTGTTATGTTTTATGCTTCACATGGCACATAAAATACATAAAACATATAATACAATTTTAAATCATTGAATACATACATACATACTGTACATACATATGCAAGGCAATTGAGTGTCTCTTCCAGAAAACTGTAGAATCTAGTTCTCATCTCTGAATTTCTGCAAAGTGTCATACATGTTGGATAAAAACTTGACCTGGAGTTGGAAGCGGAATAAAGTTGGGCCTGAATAGAACTTGAGAAGCCTTCAAAAACCATCAGAGTTATCTGGTTCTTAATCTCTACAAGGTAAGCCTCAATTAGGTCTTTTTTTGTTTTGTTTTACTAACAAACAAAGTCACGGCTTTCTAGATTTCAGAACTTGAGGGTTTACAAGAAATGAAGAGAAAATACTGGCATCAAAAGAAAAGTAAATATATTCAAATACATCTCTTAAACCACATCCACTGGCTTTTCATTCCCTCCTTAAAACAAAGGCCAGAGTTCCCCCCCCCAGAGATAAATCCAAATCCATACAACTAAAACCACAAATATCGGTTGTCAGCAATAACAGGCAAAAGAAAGATGGAACTTATTCTACATTTTCAAGGAATGAAACCACAGCTATGGTAGGGAAGGGAATATGATAAAGGGTTTTCTCTCTTTCTGCATATATACATACAAATTTAGAGCTGTGTGTTTTTGAACACAACATTATTTCAATGCATTCTGACCCTGGAAATTATTTTAATCCCAGTGAACTCTCTAAAAGTAATATCATTTGCATCGCTGGGGCAAAGCCATGTCCACCCTTTGTTGTGTGTCCTACTGAACAAAGGTTCAAAAGATTTGGCAAAGGGATGGAGTCTTTCCTAAACACAGCAATCCTTATCAAAGCCCTGTTTTCTTTTAATTTAAACCATTCAATTCAATATGGCCACCCACTCCAGGAGAGCCTCTGGGCAGTTTACAAAACATACAAAAGAGTTAAAGACTATGTAGTTTAATGTTGTGTCAATTGCCCTGGAGCACCCACATCCATTTAAAAACAGTTTAGCAGGAAGATATTGTCCAGAGGACAACATAAAAAAGAAGATTCATTCTTTCTCTTTCTTTCTTTCTTTCTTTCTTTCTTTCTTTCTTTCTTTCTTTCTTTCTTTCTTTCTTTCTTTCTTTCTTTCTTTCTTTCTTTCTTTCTTTCTTCCTTCCTTCCTTCCTTCCTTCCTTCCTTCCTTCCTTTCTTTCTTTCTTCTTTCTTTCTCTATCCATCATCACCATCATTTATCACCTATTCTCTATCTATCTATCTATCTATCTATCTATCTATCTATCTATCTATCTATCTATCTATCTTCACCATCATCTATCATTATTCTGTCTGTCTGTCTGTCTGTCTGTCTATCTATCTATCCATCCATCCATCCATCCATCCATCCATCCATCCATCTATCTATCTACCGTATCTATCTATCTATCTATCTATCTATCTATCTATCTATCTATCTATCTATCTATCTATCTATCTATCTATCTATCTATCTATCTATCTATCTATCATCTATTTATCTATCTATCTTGCATGGTGGTTTGAGGCCTTTTAAGTGGGATTAGATCAATGCTGTGATTGTCTTGTCTTGTATGTGGCCCTCAGGAGAAATTTCTGAAATCGCTTGTGGAAACCCAGCAATGAATTTCAAGCTCTATGTTGGGGCGTAGCACTTTATTTCCTTAATTAATTTAAAAACCATGGGAAACACATCATCAAAGGAAAGTCTCAGCTTTTATATTCAGACTGTGTCAAAAATACGATAACTTAGAAGAGGCTTTCCCCACCTAATTACTGTATTACTAAAATATATAATGAAACACCTGAAAGGTACTGCATTTTAGCATCTGACAGTCAGCCCTGTTTAATTTATCACAATTAAGATGTTCCAAAGAAAAATAGCTTATACCTCCTAAAATGTTTCTCCTCCCTCTCTCCCTGCCCCAGGGGAAGAGCTGTGCACCTCAAAGGATGTTCAAAATATTTTGACTCACATATGTAGGTGGAAAGCTGTTGTGTTTTCTTTTTTTAAAAAACAAATTCTTGTTTACCTTCAATATTGACCAGTTATGAGTGCAAGAGAGACTTGACTTTCAGAGTGGAATCAACTTTCACAGTTGATTCAATCAACCTAGGGCAGTGATGGAGAACCTTTTAGAGACGGAGTGCCCAAAAACTGACTCTGCCCCCACTCCACCCTCCTGCCCTGCCCTCGCTCTGCCCCCCCATCCCCCGCTTCCCCCATGCCCACAGGACCACTCGTGCCTCCACAGCCCGCCGCAGATCGCCCAGGCTGTCCAACAGCGCTATGGCGGCCACACCCTCTGCCCGCGCCCTGCAGCATCAACTGCATGATGGGGTGTGAGGGCAGAGTCTTGTCTATGCTGCCTGGCTGCCATGTCTGAGCTTAGTTGTTGTTTTTTTGCAAATGTTTCAATATCCAACTAGGTAACATCATCAGTGCTAGAAGGGAGTGGGTTTTGCAGGGATATATATAATACAATATAATACATATAATATAATACATGCACGTGTAATCATATGTGTATGTAATGTTTTACTTGGTTATCAACTATATATATAGATTGGGGAAATTCATCATGTTATAGTTTTAAGCATTAACTTAAGCTGAAATTATCCTGGACTGAAATAAAATGAATTTGAAGTAAACCGAACAGTGCTTGTTGTATGTATGTTGAGGTCTGTGTGCAAGTCTCTCTCTTTCTCTTTGGGTATGTTCTGTTCTGCAGAATCTAGGGGTCTTAAAGTTGCCAAGGTTGAGGACCCCTGGAATAGACTGAATCCAGCTAAAGTTAGCCATGGCTCAAATCTGTTGGTACCTGTGAAATAGATTAGCTAACCCAATCTCATTGCCATAGCTAATTTTCTGGAAGGAGCCCAAGCCTATGATTAGATTTCACTGGGAGGTGTGGATTGGCTTAAACACTGCCAACCCTCCAGATGTGACAGATTAAAGGGGCGCCCAATTGGATTAGTCCAATAAGATTGTGCATCTATGACTTCATCGTATGGGTGTGTGCTTCTGGGAGGCAAAAGTGTGTTTTGCACAGAAGATCCCACCAAGATTTTTTGGCATACGATATTTTCATTTGCTTTCGCTTAGCTGAAGCTTTGGCTGTCCTGTCTACCATGGTTGCCTTTCAGACTACGATGGTTCCCACGAAGGAGGACTCCCTTCCACCAGCCTTTCAAAGCTCTGCTCCTTCCATTTGCTTTATGTATCTGTTTGTTTATTTTTTTTTTCTGAAGCAGACCTTGGGCAGGCTGAACAAAGGCTCTTGGGGGGGGGGGAACAGGTTACGAAATCTCTTGCCTTCCCAGAGAGGATGCACTTTCGTTCAGAACTATTTCAAAAATCCTAAGAACTTCTCAACTAAAAATATGATCTCCCCTTCCTCAGTGGATGCTGCCAATTCCCTCTGCTGAAATAGTTCCCTTCGCTAGTCATAATGAAGCTGAAGATACGCATGTGTATTTGTGTTGGACAAATATCAAGGAATTTGATGAATTATGTATTTGCTCAACCATAGTCTTGGTGTTCTCATCCCCACCTTGTCAACAGAGGCAGAGAGGACAGTATCTTGCTTAGGATTATTTTGAATGGTTACGGTCAAATTCCTTCGCTTGGCCCTGGAAATATGGATCCACTCTAGTGCTCGTGACAAGGTCTGACAGCTGCGCTTGAGCAATGAAGATGACCATAATTTAGTTATCAAAAGGAGAGAACTTCAGAAGTCTTAAGAGTGGTACCAGGGATATTCTCTTGACACGCTCTTGCCAGAGCTATCTTCTGCATTGCTGCAGGATATCTTGTTGGACCCGAAATCAAAAGAAGAGTGGCAGGCTTGTAGAAGCTCTGCCAGTAATAGCACTTAGCATTATCAATTGCACTTAGACTTATATACCGCTTCACAGTGCTTTACAGCCCTCTCTAAGCAGTTTATAGAGTCAGCCTATTGCCCCCAACCATCTGGGTTGACATTGTACAGACCTGGGAAGGATGGAAGGCTGAGTCAACCTTGAGCCGGTCAGGATCAAACTCTCCTGAAAGCTGCATTCTAACCTCTGCATGCCATGGATAGATGGATGGATGGATGGATGGATGGATGGAAGGAAGGAAGGAAGGAAGGAAGGAAGGAAGGAAGGAAGGAAGGAGGGAGGGAAGGAAGGAGGGAGGGAGGGAGGGAGGGAAGGAGGGAAAGGAGGGAGGGAAGGAGGGGAAAAAGACCAATAGCAATAGCACTTAGACTTGTATACCACTTCACAGTGTTTTATACCCCTCTCTAAGTGATTTACAGTGCCATCCTATTGCCCTCCAGCAATCTGGGACCCCATTTTACCGACCTGGGAAGGATGGAAGGCTGAGTCAACCTTGAGCCGGTCAGGATCAAACTCTTGGCAGAGGGCAGTGAGCCAGCCTGCAAAGCTGCCTTCTAACCACTGCACCACCCCGGCTCTTAGTAATAGTAATAAGTGTGCTATGTTGATTGGGTCTAGAGATAGACCCAGACCTGATTCTGGTAAAAAAAAAAAACTGTTTACTAACAGCACAGATAGCTTATTTCAATTTGTAATCAGATCATGTACGTAACTGCTTCTGATAATACACCGATGAGGTGAGATGACATTTGAGACCAGTGGTATTGTGCTGAGCTGAGGAATCTCCTCAGGAACTAAGCTTAAGGTGAGAGAGAGAGAGAGTAATTCCAAAGACTAAGCACTTCTGGAGAAACAGAAAGACTTCCCACAAAATGACTCAGGGGAGAGATTTGTTAATGCAGCCTAAATGGAGGGCGGGATGATACCAGTCGGGAGGTTGGGCACATGCCCTGGGTCTGGTAAAAGCCGTCTCACATCCTACAATCAAACAGAGCTACAGAGGAAAGAAAAAATAGCATAATTCACCAGCCGTAGTGCACAAATCTTTCTCACCTCTTGTGTTGATTTGACAGACGTTAGGCAGCTCCCAAACCAACTGTGAGTTTCAAAGAACTGTCTTACTTTTAGTCCTCCTATCTGCCTCTGGTGATTGTTAGAACAAAAGGCTTCCCGAGGAGGTTTCAAATCACCCCTGTTGGGGTCTTTATAGAAGAAAAAGCATCAGCAATGTATGAATTTGGGAGACAACTCTTGATAAGGACTGAGGACCAGAAGGCCATTCTACTTGTAATATCATGAACTAGTCTGAGATAAATCACCATGTCCAACTATCTCTAAAGAAAGTTGATAAGTAACAACATTCATTAGAGGAGGAAAACAGGTGGTAGAAACACAATAGCAGGAGAAAAAATGGACCTGATTCAATCATTTAAACTCCCCCCCCCCCACAAGGAAGACAGAAGAGCCATATACAGTGGTGGGATACAGCCGGTTTGCACCACTTCGGTAGAACCGGTAGCTAATGTTTTGTTGCCCAGACCCAGAATGGACTTCTGGAGGCAGCATCCACACAGAGAATGGGTTGTTCACCTATTTGAATCCCACCACTGGCCATATAGTACAGACCTGAGAAACTAAAAAAACATACTGGCCATTGCCACATCTGCTACTGAAGTACATTATGCCTTTGTAGCTTTGAAAAATGGAAAGAAATCTTGGAAGGAAGTTTCAGACCCTCTGCCTGTTTCCCACTGAACAATGAATTAGCATCAGGGATGGTTTAAACTTCAAAGAAGCAGAGAACAAGGGAAGACTAATAGCACGATGGAGTGAAAGCTGGACCAAGTGCAACTGAGTGAAATTCAGATTACAGAGCAGCAGCCTCCAGTGAATATGGGCTGTTTCAGAGGGGGAAGGGAAGCCGATCTCTGATCCTTGCAGATTTAACAATTCAATCAACTGAGATCTGTCACGGCTTCCAGAGTAATGAGGTGTTTCTGACATGTATACAAAGGCTAGAGAACATTTGCAACTGGATGGCTTTATTGAAGACACCTTAAACAAATCACCCCCCTCCTTTTAAACAGGCTTCATTGAGTCCTGGCAGAGAAATCTGTCACTGCCTGGACAGCCTCCAGCTGAGAAATGACACACCACAACTGGCTGATTGTGTAAAAAATGGTATCAGTGACTTCACAAATTCACTGTGTTTCTGGTACCCCCCAATGGATTGTTAAATCTTGCCTTCACGAAGGACTGATTAAACCCCTATTTCAAGGAATAATTTGATTATTCCTTATTCCCTATCTCAAGGAATAATTTGATTATTAACAGTTTTGGTGTATAAGAGTGAAGACTCACTTTGGATATTTTATTCCCAGCCCCCACAACCAGGCAATATAAGGACTGGCTCCCAAGATATATTGAAGATATACTGAAGCCACCTTAAAAAATATTGCTGGTAGAAAGATTAGCAAAAATGTTTAAAAATATGTAAGATAGATGTTGGAAATGTAAACATAATATAGGCACATATTATCATATTTGGTGGACATGCGGGAAGGCAAAGGCTTATTGGAAAAATATACATATGTGGTTAGAAAAAATATTGGATGAACAAGTGGATTTTAAACCTGAACTTTTTTTACTAGGCATTATGTCTGAAAAGACTAATAAGCAGAAATTATACATAATTCTACCTATTACCACAGCAGCAAGAATAATTTTTGCACAATATTGGAAGAATGAAGGATTGCCATCAGAGGAAGAAATAATCAGGAAGATATTGGAATGTGCAGAGATGGACAGATTACCGTATTTCGCGCTCTATAGGGCGCGCCTGCTGATAGGGCGCACCTAATTTTTAGAGGAGGAAAATCGGAAAAAATGTTTTGAGCCAAAAAGTGGGCTAAAATATTTATTACAATAACAGGATATCTTAACATGAACAATAGCCAACAGCAGCATTAAGAACCATCATTACTGTAAAAGATAAGGTCTCTAGTCATTGGTAAATCCAAAAAGTTCCTCACAACTGTCCGAACTTGCGAAGTCCAGTGGCTCTGGCTCACTATCACTGGTGTCACTGGTGTCAGGGTCTTCATAAAGGGCACCATCCTCTGAACCATCCAAGGCATTACTGATGCCACATTTCTTGAAGGAACTTACAACTGTTTCATCCTTCACGGCTTGCCATGACGTTTTCACCCACTCACAAACTTGAGTGATGGTGGGCCTTTTCATTCTTCCAGTGGGTGTCAGGTCATGATTCCCAGCAGCCATCCACTTGTTCCACTCCTCTCGCATGAACACTTTAAATGGCTTGTTAAGTGAAACATCCAGAGGTTGCAACTGGCTAGTAAGCCCCCCAGGAATGACAGCTAGATGGGTCTTTGCTATTTTAAAGTTTTTTTTTGTGTTGTCACTGATATGTGCCCTAAACTGGTCAAGTACTAGTAGGGCAGGTTTCTTCAGAAGACCTCCAGGGCGTTTGGACCACACTTTTTCTATCCATATTTTCATTCCACCTTCATCCATCCATCCTTTCTCATGAACATGGACAATAACTCCACGTGGGATCACCTCTTTCGGCATGGTTTTTCTTTTCAAAATTATCATTGGAGGCAACTTGGTGCCATCCGCGCAGCAGGACAACACAACAGTATAATGGGTTTTCTCATGTCCTGAGGTCTTCACAGTTATGGTTTTTGCACCTTTGTCATCAACAGTCCTGTTTGATGGAACATCAAAGGTTAATGGGACTTCATCCATATTTCCAATCTGCCCTACTTCAAAGCCATTTTTCTTTCTTGCATCAATAACAAATGTATGGAAAGACAGAATCTTGGATTCATATTCTTTAGGCATTTTTTGCGCAATTCTAGTTTTGGTGCGCATAGCAAGGCCAGATCTTCTCATGAACCTGTAGCACCATGATGCTGATCCAGTAAAGTCGTCAATGCCTTTCTCTGCAGCAAAACGCTTGGCTTCATATCTTATCATTTTCGTGGAGACTGATAATCCATTGTTCCTGTGATGTTTGATCCACTCTTTCATTTTCACATCTATCTGTGGCCATTTTGCAGCATGCCCACGAAAACTGTGTTTGCTTTTATCTGCTTTTTGCAGTGCTTCCTCCTGTCTCCTCCATCCCCGTATCATTTTTTCAGTTGGAGGTGGCCCAAAATGTCTTTCAGCTGCCCTGTTTCCATGTTTTTTGGCGTATTTTACTACCTCCAGTTTAAATGGGATTTTATAGCTTAGCCTTCTCTTCTTTGACATACCCCATGTACATGAATGTGTTAAACTGTCACTGAGTGATTCTGTGTAGTGACAGTTCAGAGAATTCATGTTGTGTTTTGCCTTTTCTTCTTGGCACGCTTTTCCGAGGAATCAGTTGGCGTTTTGAGACTTTGGGTCCGCTTAGCTCCCCTCCCCAGTCCGGCTCTTCACTCACCTTAGCAACACCTTCGTCCTTGCCCACTTCAGCCCGCCCCTGCCTCCTTTGCAGCCTTTTCAGTCTTTGCAGCCGCCGGCCAATGAGGGCTCAGAAGGTGCTGGGCAGTTTACATACGGTATTCCAAAGAATAAAGCACTGGGCTAAGCCAGGCAGGGGTAGGCAACCCTGGCTCTTTGAGGACGGGTGGACTTCAACTCACAGATGGTGGTAAAACCAGCGGATTCTTAACCCCCACCGCAGTTTCCTCCTAGCAATGGAAAAACCTCCCGACTCGAACCGAAGCCTGGAAGCTCCGCATGCAAGAGAAAACGCCGCCATAAAGTCACGCGGATGCTAAGCGGCCTCCTATTGGGCTTCCGAGTCGTCACGGGGGCGGGGCGGGGCTAGGCTACATTTCGCCGGCCGGCGGTTGTTTCTCGGGCTGGTCGCGACAGATTACGGCGGCCGTGAAGAGGAACGCGGATCTGCGGAAGGCCTGCACCCTCAGGAGCTTTCCTAGCGCCTCGCTGCTGCGGCTCATGGCTTCACCGCCGGCGCTGAGCTCGTCTGCCTGGCCGCAGGGTGACAGCTGCTTGCGGGCGGCTTCAAAACCGCCCGCTCGAGCGGCAGCGGCGGCCAAGAAGCTTTGCTCGCGCTCCTCTCGCGCCGCATCAGAGACCAGCCCGGCCGCCCCCGCCATGGCCAACTTCACCGGCAACTGGAAGATGCTTAGCTCAGAGAACTTGCAAGAGTTTGGCCAAGTGGGAGAACAACAACAAGATCGTGTGTGAGCAGAAGCTGCTGAAAGGAGAAGGGCCCCAAACAAGCTGGTCCCGGGAACTGACCAATGACGGGGAGCTCATCCTGACCATGAAGGCAGACGACGTCATCTGCACCCGGATTTACCGTACGTCCGCGAGTGAAGACTCCAGCCGGTGCCAGACACAGCGGCGGGGGGGGAGAGACCGGACAGTCCAGGAGCATCCCTGCCCTGCAATGCAATGCCAGCCTGCTCTGCTGCCTGGTCCCTGCTTTCTGCTGTGCTCAGAGCACCGTCTGCAACGACTAAACAAAGCTGGTCACGCTCCCCCTTTACCCTGGAGGAGGCGCGCAGAGGGCTGCCTGGTTTGAGCCATTAACTGTGGAATCCAGGGTCAGCTTGGGGGGGTCAGGACATGGCCCCCACAAGCTAGAGGCTCTTCCCTCCTCACCCATTTAGGGTGGGGCATGGGGGCTTCCCTGGGCTCCTTGGCGGCAGCAGCTGTCCCTGGCACCCCCTCCTCCTGGTTTGTGCTGCTCCTTGTGCGGAACAAGGAACAAGCAAAGCCACAGAGATGTCTTGCTGCAGGGACCCCCCCCAAGGGCTGGGGCAGACCAGCTCTCACCCCCCCACCTTCTCCTGTCTTTTTAGCGCTAAGTCTGTAATGCCTGTGAAGGCGCCCTCATTCCCCCAGCCGGCATTAAAGCTTTTTCCAGGTTAAAAAAAAAACAAAAAACCGCCCGCTCCCTTCCTTGTTTCGCCGCCCCTCTTGTGTGGGCGGGGTTGAGGGGGTTATGCTGCTGCCAATCGGGAAAAGGAGCTGAGGTGAGTCTGCGAGCTGCAGCTGAAGAGGCGATCGGAGGCTGAGCAGAGCACCCCCCCGCCCCCCCACACTTCCAGAGCCATGGCTGAAGGGGGCGGAGGGGAAGACGAGATACAGTTCCTACAAACTGTGAGTATCCGTGCGTGCATCGGTGTCGGGGTTTCTAGAGCAGCAACCCGGTTTGTTTCCCTCCAGGTCTTTTTTTGCTTAGAGTGAGTGTTTGGGGAAGTGGGAGAATCTTATTACAAGCAACGGCGCTTGCGTCACATCCCCTCTGCTCCAGCGCCTCCCCCCCCCTGCCTGCATCTTCGCTCCATAGGGCGCTGCTGATTTTTCCTCCTACTTTGGGAGGAAAAAACCTGCACCCTATGGAGCGAAAAATACGGACTATGAGGCTGAAAGACAAAGAAGATACAGACTACTATCAAATTTGGAATTTATTTTACTCTTGGTTAGAGAAAAGAATGAAGGATTAGGAATTGAACATGTATTAGCTTAGCAAACTCCAGACAACTTGTTGATTGGAAAAATTAACATATATTGATGAAAAAAAATTAATAAAAAAGATTGAAAAAAAATATTGCTGGTAATAGAACAAGCTTATGGATACCCCTGTTCAACAGGACTTGGGGAAAATGCCCTTCTTTTTCTGCAAGTGACGCGGCACCAGAACAATTCTTCAAAACCCTTTTTGTGTTTTGTTCGTGTACCTTTTAATGTTTAATTCAGACCCACATGGGTGGGCCATCAACTCTGATTTCGGTTGCCATAGGATAGCAATCCTATCCCTGCACTTGCAACAGTTCATTTAATGACCATTCAAAGATAAAATAGCACTAAAACAGTGAGTTATGACGGTTTTTCACACTTACGACCTTTGCAGCGTCGCTTTGGTCACTTTTGATCAAAATTTGGCCGCTCGGCAACCGACTCATATTTATGATGGTCGCCATGTCCCCAGGGTCACTTGGTCCCCTTTTGTAATCTTCTAGCAAGCAAAGTCAATGGGGGAAAGCCAGATTCGCTTAACAGTCATGTTACTAACTTAACATCTGCAGCGATTCACTTAACAACTGTGGCAAGAAAGGTCATAACATGGGGCAAAACTCACCGAAATGCCTTGCTTAGCCATGAAAATTTTGGGCTCCATTGTGGTCATAAGTCAAGGATCACCTCTACTACAGGTAGATAGAAACTTATTTTGGTCAATTGTTTTTGTACTAATGTTTGTTTTTCTGGTAAACGTCCCTGCAAATTCTTTAGGAAAGACTTGAACATTTGCTACCAATTGCAACTATTTTAATGATTGGCTACTTTAATTCATTGGCCATTACATCAGTCCAGTCAAGGAGATGAGTGGTCCTTTAGGGCAAAGTATTCAACAAACGAGGAGATCAAAGCTTTGCCTGTTTTTTTTTTTTTATGTACATCATGGTCACCATCTTGAGGTTTTATTTATCACACACTGTAGACTCTTGATGTCATCTTGTGGATTCAGGACCTAAATGCTTTGCAGTCAATCTTCAAGTACCTCTTCATGCAATGAAGACTGTAGATCCAACAATGAATGTCTCACAATCCACGTCAGCTGAAGAAAATGAGGAATGATTGATTGCAAGTTAGTGTGTCTATTTGTGCGTGCATGACAAATAAATAAATAAATAAAATAGAATTAGTATATTTCTGTTGTGGGAATATTTACCAAAAGTGGGAAAAGCAATGGATACATTTTAAGACGTGTACACAGTCGGTCACAAAGAATCAATTTTGATTTTTTTTAAAAGTTAAAATGGCTGTGTATTTGAGTGTCTTTCTGCCCCTTTGTTATTTGGAAATAAGTTTAAGTTTAGTATAGTATGTCAATAAAATCATAAAGCACATTGAATGGATACTTAAAAGCTTTGTCAAGAAGGCGTAGGTGAAGAATGTATGAGTGCTAAATAGGTGTATAAAAGTGAATGACAAATATAAATGTTGGATGTGAAGGTAATTAGAAAGAAAGAAAGAAAGAAAGAAAGAAAGAAAGAAAGAAAGAAAGAAAGAAAGAAAGAAAGAAAGAAAGAAAGAAAGGAAGGAAGGAAGGAAGGAAGGAGGGAGGGAGGGAGGGAGGGAGGGAGGAAAGGAGGGAGGGAGGAAGGAAAGGAGGGAGGGAGGAAGGAAGGAAAGAAGGAAGGAAGGAAGGAAAGAAAGAAGAAAGGAAGGAAGGAAAGAAAGAAAGAAAGGAGGGAGGGAGGGAGGGAGGAAGAGAGAGGAGGGAGGGAGGGAGGAAGGAAAGAAAGAAAGAAAACAAAAAAAGAGGGAGGAAGGAAGGAAGGAGGGAGGGAGGGAGGAAGGAAAGAAAGAAAGAAAGAAAGAAGGGAGGGAGGGAGGGAGGGAGGGAGGAAAGGAGGGAGGGAGGAAGGAAAGAAGGAAGGAAGGAAGGAAGGAAGGAAAGAAGGGAGGGAGGGAGAGAAGGAGGGAGGGAGGAAGGAAAGAAAGAAAGAAAACAAAAAAGAGGGAGGGAGGAAGGAAGGAGGGAGGGAGGGAGGAAGGAAAGAAAGAAAGAAAGAAAGGAGAGAGGGAGGAAAGGAGGGAGGGAGGAAAGGAGGGAGAGAGGAAGGAAAGGAGAGAGGGAGGAAGGAAGGAAGGAAAGAAGGAAGGAAGGAAGGAAAGAAAGGAGGGAGGGAGGGAGAGAGAGAGAAGGAAGAAAGAAAGAAAGAAAGAAAGAAAGTCTCTGATTGCAAAATCAATATATAAAGGAAGGGTAAATGAACTAAAAGGAACTGATGAGATCTTCCAAAGCAGAGTATTGTGAAGTTTGAAGAGAAAAATATAGTGTACAACTTGGTGGACGGATATACTTCGTTGGCTTTTCTTATTGTATGCCTTTGATTTTTTTTGGTGGGGTGGGTTCTTATTTTTTCTTAATTTTAATTTTCTTGCTTTGCATAATCTGGCTCACCCCAAGTCAGAGTAGCATGATGGGTATGTGCTCATATGTGGAAAACAATGCTATTTGTACTAGCCCATCTGGAACTAGTACAGGTACTTTCATTCTGCAAAATGAATAATTGAGCCATTGAGACAGAGGAAGGGAAAAACGGGGAGAACAGCAGGTCTAAGAATAACTATTATCTATTATAACCTAATGGAGACCTCATGGTCAAAGACAGAAAACATCCAAGTATTAGATCCTAGGGGGAATACAAAGGATGTCAATCACCTTCTCCCTCCCTCCCCCCTCTCTCTCCTCTCCTCTCCTCTCTTCTCTCCTCTCTTCTCTCCTCTCCTCTCTCCTCTCTTCTCTCTCTCTCTCCCACTCTCCCCTCCTTCCTTCCTTCCTTCCTTCCTTCCTTCCTTCCTTCCTTCCTTCCTTCCTTCCTTCCTTCCTTCCTTCCTTCCTTGTACAGGTCTATCTCTCACATCTGTTGGAAATATAAAAAGATATACCTTGGCTGATCTAGCAAAGCAATTTGCAATTCTTATGTTCCCCTGACTGTTTAAACCACCTTTGATTTACAAGTTGCAAATCTAACAGGAAAAACAAAATCTCTCTTTTTTTCTTTAAATTATGAAACTGCATGTTTTTTTTTTCAAATGGCTTTAAATAATTCTTCAGATTCTTACATTACAGATGTACGCAGGTACCCTGGAACAAAAATTCACAAGAGAAATCACAAAGGATTCTTTTATCCTCAGACAACAGTTTTCCTAAAATACGGAGCGAGGCTCTGAAAAATCTGGGCAAATATTTTTTTTCTGATTGAGACCCTTCTGTGTGAGAAGCTCACTCATTGTTTGATTTTGCAGATGAGGTCATGTGAAGCCCTGTTTTCTAGTGCCACTTCAAAGAATAGAATAGAATAGAATAGAAGAGAAGAGAAGAGAAGAGAAGAGAAGAGAAGAGAAGAGAAGAGAAGAGAAGAGAAGAGAAGAGAAGAGAAGAGAAGAGAAGAGAAGAGAAGAGAAGAGAAGAGAAGAGAAGAGAAGAGAAGAGAAGACCTGGAAGTCTTCTATTCCAGCCCCCTGCTCAAGCAGGAGAACCTACACCATTTCATAAGAACATAAGAAGAGCCATGCTGAATCAGGCCAAAGCCCATCGAGTCCAGCATTCTGTGTCACACATGGGGATCTTGAGCAGAAAGAGAAGGCAAAACCCTCCCTTTCCCTTGATTCCCAACAAATGGTACTCAAGGGAATCCTGCCTGCCTCAACCAACATAGAGGCGGCACATGGACATCTGTTTTAATAGCCACCGATACACTTGGCATCCATGAATCTATCTAACCCTGCCTTGAAGCTGTCAAGGTTGACAGCTGTCACGACCCCTTCTGGAAGTGAATTCCATAAACCAACGACCCTCTGGGTGAAGAAATATTTCCCTTTATTTGTCCTTACTTTCTTAGCTATGAGCTTTAGGGAGTGCCCCCTTGTCCTGGTATTGTGTGATAGAGAAAAGAATTTTTCTCTATCCACCTTTTCTATCCCATGCATGATTTTATACACCTCGATCAAGTCACCCCTTAAACGCCGTCTTTCAAGGCTGAAGAGACCAAGGCGTTGCAATCTGGTTTCATAAGAGAGATTTCTTGAAAACCTCCAGTGATGGAGCACCCATGATTTCTGGGGGTAAGCTGTCCCACTGGTTGATTGTCCTCACTGTCAGGGGACCCACAAGGGGACCACAAATTTATGAGATGCAGTAAGACTGAAAGTGACTGAATGTAAAGGAAAACTACTTTCCTTGCAAAGCCATGAAGGGCTTACATGCTTTATTCTGAGAAAGACAACAATACCATGAGTCATTAGTGCTCTAAAAGTTCCCGAGTAGTGTTTTAGACGCAATGCTGTAGAAGATGACCAGACTGAGCCTGAGGGAAGGGTCAAACATGTCATTAGTCTGGAGTCCCTTCACACCCACAAGAGATCTGAATCGAGCCCACTTTGAATTCCTTGGACTCTCATCTACCGCCAATTTGCCTTGACTGTTAGCAGTTTAGATTCTTTTTTTTTTTTACAAAATTTTATTTGTAATACAATGAAAAGAAACATTGGATATAACGTGACATTCCAGTATATACATTCTTATCGAATTATTCCACATTTTACAATCGATTCTTCATCTCTGAATATACATCTAAATTTTATATACAATACTTAATCTATTTCTCTATTTGCTAACCTAAAATTACATATATTTCCATCTTAACACTAGCCTATAATCCCAACCGTCCTCCTCGAATCCTCCAGCAGTAAAATTTATCTCAGGTTTCAAAATAAACTGATCTACATTTGTCTTTCAATACCATTGTGAGCCTGTCCATTTCCGCACATGATAATATTTTATATAGTGTCTCTTCCTCTGTGGGAATTTCTTTGCTCTTCCATTTTTGCATGAACGCTATCTTAGCTGCAGTCAAGATATGTAACAGCAAATAGATTGTTCCCTTATTGTATTTCTCTGTAGTTATTCCCAACAGGAAAAATTCAGGTTTTAACTCTAAGTCCAACATTAATAAATCTTTCAGCCATCTTCGTATCCTATTCTAATACTCACAAGCCTTAGAATTGCCGTAATCAAAATGAACGTACTACCTAAAATATTATTTTTATTTCAATGTATACCAATTAAATTAGAAAAGGATTTTTTTCAAAATTTCAACCAATCCATACTTAATTCATTTGGCAAGGAAAAAAAAGCAAGGATTAAATTAAAATTATTACAGGATGCTGAGGAAAGGGGGGGGTCTTGATCTCCCTGACCTGGAAAAATAGTATCAATCTACAATTTTACTACGGGTGTGGGATTGGATTTGATTGGAAAACCGGAGATTATTAAAATTGGAAGGTCATGACATGCAGACTGGATGGCATGCTATGTTATGGGACGAGAAACATAAAGTTCACCAGTACTTCCAAAGGCACTACATTAGATGGGCGTTAATAGATGTATGGACCAAAATCCGGCAACAAAATTATAGGCAAGTTCCCAATTGGATTTCAACATTAGAAATGTATATAGACCCAATGTTTATCCAGTTAGGGAAAGTAATAACTTATAAAAACATATTAGACGAGAGGGGAGAATTAAAATTGAGGAAAAATCGTCAAGATGCAGGGATAGAATTAGAATGGTGGGCATACCTCCAACTACAAGCAAGATATAGGAAAGCAGTTCAGATTCTTGTAGCGAGTGAGTTAGCGTGAAATAAACCAGCATTCATTTGAACCACCTTGGCTCCTGATTTCCTGAGCTTGACAGTTTTTACCTACCCAGTAAGATAAGTTCTAGTTTCAAGCTCAAGATAATTCCAAAGGTGCTTTTTCCGAAAAGCAACTGGACTTGATTGGGTTTTTTTCCTTTGAAAACATTTTGCTTCTAAACATTCTATACAAACCTGAGGCATTACTATTAGGAATATTAGAGAAAAAATGTAAATAAAGAGGACACATATTTAATTATTCACGTGGTTACGGCGGCAAGGATACTATTTGCTCAAAAGTGGAAAGCAATGGAAGTACCGAGTGGGGAAGAACTAATAAAGAAAATTATGTATTGCGCAGAACTAGATAGGTTAACTAAAAGATTAAAAAACCAGGAAGAAACAGAATTTTATCGAATATGGAATAAATTTTATAGATGGAGGGGAAAAAATGGAGGTCACAAATAAAGAGATAAGTTAAGGTAGAGACCAGAAATGTATAGTTTGTATATAGATATATTATATGTAACTAATGTACAATATGGACTGAGATGTCAGTCAAAGATGATTTACCATGTTCAATGTTTTTAATCCTTTTTTTTCCTTTGTATTCAATAAAAAAAAACATTTTGCTTCTCATTCAAGAAGCTTCTTTAGTCCTTGGATGAGAAGTGAAGCTTTTTTTTAAAAAAGGGGGGGGGGGACAAGAAAGCCCAGTTGCCTTTTTGAAACAGCACCTTTGGGACAACCATGACCTGGATGATGGAGAACCTCCATAGACATTAAACTCAAGATAACTTTTGGAGTTTCTGTCAAAGTCCTGAAGGACCTTATGCCCCACCATAAACCATTCATAAAAATTACAGGTAAGGATGAAACCTGATGAGATCCCGAGTTATTACAGACCTGTGATTGATAGAGTTCATATTCACCTCTGTAACCTAGTGAATAAAGTTGTACAAAGCAAACTTGGACTAAGAAACTCTTCCCAGATGTGTTTACCTTGAGGATAGAAGGAACTTCCTCAACTCCTGTCATATATTGTAGGCTGAATCCATGTCTCCCATGTATATCCGTCCAGGCAACGGCTCCATTCTTCACCAACTCCTGATGTCTGCTATTAAAGTATTACAAAAAAGAGGGAAGCCAGGAGAAATATTTAGTCAGACATGAAAAATAGGATGGAGTCTGGCTGATGCAGAAGACATGGACATTGTCCTTTGATTTGTACTGCCTAAAATTGGTAACACATGTCCTGATAACATTAACAACGAGATCCTTGACAGTGGAAGAAGGGAATCAATCAGAAGACCTTTCGGATTCTCCCACTTCAGGCCCTGCATTTTTCAGATTAACCTTGTTAGGTTGCAATTGGATGTTGTTATCAAGCTGCTTCAGGCTAATATTTTCTCCACGGAAATAACTTCAAATGGATTCCCCGGGTGGATCTTGCTGCATAAAGCTTTTAGATTTGTTAGTGGACAGCCTATTCATATTGCAAGATGAAGGCAAGGCAGTGCTTAAGAGGCAAGGCTTATAGACAAGGATTCAGAAGCATCCAAAAATACAGTCATTGTGACCTTCTAATGCAGACATGTCAAACTCGCAATGTCACATCACGTTGCGCAACATATCGGGACGGTTTTGCTATTGCCAGCAATGGGGTGGCGCGGCTTCCAGATGACGCGTCCGGCCCATGGGCCAGCAGTTTGACACCCCTGTTCTAATGGAAGCCCTGCCTTTATTTTGTGTATGGTTACAGCTGCCATCTTGACTTTTTAAAATTCCACCACATCTGTGTTGATTTGGGGGAAAACAATATAGCAATGCTTTAATGCTAGAAATGAAATGCCTCGGATCCAAAATCTTATTTATTTTTTTAAAAATCCTATCAGAAGAATATTTGCAAGTGGTACGGTGGCCCAGAGATGAAAATGCTCACCTCCCACTCAGAAGGTTGAGAGTTCAATCCTAGGTAGTGGCAGATGTTTCTCTCTCTCCTAGGGTGCAAAGAAAAAATATATATCTGCTGCGAACTCTGAACAGGTGTCAGGAAGGGCATCCAGTCAGTAAACGCTCAGTTCCATTCAGTCACCACCAACTCCACTCCACTGAAAAGGGATTACAGGGTCGTAAAAAGAAAAACAAATACAAAAAAACATGCTGACTTCCTCCTGCAGAGAGGTTAGAGAAAGAACTCTGTGATGACCAGCTTGTGAAACTTTCATGAACTTCAAAAAGAGTTTGCCAATTAATTTTTGAAATGCTCCTGTTATCTAACTCCTGGATTTTCAGCCCGCCAAGGCGACGTTTCGACGAAGGCTTCTGCTTCTAGGAGCAATGTGAGATTTTAGCTGTTTCTTCCTTTTAACTGCCAGTGGGGGTTTGAACTGATTGGCTGGGAGCTCAGCTGTGTTCTGATTGGGTGGAGGTGTGTTCTGATTGGTTAGGGGCTTGGCTGTGCTCTGTTTGGGTGGGGGCTTTGTTGTGCTCAGGTTAGTCAGTGTTACAAGGGGATTAGAGATGGTGGACTGTATAGCTGTTTGGCTTTGCGTTCGTGGTCGTGCCTCATCTTCATGGTGGGTGTCAGTTTGCTTCGTGTATGGATATATTCTGCGCAGATGGTTGGACTTGATGGTTTGAAAGCCCTCCTCTTGATGATTTTATGATCCCCATTCCTTTCGTGATAGCTTATCTTCTGTTAAAAATATCTCATTTTAAGTACTGTGAGTTCAACTCTATGTGCAAGTTCAATTTCTGACTTCATTCTTGGCTGCACACACGCATGCACACATGGCAATTTACCTCTGCAGTAACTCATCTTTTGGGCCATGGTTTAATATAATTTCTGTATGCAAAAACTTAAGCCAAATTACAGGTTCCACAACTGTTAAATGGCTTTTGTTTCAGCCCAACAACAGCAAACTACCATCAATTTAAACTCTCCATGGATTGCATAGGAAACAGTTTCTAAATGGGTACATGACACCCTGGCACAAGAACATGTGATACTTACCAAGCCTCACAATTTTTACAATGGATTCTCTCCAAACCCAGCATTAAATCACAGATCAGATCTGTCTATAGAAGTGTTCTCTGATTTCATTGGGTTTTAGAGAAGGAATCCATGCATGTTTTAGAGAAAGCAGATGCCCTACAGCTATAATTTCTGAATTTCAGTCCACCCAGATGGTTGCATAATTTGATGATGTCCTAGGGAGCAATCCCATTGAAAAAAATATCATACAAACTCACAACTTTGCTATTTTCGCTATTTTCAATGCTCAGTCAATTTTTGCATCCTTTTTATACAGGGTCCATGCCACTTTCTCCAAAACACCTAATCTAAAATCCGGGTGTGAACCTTGAACTGAGAGAATTGTTTTATGCTTTGGTAGTATAATATGTAGTTTGGCCCTGTGCTCCAAAATATTATATCTGGGAGAGACTTTTCAATATCTCATTGAAAGGGAAACAGGTTCCCTTACTATATATGGCCTACAATGGTGAGGTCATTGCTAACAACCATGATGACATCAACATGATGAAGCCTATGTGATGACATCATTGTGCAAATGTTAAAATTACATACATTTAACACAAAGGCATAAGACTTATATCTTTTTACCACCCTGTAATCCCTTAATTCAAGGAAGAGTTGGGGCAACTGGATGGAGTTGAGCATTTACTGGCTGAAAGCCCTTCCTAATGTCTGCTGTGAACTCCACATAGGCATCAGGAAGGGCATCAAGTCAGCAAATGCTCAGCTCCATCCAGGTGCTCTGATTTTATCCCGAATTAAGGGATTACAGGGTCGTAAAAAGGGAGGTTTTTTTTTTAACATAAGGACATAAGTCACAATATCCGCATGACAAAATCATCACACATGTCCTATTTTATCTTTTAGCCCATTCACTGAACCTCCATGGATTAGGCGTTCTCAGCATTTTGTTTATGAAAAGTAAATAGGTATGAATGCATTAGGGCTGCCTAATGACTCAATGTCTATGGAGACTCCCAACCATCCGGGTCATCTTTGTCCCAAAGATGCTATTTTTTTCCCCAAAAGGCAATGAAACTTTATTGGGTTTTGTCCTTTGAAAACATTTTGCTTCTCGATGAAGAAACTTTTTTTCAATTTTGTGAGTTGGATTTTCTTTTTCTTTTTTTTTTTAAGCCATAATTTTTTCCTGCTTTCTCACTTTAATCAAAAGTGCCCTCGATAAGATATATGGTTAACAGCACCAGCATCATCTTCTACCTTGCAAGTTGCAACACAACCATGGCTTAGAAAAGAATCTTAAGCACTATGAGAAAAAGTAGAAGAACAGGAGCCTGTGGTCTAGAGGAAGACACGTTTCAGGAAAGCGGAGAACAAATTTCAACCCAGTACTAGTTGTACCCATTTAATAAGCACAGATCTGTTTGTATTAGCTAAAAACTGAATCACACCTCCTTGATATTGTATGTTGCAAAGTTTAAACCAGGGATCTTCAAACGTGGCCCTTTTATGAATTCTGGGAGTTGAAGTCCACAAGTCATAAAAGGGTCAAGATAGAAGACCCCTGGTTTAACTATTCCACCACCACCTCCACCAAGTATTTTAAGGAAAAAATGATGGACTATCAAAAACATGATACAAATGAGTTGATTGAACTGAGATACTTTAAGGTTTAGGATTGTTACACAGAACCCCCTATCAGAGAGAATGCTGTTTATAATAAATTTTAATATATATGCAACCCACACGTACAGTATTTATGGATCTGAAGATATAGTTTGCAAGATAATATTTTCAAAATTATTTAGTTGGGCATGCTTCCAATTTTCAGGGAACTGTCCTGTTCATTTCTCCAACAGAGTATTATTTATTATTTTTAAAAAAAACTCCCCATTTTTCTCTACAAATAATAGGAGAATGTAGAAAAGTTCTGATTTTATGACAGAAGCAGGATTTTCTGGCTGAAATGTATGCATCCAATTTATCTTATAATCATTTTTTTTTAAAAGATGTCTTTTATGTCTTCTTTCATGGACCCGAGATAGGAAAAAGTGTTTCAGAAACAAAACACAATTGACTGTCCTGCTAATTTATCAATCAATGAAACCAACTAGGTCAAACATTGTTGCCCCAAACTGTGGTCAGAGAAAGGTCCAATCTGATCCACTTAGATTCAAATCCTAATTTGATCATCTGGTTCAATGGCCACTAGGAGCATCTACGGATGGAGAGAGGTTAAAAATGCCAAGACCGCAGTCTCAATCATATGATCGATTACTTCAAACCATCTTTAACCCAACATAGCTCATACAGAGCTGGCTTGATTAACACAGTATGTGCCAAACTCATTTATTAAATTTATATTTTGATTTAAAAGAAGAACGATGGCTCAGTGGTCAAAGACACTGAGCTTGTCAGCCCGGGTTCAAGACCTGAGCACTACACGATGGGGTGAGCTCCTGTTACTTGCTCCAGCTCCTGCCCACCTAACAGCTTGCAAATGCGAGTAGATAAATAGGTACTACTTTGGTGGGAAGGGAACAGTGTTCCGTGTGCCTCTGTATATAATCATGTTGCCCCTCAGCCCCTCAGAAATGGAGAAATGGAGCACCACACCCCACTAGAATCAAACACAACTAGACAGGGGAAATTTTTATCTTTACCTTTATGTTTTGATTTGCAGTGTGTTTCCAAGAGATATCTGTGGAGGAAATGGCCTTGAGGGAGAGGAAGAAGGACTGCTCCTAAGATGTTGGGTAGTTCAAAGGGGTCTGAGTCCAGCACAAGAACGTTGTATGAGTGAACATCTCACACAGGCTGTTCCCTGGTTCACACGGAGATACCCTGAGGGAAGGAGATGCAAATTCAGACTTGCAAGATTCTGTTACAATTGCTTTAGAATAAAGTAGGATCGGCCTACATGACATTGTTTTCCTAGTCTGACTATATCACACCATAAATAAAATGGAAGGATTTGAGATCTTACCATTAAAATGCTAAAATAATGAACTCCCATAAGATTGGGGTTTTGCAATGGGATTCATAGCTACAGTTTCCCAGGATTAGGTTATCCTGTTTATATTAGTAGAACTAATTATTCATACATTCATATTGCACGAATTCAGAGAACGCCAGCATTTTAGTCAGGCAACATAGTGACCATGAGACATTGCGTGATAGGCCTAGAGTAGACAGCAGAATTATGCAATCAGCACTTCTATTCTGCTTCCCTCAGTAAATAAAGCATATTTTTCATTCCAACCTTAGCAATCTTCTACTGAGCTAATGACCTCTTCCCTCTGTTCCAAGCCATTTGTATTTTGGCTTTCAACCTTTGTGGTCCTTGGGGTAACAGCAACTTCTTATATGTATTGTACTCAGCCAAATTCTTCCCTGATTTGTGTTAACAGAAGCCAGAATCTTTCTCCTGAAATGCAATCTCTTCTGACAGCACAATTGGGACTCTCAGTGCGCTGTTTATGAAAAAGTTATTCTGACGTTGCAGTAGATCCAACAACAAAAGTCACCATATGGTGTATACACTTCCTTCCCAATTGCACAAGTTCTACTTAATCATGTACCAATGTCCAAACAAACATAAGAGACCCCAGATTCTTCACGAATCTATTAATATGGAAACCACGGTAGCATTAGGCACATGACACATGGGTTTTCAGCAATGGTGGGATTCAAATATGTGAACAACCAGTTCTCTGTATGGATGCCACTTCTGGAAGTCCATTCTGGGCCTGAGCAACAAAAAATTAGCTATCTGTTCTGACAAAGTCGTGCGAACCGGCTGAATCCCACCACTGAGTTTTCAGGTTACTTTTGGCTTTTCAGTGAAATCCATGAACCTATTATTTTTAATCCAATCCAATGTATTAAAAAAAATTGATGATCCTACTTGGCTGTTCGGTGTCCAAAAATCATAAAAGTCAGAAGAGTTTTTGTTCCCCTTGTATGCCAAGACAAAGACATGCCCCATCCAAAATAGAAGGTGCTGTCTATAGTGAAGGCCAATCTACATGTCCCAGAATAATGTTGCAGGATCCAATCTGGGTCGGTCACCGGGACCAGAGGTTAATAATAATAATAATAATAATAATAATAATAATAATAATAATAATAATAATAATAATAATAATAATAATAACAACAATAATAGTAGTAGTAGTAGTAGTAGTAATAATAGTAATAATAGTAGTAATAATAATTTGGAAGGAACCTTGGAGGTCATCTAGTCCAGGCAGGAAACCCTATACCATTTCAGACAGATGGCTGTCCAGTCTCTTCTTAAAAACTTCTAGTGTTGGAGCATTCAAAGCTTCTGGAGGCAGGTTGTGCCACTGATTAATTGTTCTAACTGTCAGAAAATTTCTCCTTAGTTCTAAGTTGCTTCTCTCCTTGATTAGTTTCCACCCGTTGCTTCTTGTCCTGCCTTCAGGCGCTTTGGAAAGTAGCTTGACTCCCTCTTCTTTGTGGCAGCCCCTGAGATATTGGAACATTGCTATCATGTCATCCCTCGTCCTTCTTTTCATTAAAGTAGACATACCCAATTCCAGCAGCCTTTCCTTATATGCTTTAGCCTCCAGTCCCTTAATCATCTTTGTTGCTCTTCTCTGCACTCTTTCTAGAGTCTCAACATCTTTTTTACATCATGGTGACCAAAACTGGATGCAGGATTCCAAATGTGGCCTTACCACACTAGGTTTAGTCTTCCGAGCTTTTGGACTTGTGCTGGAGCCCACCCTCAGGGAATTTCTCTCACACTAGAATTATAGAGTGATTTAAAAAGCTTGGAAGACTTTCTCTGGTCCCAGTGATTGACCCAGATTGGATCCTGCTCTCCATAGTGCTAATTAGCTCCAGTATTCTTTTGATACTTTTGAGTAAAGAAAGACACTAAACCCAGCCTGCTTCTTGGTTAATTTGCATTACTCCTAGATGTTTGAACTGATGGATTACTTGCTGTTCTTTGTATATGTTGCTGTTCTTTGTATATGTTGAGGAAGATTTGGATTATGGCTGTTAAGCCATTTCCCCTTTATATCCTCTCTAAACTTAATTTTTTAGGTATGCACCATTTGAAAAGTCTGAACGATCTAACTGATTACTGATTACAGAATCTTCTGAGATCACATTAAGATTCGCAAGGACTAGAATCAGAAGAAAGGGATGGTATATTGCTGGTCTGAACAGTAAGCTACATCTGTAGTTGTGTATTCCAGATGCTAGTGGACAGCGGCTCTTTGTGGAAAGACTACAAGACTATTTGCACAACACACCTAACTTGGATAAGAATGAGTAAAGATCTTCCTTAAGCAACAATATTTTGCCCAGGACTGTCTGCAGGTGATTCCCTGGTCAACTATGTCAAGCAAACACAGAAGAGAGGGATAATGGATAAGTTGCTCAGCCTGCTGCCGAAATAAACCAAGAATGGTCCTGCAAGAAGTTGGCACATCATCTCCAATTGCTTTTTAATTTTTACTTCTTCCCATGCAAATTTTTACTTCCTGTGTCACTTCTTCTACTCAAGAATAGAAGAAAAGCATAAGGGAGTAGCATGATAGCAGTGTTCAAATATCACAGGGGTTGACACAAAGAAGAGGGAGTCAAGCTATTCTCCAAAGCGCTGGAAGGCAGGACAAGAAGCAAAGGATGGAAACTAATCAAGGAGAGAAGCAACCTAGAACTAAGGAGAAACTTCCTGACAGTTAGAACAATTAACCAGTGGAACAACCTGCCTCCAGAAGCGGTGAATGCTCCAACACTGGAAGTATTTAAGAAGTGACTGGAAAAACCTTTTGTCTGAAATGGTACAGGATTTCCTGCCTGAGCAGGGGATTGGACTAGATGACCTCCAAGATCCCTTCCAACTTTATTATTATTATTATTATTATTATTATTATTATTATTATTATTATTATCATCATCATTATTGTTGTTGTTGTTGTTGTTGTTATTATTATTTCTTATTTTGATACCGTAAGAAAAGTTGGAGCCATTTTCTTCTTAAAAGAAAAGAAAAAGGCTTGTGTAACATCTCCAATTCAATGGCTTCAATCTAGATTCCACAACAATACCACATCTATTCCACAACCATTTTATCTTGTTTGTCTTGCTATCCTACCTTTGGCCAATCTGCCCCATTCCGCTCTCCTTTGCTTTGCTTTTTACTTTGAAAAAACAAACATCACTTTATGGAAGGTTTGGCTAGAAGAGGTGATTACAGCAAATTAAACCATTATGGTTCCCATCGGCTCAGTTCTTAAAGCACCTTGATTGTTTTTTCAAGGATATCATTTCCATGCAAATGTTTGGAATTGTGTTATATCAAAATTAATATCAGAGAAACACAGTGCAGATACTCCTTCATCTGAACTGGAATTAGCACATTTGGGGGGGGATCTTTGATGAAAAGGCTTTGCTGGTTATGTCGGGGATTAGAATGTCTAGTCATCCATGTGAGTGGTATTCTAAACCTGACACTGTTAAGAAGTAAAATTGATGGCCTGTGATGAGTGGGCACAGCTTCTCATATTTCTTTCACTGGAGTTTACACACAACTGCAAACTTGGCTTCTTATTCTTGGCAACGGGACTCTCTCAGGGGAGGCTAATAGTTCCCTAGCCAAAATTTATCTTAAAAAAAGAAAAGAAGAAGAAGAAGAATAAAAAATCATAGCTAGGATGCTTCCTCCAGGTTCACACAGAAGTGGGAATGAAAATATTTTTCTGGGCATAGGAACAATAATTTGTGATTAAGGTCCTCGGAAACCAGTGACCTTGAAAATGAGAAAGTTACAACCTGTGCTATGTAATATGCTTGATCTGTTTCCAAAAACTCTGGGATGATTCCATGGATTTTGTCCATGGCCTTTGAAAGAAACAAACACCAAAGAATTCCATCACAAGGTTTACTAGAGGTTAAAATCCAACCATTTTTGACAACTTTCTATAAACTGACGTTCAAGGACGACTGCAAAGTCAACAACATTTTCTTTCGACTTTCTTCCGTTATCCTTTTGTGAGTGGTGTTCCATTCTTTTGTTATTTTCTTTATGGAAGAAAATTAGCCTATTTGTCCAGCATGGAACAATATGGGATAACCTTGACTCCACAATGATCAAATAAATATATCACATAACTTCTGCATGAATGATTTGTGAAGGCATCAGCAGATAACCACACCGAGGATATAGTTACTACCCAGGAGTACCAATCTTTATCATCTTCCTCAGCATGTTCACAAACACACAGAGTCACACACACAGAGAGAGAGAGACACACACAGAGAGAGAGAGACACACAGAGAGAGACATACACACCAGAAAAAAAATCACTAACCAAAAAGAAACAGTAGCATGCAAGAGGGGATTGAATGGGAAGCTCTATATCTCTTACTTCATTGTTAAACTATGACCTGAAAACCTGAGTTTAAAAAAATGAAGGAATAAAACTGGAGATTTATGCACTGATAGTTGCAGATACTGTATCATCTCTCGTATAGCACTAGCACAAGCAGACTTAAATACCGCTTCACAGGGCTTTACAACCCTCTCTAATCAGTTTACAGAGTCCGCATGTTGTCCCCAACACTCTGGTTCCTCATTTTTTTTAATAATTTTTTTATTATTAGATATCCGTTTGTACATGTAAACAATGAAAAAGTTCAAGTTAAAGCCATTCAACTTAATACAATCATTTTAAATTTGTAGACCTTCTTCACTCCGTATGTCCCAGTTTAACTATCTTTTCAGATCAATCCATTGGACATCAAACAAACAAGTCATCTTATTAAAATTAATATTTTTCATGTCAATATACCCATCCCTTCAACAAGTACATTCTTAGTCTATTTAATATATATCTTCCATTAATCGATAGATATATATTTGTACATGTAAACCAGGGGGAAAATCAAGTTAACTGCTATCCAACTTAATACAATCAATTTAAATTTGTAAACATTCTTCACTCCCTATGTCCAGATTTAACTATAAGCCAGATACATTTTCTTTGATTGGTGTTTCTCTTGTATGTAGTCTATCCAATGTTTCCAGTCTATCATATATTGTTCATTTGAGCGATCCTTCAAATATGCCGATATTTTAGCCATTTCTGCCAAATTTATTACTTTCAAAGTCCATTCTTCAATAGGTGGTATTTCTGGCTTCTTCCAGTATTGTCCCACCAACAGTCCCGCTGCTGTGATCAAGTTCAGAATTAAGTTAGTCTCTGTGGTAGTACTGGTTCCTCATTTTACCAACCTCAGAAGGATGGAAGGCTGAGTCAACTTTGACCTGGTCAGGATTAAAGTACTGGCAATTGACAGAATTAGCCTGCAATACGGCACTCTAATCACTGTGCCACTCTGGTTCTCATATGTTACCCTTGTGAAGATCACCAACACTTATAGAGTACTTAAAAACCAAAGGACCCGTTTCGCAGCATGTATTCATGGCAAACCTCCACCACTTCTCCTGGATTTGAAGGGGGGGGGAACCCCAAGCAGCAATAAAACAGCACAGATGACACAAACTCCTTGAATTTGGATTCTTTTAATTTTCCTTGGCCTTATTTTTGTTCTAGTCTGCTAAGTGTTTAAAGTTTATTTGTCTCTACTGCCAATGTAATTGTTGGAATAGTTGTGGAGATGTTGGCTCACTTCTCATGGTAGCAAAAACAACAATGACACGGCTTAGCTGACTCATCTCTAAATAATTCTTGCTTCAAATGCCCTGATGCAGCTGCTATACTCAGCTAATATAGTTTTACCATTTTTTGGCTGACCACGGACTATTTCAGCGATTTCTACAGAAAGAGAGAAGAAAAGGAAGAAATATTGTTAAATCTGAACAATATTAGAACAGCGATGCCATTGTTTCATGCTCAGATTATGCAATTTAACAAATACTGCACAATTTAAACCAAGACTGTCAAATCTCACAATTTTCCAATGCCTGGAAAACATCTCAGAGCTTTCTGCAAGGCAGTTAATATTTCTCGTTGGAGTCATCCACAGGTCAATAAACTGCTGTATTTTTCAGGAATTCATTGCTCTTTTTTTTTATTGTTAGGTTCATTTACATTTTCTTCTGATTTTGTGTGAAAACTTGCAATGCTGGAAAACCACGGTCCCCAAAAGCAGCCCTCTGTTAAGCAATATGGAATTAATGATCCCCCCTCTTTAACAAGTTTAGCATGAGAACCCTCTTTTCCAGACTCTCTGGCAACTGCCTCCTTTCTACATAGCTAGGAGAAATATTTTGAATCTCTGGACACAAATGTGAAACAGAACAATGGCTGATAAAACAAAAGGCAGTTCTTTGTATATTGCGGGAGACGTGTTTAATGGTTTGGGTGGCAAAACATGTTCTATTGCAGTGAAGCAACAAAAGAAAATATCCAAGCCACAAGCCACATCAAGCTTGTTTGGAGCTTTGAAATTCCCCTCCGCTTATGGATAGTTTATCTCCCTGATACTCCTTGCTATTACTCCACTTTTGCTCATTATTATGTATAGCAGCGGTTCTCAACCTTTTTCAGGCTGAGACCCCACCTGCGCCACCCATGCGCGGCGTGACCCCGACCTGTGCCATGCATGCGTGGTGTGCGCACGATGGGCCGAACCACGCATGCGCGACGTGCGCGTGATGGGCCAAACCGCGCATGCGTGGCGTGCGCGCGACGGGCCAAACCGCGCATGTGTGGCGTGTGTGCAATGGCCCAAACCGCACATGCACAACATGCATGCAGCGGTCGAACCACGCATGTGTGCGTGACGCCCCAAACCGCGCATGCGCGACGTGCGTGCGACGGCCGAACCACGCATGCGCGGCACGCGTGCGATGGCCGAGGGGAAATGGGGGGGAAATGGTGGACTGCGGTGTTTGGCGACCCCCGTGAAACGGTCATTCGACCCCAAATGGGGTCACGACCCACAGGTTGAGAACCGCTGATGTATAGCATTCATCTTGCTCACCCATCGTAGCTCGAGCAGGTTTCAGGATGCACCAGTCTAGGACCTTACGAAGCTGATTTATATGGAGTTAGAGCTACCAGTGCAAAATCTTAAACTTCTCCAAGATTCAGGGTTTCCCCATCTTGATCTGAAAGTACTAGAGACTGAAGCTAATCCCCTCGGATGGATTGTCCTCTTGGGTAGATACTTGGTCACCAGAATTCTGGTTGATAAAGTAAAACAAAGAAAAAAATGACCTGAATATTGAAAGGCATGGACTTCTTCACAGATGGAAGCTGAGAGCAGAAATATTAGACTACAGAGGCATTTTATTGACCTACTTTCCAAAGCACCTGAAGGCAGGACAAGAAGCAATGGATGGAAACTAATCACAGAGACAAGCAACCTAGAACTAAGGAGAAATTTCCTGACAGTGAGAACAATTCATCAGTGGAACGACTTGCCTTCAGAAGTTGTGGTGCTCCATCACTGGAAGTTTTTAAGGAAGAGATTGGACAGCCATTTGTCTGAAATGATATAGGGCAGGGGTCTTCAAACTTGGCAACTTTAAGACTTATGAACTTCAACTCCCAGAATTCCTCAGCTAGCCCTGGTTAGTCTTAAAGTTGCCAAGTTTGAAGACCCACTGGTATAGGGTTTCTTGCTTAAGCCCTTCCAACTCTTTTATTCTGTTATTCGGTATTATATCCCATTTGTATGTCCATTTATTTTAACATGATTTTTCTCCTGTCTTTATTTTTCCTCAACTCAAGGTGTCATACATACCTAAGGCTCTCATTTCCTATCTTGCCCACTACAACTCTGTGAGATGAGTTGATCTGAAAGAGACTGACGTATGACATTGTGTGTCGCTCTGTGAGACACAATTCACAAAGTGTCACTTTTTAATTCAGTGAGCAACCCAACTGATGATTGAAGCTTATTTCAGTGCTGAGCCAAGCCAACTATTGACCACACTTGAGTCAAAGGTTGAAAATTGTGTGGGGAAAGAGGAAAGTTTAGCCTAAAATGGGAAAGCATCAAAAAAAAGCTTACAGCTGCTTCATTCTTTGGCCTAAGATAAAATGATAAAGCCAGTAGGGGGATATTCATTCTGAAAAAGTTTCACCTGGATAATGTCATATTTTTCATAGCTAGGAGAAATATTTGGCTTGCGGTCTTTTCTTTTAAGGCAGGAAAAGACAGCAGAGCAAGCCCCAGGAAAGAAATTGCCTTTCTAGCTTGTTGACAAGGCTTATGGGAAGGAGGGGGGAGGGGTTGTCTGAAAACCATCAGCAAAAATGATCACAGAAATACACAGCAGAGCAGGAACACAATCACTAGCACTGTTGCTTTGATACGTAGGTTTTAAACAAGAGTGAAGGAACAGGATGGCTAACTAAAGGATTGCCTGGTTAATGTCAGGCAATCTATAAAACCATTCAGGGTCCTTCCTCAGCTTTATGGAGATCTAGAAAGAAATCAAAACCAAAAGAACAAGGTAGAATTCACACACACACACACACACACACACACACACACACACACACACACACATGCATCATCAAAGAGTTCAAGCCATCATGAAGGCATCCAGTTTGATTGTATATCTGGAATTGCTTAATCCAAAGGGGGTGATCTGACCAAATCTCCTTTGAGTCCTATCACCCTCTCAAAATTTCATACCGTCCTGTTCTCTGTTGCTCATTATCTCAACCTAAGAGGTCCATTGCTTCTCTCTCCTTACTGATGGTCTGCCACTTGTAAATAGCCATCACATTTAGACTTACCGGTATATACCCCTTCACCATGCTTTACAGCCCTCTCTAAGCCATTTATACAGGGTCAACATTTTGCCCCCAACAATCTGGGTCAAGACTGAGTCAACCTTGAGCTGGTCAGGATTGAACTGTTGACAGTGAACAGAGTCAGCCTGCAAAGGTGCATTCTAACCACTGTGCCACCAGGGCTCTTGTTATGATCTGGCTCCTGTTCTTCAAGTAGCTGTGTCTGGTCTCTAAATACCACTTAAGATGAGGACAGCAAGCAAGTATTCAGGATGGACTGGAAGAGTTCCAAAGAGGCTTTAGTTTCTTAGTCCACCCAAAGTCTTAAAAGCAAAAAAATAAAAATAAAGGGACAAGGGACACACACACATTCAGTGATAATGATTTTAATTACATACAAACGTGTCTTGCATTTAATTTGAAATGTATCTTTCAGCATATTGCAACTGGCATGCTATTAATTCCCATGGATAGAAACAATTAACTTGGATTTGTTTCATTTTCTCTCACTTGTTATGTTTGTCACAGAGAACAGAATAATGCAGAACACAGACAAGAGGAACAAAAAATATCAGGAATGTAAAAAGTGGGTTCGAATAATCTGTACCAGCAGTCAAATGGAATTGCGCCTATTCAGTTCATAACACATATCAGGAGGAAAAGATGCAAACAGTTATACATTTACTTGTTTTTCTATTTAAACACACTCATAATTCAAATAGTGTGACTGATAACAGCATGAAAATAAAAGTTATTTCACATATTTTCAACCAACATCGAAGCTTGCATGAGTGCGTTGAAATCAATTAGCCAACCTGCATCAACAGCAAAAGAAAACAATAATGTTAATATATTTAGTACTTATCAGTGCTGTCTTTATGTGTAAAATAGATTGAAACATAACAGGTTCAAGTATGATAAAAGTATAATGTAGTCATCTTGTACACTAGGTTTGCTAATTTATGTCACTACCTTGATGTTCTTGATTAATTAGTACTTTGAAATTATCTGTCAGGCCCTCAGAGATACCACCCCCATCAAAACTTGCTTGAGTTAGAAATACACTGAAAGATTTAAAACAAAGGGGATACTAGCAGCATTAATTAGATATTTTTATCTTTCCATCAAGGATGAAACAGCTTGATAGCAGCAGTGAGTAAACATTAAACAAGTATCTGAAGAATCCTTTTGCACAGATGACTAAAAGACACTTTTATCACATTTGAATCTGAAATGTTTCCATCTATTTCACACAAGAAGACAGCCTTGATAAGTACTAAATATATTGCAAGTTATTGTTTTCCCTTTCCTAATTTTCATTTTGGTTGACAGTCTCCTTCACCTCACAAGAACTTGTCAGCCCTTCATGGCAGGTAAGGCCAGGAAACCGATTGCCCGGTAGGTCAATACAACTAGCCATGTTGGATCACCATGATGTGTGTATTTAACTTGCCTGGATGTGTTTTCATGAAGGATCATTACTCACAACAGAACTACGGTACTATGGTGGTTGATAGTTACATCTGCTAATTTCCTCCACAGATCTTCAAGTCAATGAACCTGGTGCACAGAGAGCCCTGTGGGAGGATCACCTGTCAGCCAGACCCTGCAGCACAATACCCCAGCTGGCATTTTGAACCGCCTGGCCTAAAGCCAGCTTGTTTCATGACCAAGACTCCCTCTTGAGACACTCAGTGCAAGGAAATTATAGACCATATATAAGAGAAACACCAAACAAACAAAAGGTACTCGGAGTATACTTGAAGAGGGAAGGGAGAAGGGAAGAACGTTTACTAAAACAGATGTTTACAAAGATTAATACCTAATGTTGTATGCTATGTTCTAGGATGATCGTTTAGCAATAGGATCTTTGGTTTAATGTTGATCACATTAATATGGAACCAGATAAGAGAAACACCAATCAAACAAAGTGTAACAGGAGTATAGTTGAGGCTAGACGCGAGGGGTGGAACAAGGCTTACTAACTCAGACATTTTCAATGACTAATACTTAGTATTGTATATCAGGTGCCATGATGATTGCTGCACAATATGTTTTTATGTTCAATGTTGATTGTTTTAATAAAAGAATTTTATATATATAAAAAAAAGATAAAGATCTTTAGCATCGAGCTACATGATAATACTTAATAGACTGTTGATAGCTACTTGGGCAGGTTGAATTTATCTTATTTTTTGTTTGTTTTTACAGATTAGTGTTATCATGGAATATCTCCACTTTTAGGGCATCTGGAGAGAATTGCCAGTTTAGGTGAATCAAGGTGCCAATAGGATAGCTCACCTTTCAGAGTGAGGGAATGTGAAGGAATCACAGGGAATGTGAAGGAATCACTTCCTCCTCAACCATTTTGCCTGTTAAGGTATCAGTCAGTCAAAATAGAGTTGGAAGGGACCCTGGAGGCCTTCTAGTCCAACCCCCTGTTCAAGCTGGAGACCTTATACCATTTCAGACAAGTGACTTCCAGTCTCTTCTTAAAAACTGCCAGTACTAATCAATCAATCAATCAATCAAATAGAGCTGGAAGGGACCTTGGAGGTCTTCTAGTCCAACCCCTGCTCAAGCAGAAGACCCTATTTCAGACCAATGGCTGGCATCCAGTCTCTTCTTAAAAGTCTCCAGTGATGGAGCACCCACAACTTCTGGAGGCAGGTTGTTCCACTGGTTAATTGTTCTCACTGTTAGGAAATTTCTCTTTAATTCCAGGTTGCTTCTCTCCTTGAATAGTTTCCATCCATGGTTTCTTGTCCTGCCTTCAGGCGCTTTGAAAAATAAGTTGACCCCTCACCTCAAATACTGGAATATTGCTATCATGTCTTTCTTTTCTCTAGACTGGCCTTACCCAATTCCTGCAACTGTTCTTCATATGTTTTAGTCTCCAGGCTTTTAGAGACCAAAAGCCAGTCAGGAAAGGATGGGAAAAAGACTAGGATGAGACCTGGGCCTTATTGCTGTACCAAATATGTCATTAAAGAAGGCAACCTAAATCTCAAATGGAATTGAGCTCTTAATGCCAGAGTTAGGTCTTGGAATGGGGTTGGTTAACACGGCACCAGACTATTTATTATTCATTATTTATTCTCCTCTTGGGATGATGCTCAGATCAATCTTTTCCTATTGCAAGGGTCTTCAAACTCGGCCCTTTTATGACACATGTACTTCAACTCCCAGAATTCCTCAGCCAGGCACACTGGCTGAGGAATTCTGGGAGTTGAAGTCCATGAGTCATAAAAGGGCTGAGTTTGAAGACCCTGTCCTATTGGTTTGTTGCTTCTGCTCCTTCTTCTTCCTGAGCTGAGTCTTTTATGACTTTTTGCAAGAGAAGTTCCTTTGGACAAAAAGTTCCTCGGGATCTCTGTGTTGCATCACATTCCTTGTCAAAGCCAAACTCTGAGAATGCCATTGTATCCCAAACATTCCTGAAAGGAGCTGGTGATTAGTTGAAATGCATTTTAGGACACACTGTGTGGCATCTTTAAATTAAACCAACTGAGGCATTGCGTCAGCTCGGTGGCAAGCAACATTAATCCTCAGCTTATTTATTTATATTAAATGCATGTGTGAGAGTGCATACACATTGTGCTTCTGTAAACACTTTATGCTGAGAAAGAAGAGGGACAGCCAGGTTAGAGAGAATGAATGACAATTTATTAACAGTATTTACTAACAAAAGAAAAGTTACTGATTAGTGAAAATATGAGGACTTACTACAGAATCCCCTTCATGGAACAGATGAAGGAAATTTGTATTCTTTTGCACAGATATTAAATATGATGATTCTGTTTTCTTCAAAATGAGGTATAATCAGAGCTTTCTGATCAATTCCTGTAATTTTCAAATGTTAAGGAGGAGAATACTAAAACTAAATCATCTTTTTTCCCCTTTGCTTCTCATCTATCTGTAGTCCGCTAGCAGGATCATCATATATGTTTACTTTTTACATTTTGTTTTCATACAGAAAGAAGAAAAAAAAGTCCCTGCTACTTTTTTTTTGTCAAGTAACCATTTTTTGAAATATAAACTTACCCAGCCCTGTTTTTTTTTTTTTTAAATGCTCTAAGAAAAGAAACAGGAAAGGCTGAAGAGGACTGGAATTTTAAAGTCTAACTAAAGTTTGCCATCTTGTGGTTATATATATATATATATATATATATATATGAAAATTTTGAGGTGTGCTATTTTACTTATAGAATGATGGCATTCATAAGACATTAAGAACATAAGAACATAAGAACATAAGAAGAGCCATGCTGAATCAGGCCAAAGCCCATCGAGTCCAGCATTCTGTGTCACACAGTGGCCCACCAAATGTACATGGGGATCTTGAGCAGAAAGAGAAGGCAAAACCCTCCCTTTCCCTTGACCCCCCAACAAATGGTACTCAAGGGAATTCTGCCTGCCTCAACCAACATAGAGGCGGCACATGGACATCCGTTTTAATAACCACCGATACACTTGGCATCCATGAATCTATCTAGCCCTGCCTTGAAGCTGTCAAGGCTGACAGCTGTCACGACCCCTTCAGGAAGTGAATTCCATAAATCAACGACCCTCTGGGTGAAGAAATATTTCCCTTTATTTGTCCTCACTTTTTTAGCTATGAGCTTTAGGGAGTGCCCCCTTGTCCTGGTATTGTGTGATAGAGAAAAGAATTTTTCTCTATCCACCTTTTCTATCCCATGCATGATTTTATACACTTCGATCAAGTCACCCCTTAAACGCCGTCTTTCAAGGCTGAAGAGACCAAGGCGTTAAAGTTAAAGTCAATGCAACCCATTTAACCAATTCAAACAATACCAGGAACCTAGAGCAATTAAATCAGGTAATAAAATAATAGAGAAATTAAAGACCTACATAATACCGAATACAATATCATCAGGAAAGGGGTTGATTTATTTAGAACTTTATCTGTGGGTATGTGAGAAAGAGAGACAAATCTCTCTCCAGAAGACATGGCCTACTGAAGCTCTGGCAGACCCTTTGAAGGCAAAAAAATTTCATTCATTACCAATCTTCATTTTATCAGGGCTATCAAGAACCATCCCAAAGGTGCCACATGCCTATTTCAGATTTTTTTTCTATGTGCCGCCCAAATTGCAGGAATGACACCAGCTTTTGCCAAATTATGAAGCTGAAATGTCTTTTAAAAATGCTAAAGGGGAAACAAACTGGCAGACACTTTATCAGCTTTTTGGGTGTCTATTTTTTTTAAAAAGTCTTAATCTTCTACCAATCTCTCAGCCCTTGAAAAATCCACTCTGCCTACTTGGTTTACCTCATTGCTCCACATATTCTCTTCCTGAGCAGCCAAAATAATTAGCTGCCATAGGTTGCCTGCCTCTGAGTGAGTGCTTCTCTAGAGCTAAATCTTCTCAAGTGAAAGTTTAATTAATTCTATGGCTTTGAGTAACTGCACTCCTAGGGCAGACAAATGGGAGGTAGAACAGGACAGTAACAGGCTTTATTGACCAGATTTCCACTAAAAGCAAGATTAAATTTCAAGAGGTCTTCCCAAAGAGCAGCCTGCTTGTTATAGATAAACAAGAAATTTAAATCAAATAACGGTCTTTAAATTCAAAGAGTGTTAGCTCTTGTACACTTTAATGTACTCTCAGTGGCTATTGGGTGGGGAGAACAAAATGAAGAAAATAATCTTATATGTCAAGACAATGACCTTGTGGCAAAGGGGTGATTAAAAATGTAGCTCGTGTTTTGCTGCACTGATAAATTAATAAATGCTATGGTATTACGTTTAGCTACAGAAAAGATTTAGAAGTGCCCCCTCTCATAATGGAGGAGGAGGAGAGGAAGAGGAAGAGAAAGAGAAAGAGGAGGAGGAGGAGGAGGAGGAGGAAGAAGAAGAAGAAGAAGAAGAAGAAGAAGAAGAAGAAGAAGAAGAAGAAGAAGAAGAAGAAGAAGAAGAAGAGGAGGAGGAGGAGGAGGAGGAGGAGGAGGTGGTGGTGGTGGTGGTGGTGGAGGAGGAGGTGGTGGAGGAGGAGGAGGAGGAGGAGGAGGAGGAGAAGAAGAAGAAGAAGAAGAAGAAAGAAGAAAAAAAGAAAGAAAAAGAAAGAAAGAAAGAAAGAAAGAAAGAAAGAAAGAAAGAAAGAAAGAAAGAAAGAAAGAAAATATATTCACAATATGGATTGGTTGTCCAGATGGCCAAAAGATTTAAATGTAGTCTATTCCTTAGTCTACCTTTATAGTTAGAATTCCAATCCACCAATTTTGAATTGGAACTTTACAAGATCAGACCCAGGGAAAGAGAAGTTTAGCATTACAGAAGAAGCTTTTAAGGGGTGGCCAAGGAGTGGCTTCTTCCAATTTTTAAGGGAAGGTTCCACAACGATTCCAGAAAATGCCAGAACCTCTTGTTGTGTTTAACTGCTTGGCACTGTTTAGTTTTTCTAAACATTAAAGGGGAGAAGGCATTTCTTATCCAACTTTGAAAACTTACAAAGTAAATTAAACTTTTCCCAACCCAGTCTCCTCTGGGAGTGAGTGTGGGTGTATTGGAGGAAGGATGAATGGAAACCAAAACTTCTTCTGGTTAGAATCAGTTCCACCCCAAGTTACGGAGGTGTAAAACATCCAGACAAGCTCCCAAATTCCCAACAAGAGCCTGGGAAAACTCCATTTTCATGTGTACGTCAATCAGAGGTCTGTCCACTGGACCTATCAATCTATTAATGGTTCCGTAAGTGCGACTACAATCACAAATGGTTGAAGACCACTTTAAAGCATCCCAGTGTTGTCTTGTAAAAGGGACAGTTATTCTAATGGTGACCCTTCTTGTATTTGCCACCTATTTTAGTGCATTTGGACTCATTCAAATGCATGATTGGCAGCGATGTTTGCTTTCTCAGCGGCATTTGCAGAAAAATTCAAACAGGCAAGATGGTGCCATCATGCCAAAGGTGGATGCCTTACCGGTCATTTTGCCTTTTTTGAACTTCCTTCAGATGATCAGGAGACTGGAGGCTAAGACATATGAAGAACGGTTGCTGTAATTGGGTATGTCTAGTTTAATGAAGAGAAGGACTAGCAATGATAGCAGTGTTCCAATATCTCAGGGGCTGCCACAAAGAAGAGGGAGTCAAGCTATTCTCCAAAGCGCCTGAAGGCAGGACAAGAAGCAACAGATGGAAACTAATCAAGGAGAGAAGCATACTAGAACAGTGGTGGCAAACCTATGGCACGGGTGCTGGAGGCGACACTCAGAGCCCTCTCTGTGGGCATGCATGTGGTTGCCCCAGTCCTGGGCCTTCAGCTGGGTTTTATAAAACCTTTTCGCTTCAGGCCTCTGCCACGTGTGCAAAAAAAAAAAAAAAAGTTCAATCAATCAGTCAATTTCAACTTCTCGCGGGGAAAAAAAGATCTTGCAAAGTTGGAATTGATTGATTGAACTTTTTAGTCCCACCCAGTTACCACTGCAGCCACACCCACCCAATGGGCCACACCCACCCGGCACTCAACGATGCATAAGTGGGTTTTGGGTTGCAGTTTGGGCACTCTAAAAGGTTTGCCATCACTGACCTAGAACTAAGGAGAAATTTCCTGACAGCTAGAACAATTAACCAGTGGAACAACTTGCCTCCAGAAGTTGTGAATGCCCCAACACTGGGAGTTTTTAAGGAGATTGGACAACCATTTGTCTGAAATGGATCTAGAGCAGGGGTGTCAAACTCAATTTCATTGAGGGCCGCATCAGCATTGTGGTTGCCCTTGGGGAGCCAGGTGGGTGTGGCAGAATGGGTGTGGCCTACTGGGTGGGCATGGATGGAGTGGGTGTGGCCTACTGGGTGGGCATGGCCAGCTCTACATCGTTGGTGTCAAGGGGGCCTGTGGGGGCCTGGGCAGGAGTGGGACAGATCTGAGGGTCTCTGGCAGAAGGGGGTGGGACCGGGGCAAGCGCCAAGGCATGGTGCATTTCTTCATTCCTCACAAAGGGTGACACCTCCCCAGCATGCACCCAGGGGGTGGGGCTGACACGACAGGGGCTGGTTCCTCACTGTTTCCAGACAGCCTTGTGGAGCTAAGACTGAATGCGTTTCAGCATAGATGGCCAGCACAAAATTGTACATTGGCTCCCGGCCGGCCTGGGCCAGGGCCAAGGCAGCGGGGACCATTCCCTCACTGTTTCCAGGATGGCTTCATGGGCCGCATGAAACCACTTCGCCACATCCGGCCCCCAGGCCTTGTGTTTGACATGTCTGGTATAGGGTTTCCTGCCTGAGGAGGGGGTTGGACTAGAAGACCTCCAAGGTCCCTTCCAACTCTGCTATTCTATTCTATTCTGTTCTATTCTGTTCTGTTCTTTTCTGTTCTGTTCTATTCTAATTCCATTCCATTCCATTCCATTCCACTCCACTCCACATGTTCTATTCTATTCTATTCTATTCTATTCTATTCTATTCTATTCTATTCTATTCTATTCTATTCTATTCTATTCTATTCTATTCTATTCTATTCTATTCTATTCTATTCTATGTTGTATAAAGCTGCAAATTTCTTATTTCTAAGTTTTCATTTTTTTTCTTCAAGAGAAAAGGCATCCCTTCCAATCTGCACCTCCATATCCATCATAACACACCTTCCAGTTACTGAGGATACCACCATCGCCATGAACAACAAAACATTATTTCCACCCATAGTGTCTACAGCAAGAAGATATAAAAGCTAATTTGTCTGAAAAACAACATCAGGGACTGAACATTCCATAGAGAGACCTCTAATAATAATAATTAAAAAAAACAGGAACAGCTTCTCTTTATCCTCAGCATTTGGCACCAAATCTGAGAATGTATGATGGAGCCTCACTTTTTTTTTCAGAATATTTTTTTAATCAATGACAGGAAGCCATTTCATCAGTGTGGTTTCCATAAAGGACTATTAGGAAACAAGGTGTGAATTTGTAACCCAAAAGTAGCATTTATTTTTATTTCAGACTGACATCAGCTGTCCTGGTGTCTCCAGTTAAACAATCTCACATTGCTTTGGGGAGCCATTGCTAATTAAAGTAGACCAAAGGAAGCCAGATGGTGATGGGAGCTTCCTCCTGTCGTATCCAGCAGAAACAACTTCCCTATGGATTTATTTGACTATTTCCACCCAAGTTAGCTTTTGGCTAAAATTCTGGCTTGGGATTCTGGAAAATGGTTGTCTTTATGAAGGACATTGTGTTGGAATATCTGGAATAGTCTAGCCACATGGTATAAGACCTGTTCAGCTTTTAAGTATACATACAACGAAATTGTAGGACAAATATATTTATTGAATAAACTACTAACATTTGAAGATCATTATACTATCACTCCCATATTAGAAGGGTATATCCATTTTCAAGAGTGTTTTCAGTTAGGAAAAAGATAACTTTCTTTCAGATCTCGCTATGTTCTGAGGTAGATAGACACACAGACACCTACCAGATCTAACATATTGGAAAGACTACAACCAAACCAACTGTTGTCTTTCCTTCACAGCTCTTTAGAGGTTTTTGGGGTTGGATTAGAAGACCTCCATGGTCCCTTCCAACTCTATTATTATATTAAATCTGTTAATAGAATAATAGATTATTAACTGTCTGTTAAGTACAATAATACCCCATTTTCAAGAGTGTTTTCAATTACAAAAAGAAAAAACTTTCTTTCTTATCTTGCTAAATTTGGAGGCAGATAGACACATAGGCACAACTCACATACTGGAAAGACTACAATCAAACCAATGCTTGTCTTTCTGGAAGCCACATGTTCACATAATATCAAAATATGAAATTTAGGTCTATAACTATGAACATATGGAAGCTTGCATGCTAAAGGTTACACAGAGGTGTAGAAAAGCTCTAATTGTCCTCAGGCAGACAACTAGAGTCAGTTCCTCCATTACTGGCAAGGAGATAGTCTTTGAATGATCCTTTTTACAAAACATATAATGATAGTTAGGGCAGACATCATGCTGGGGGGTAGGCCATGGGTAGAATTCATGTCTCCACTGTTGCAGTTAAGAAGCTAAAAAGAAATTTGGATTTCCTTCTTGATATCAGAAAGATAGTTAGCAGATGCTAGGATATGAGACTGCCATGAACATGTGCTACTTATTAATTTACCGGTAGATCTCAAACCTGGCGACTTTAAGATGTGTGGATTTCAACTCCCAGAATTCCCAAGCCAGCAAACTTGAGGAACACTTTTCTAGATGATGTAACAGCTTATATTGTCTTATAATGCATGTCTGGTCCAGTTCCGACAATCTATCACGAGGAAGAACAGATATTTGAGTTATTCCAGCAGCTGGATACATTAGATGGATTGAAGAGGTGCTCAAAATACTTCAGATAATTTATGGCTTGTGGACTAACCAACACGTTTAAGCTATGTTTTCCTATCAAAAGAGCTCAATTTTTAACGTTTTGCATCATGAAGTGGCCACTTATATCTCTTCAGCTCTTGACAAATTAAAAAATAAATCTAAAAGGTATGCAAATTTTTTCAACTACAACACTTTTCATTCAAGAAAGAGCCATGTTGACCTTCTGGGATCAAAACAAAATGGGCTTTTCTGTGTGTTTCCAGGAAATTAGCTTAGCAGCCCAAACAATCCTTTGCCACCTTGTGCTTGAAATCTGAAACAGACTGTAGGAATTCCAGGGGCTTTGATCTGAGGTTGAAACAAAATTGGAACCGTTTGAGGATCCCCATTCTGACTGTTTTCCCAATAATCTCCAAATGGTCATTTCAACCTTGGGATTGGCAGCCCTGGTTTTCCAAGCTCAAAAACAAAGTGTAAACCTTCCAAGGATTCTCGTCTGAACACGCAACAAATGTCTGAAGCTTTTCTGAGCTTTATTGCAGCCAAGTTGGAAGGTTCCCACAAAGCATTCTGACTGAGGCATTTTTGTTCTCAGCATGAAACAAAACGGCTTTCTCATTTTAAACACACTCTTACTCACTGCTCTGGACATTTTTATGAAGGTAACCAAAATCACACATCCCTACCGCAGGCACACACTGATGCACACAGATACACACAGGCCATCTTTCTTTACAATCCATTGAGAAAGATAATAATAGTAATAATAATAATAATAATAGTAGTAATAGTAATAATAATAATAAAAGTTGGAAAGTATTTTGGAGGTCATCTAGTCCAACCCCCTGCTCAGGCAGGAAACCCTATACCATTTCAGACAAATGGCTGGCCAGTCTCTTCTTAAAAACTTCCAGTATTGGAGCATTCAACAGCTTCTGGAGGCAGGTTGTTCCACTGGTTAATTGTTCTCACTGTCAGGAAATTTCTCCTTAGTTCTAGGTTGCTTCTCTCTTTGGTTAGTTTCCATCCGTTGCTTCTTGTCCTGCCTTCAGATGCTTTGGAGAATAGCTTGATTCCCTCTTCTTTGGGGCAGCCCCTGAGATATTGGAACACTGCTATCATGTCCCCCCTCGTCCTTCTCTTCGTTAAACTAGACATACCCAATTCCAGCAACCGCTCTTCATATGTTTTAGCCTCCAGTCCCCTAATCATCTTTGTTGCTCTTCTCTGCACTCTTTCTAGAGTCTCAACATCAGTAAATTGAGATAGGTATAATAGATAATCTAGCACTGATGATGTTACCTGGTTGGGTAATGAAATGTCTGCAAGAAAAGAACCAACCTCATAGAGCATCAAGGACCCCCTTAGAAGTGGAGATAGAGTGACACTGAGCAGAGTAGGACTGTTAGTTCATTTCTTCCTTCTTTGCTGTCATTTTAAATCTTTGGAAACGAAATGAAGTCACCGAAATAGTTTGCACATCATCTTTGTTTTGCTTTCTATCAGAAAGAGGAGAAAAAAAGAACTCAAGTAGATGGATTCACTGCTGTTTATGGTCTCGCTCTTCCTGCATGACAGCAGAAATCAGGATACACTTGAAATCATGGAAAGAAAAGACAGAACAGATAAAGAACACTCTTCTTCACTCAGTCCACAGCTGTGTTCTGGAATACATAATTCTATAAGATGCAGGAATGTATCAACTTGGTTGGCTTTAAAAATTAATGTTTAATAATAATAATAATAATAATAATAATAATAATAATAATAAAGTTGGAAGGGACTTGGAGGTCATCTAGTCCAACCCCTGCTCAGGCAGGAAACCCTATACCATTTTGGACAAATGGCTGTCCAGTCTCTTCTTAAAAACTTCCAGTATTGGAGCATTCACTGCTTCTGGAGGCAGGTTGTTCCACTGATCAACTGTTTTCCCTATCAGGAAATTTCTCCTTAGTTCTAGGTTGCTTCTCTCTTTGGTTAGTTTCCATCCATTGCTTCTTGTCCTGCCTTCAGGCACTTTGGAGAATAGCTTGACTCCCTCTTCTTTTTGGCAGCCCCTGAGATATTGGAAGACTGCTATCATGTCCCCCTCGTCCTTCTCTTCATTAAACTAGACATACCCAATTCCAGCAACTGCTCTTCATATGTTTTAGCCTCCAGTCCCCTAATCATCTTTGTTGCTCTTCTCTGTACTCTTTCTAGAGTCTCAACATCTTTTTTATATGGTGGTGAGCAAAACTCGATGCAGTATTGCATGTCAGATAGATATTGGAAATGCAAACTTAAGTCAGGCACATATTATCATGTTTGGTGGACATGTGATGAAGTAAAGACTTATTGGAAAAAGATACATACCTGGCTAAAAAAGATGTTAGGAGAACATGTTGATTTTAAACCTGAAAAAAATTTTTTTATTAGATATAATGCCAAGAAAGACTAATAAACAAAGCTTATACTTGACCTTGCATGTCACAACAGCGGCAAAAATTATATTTCCGCAACACTGGAAAAATGAAGGAATACCATCTGATGGACAAATAATCAAAAAGAATGCTAGAATGCGCAGAGATGGACAGATTGAGACTGAAAGAAAAAGAAGAAATGGACTATTACCGAATTTGGGATTTATTTTACCATTGGTTGGAGGAAAGAAGAAAGGATTAGGAATTAAATATATATTAGCATGTAAACCCAGACAGCACATTGGTTGAAAAAGTATTATTGTATGTAAGGAAAAAATGAATAAAAAAAATTAATGGAGGACAGGTCTATCAAAGGCTATTCGCCCTGAAATCTCAATATTACAGAATAATAGAGTTGGAAGGGACCTTGGAGGTCTTCTAGCTCAACCCCCTGCTCAAGCAGGAGAACCTATGCCATTTCAGACAGGTGGTTATCCAGTTTATTTCTTGGAAGCCTGCAGTGAAGGAGCACCCACAACCTCTGGAGGCAAGTCGTTCCACTGGTTAATTATCTCTGGTTTGGGTAGAGGAGCCTCCAAATACAAACTATCAGAGGACAAGGATTGAAGAGGCTTCTACTTGCAAGGATTCTAGGGACACCCGAACCAGGGGGACTGTTTTTCTATTTATGTCCTTCTATCATGGGAAGAATATAGCTAGAAGTGCCTTTTATGTACATTTGAAGCAGCCTAGGACTGCCATCTGGTGGCCATCATAACATTCCAATAGGTTTTATGGTGCAATTCCGCTCCTAATTCTCTTAACTCTGTGGAAGAGTTAAGTTTTTAATTCTATTTCCTTAGCATGGTTTTTTTTTAAAGCAACAATCATGTATGAAGACATGGAGGAATGGATTCTCCACCAAGGAATTTGCCTGTAAGATAATCATTTTCATTTTCTGGGTTGTTTGTTTTTTGTAATTAAAATTTGTAGTGGTACTTACGGTATCCCTTGTGAGTTAAGGGATCACATCTAACATATATTTATTAATCTTGATGTTCCAACTGCCTTGCTCTTGGGTCATATATATTCTTGGAAAAAGTAAGGCTTTTCCAAATAAGACTCTGTTCCACATCTGCCCCAGCCCTCTGGAACCAGCTTCCCTCAGAGGTTCGTACTGCTTCCTCCCTCCTAGCTTTCCGGAAAGTGCTGAAGACGCATCTATGCCGACAGGCTTGGGGCAAATGAGCTGTGCTCTGCCCCTGGGCCCTAGGATTGTCCCTCCATCAGCGACTGTCAGCTGGTTGTGTTTGTATGTGGTGTGAATGAAATTAATTTTTAATTTTTATTGTATTATTGTATTGTTGTTGTGAGCCGCCCTGGGTCTTCGGAGAAGGGCAGCATATAAGTCTGATAAAGAAAGAAAGAAAGAAAGAAAGAAAGAAAGAAAGAAAGAAAGAAAGAAAGAAAGTCATCTTTCAGTCAAGTTTAACTTCCTGGCAATTATTTGGATATGTACATGGATTATTTTTTTTTAACTTTCCCAAGATTGCTCCTATTTCACTATTAATCACTATAATTAACTTCCAAACCCCAACAAGGTCAGTTAAATGTTGCCAAATTTCTGCCTGTAATAAATAGAGTTTCCCTCTCTAACTCAAGGTTGGAGCATATCATATTGATACCATTGTCCTAATCCCAGCTATGAGAGCACTGTACAGGTAGTCCTTGATTTATGACCACAACTGAGCAAAGATTTCTGTTGTTAAGCGGGTTTTGCCACGTTTTACGACCTTTCTTCTAAGGGAATCACTGCATTTGTTAAGCTAGTAACACGGTTTGCTCAGCGAAACTGCCTTCCCCATTGACTTTATTCATAAGAAGTTTGAAAAAGGAGATCACATGACCCCAGGACACTGCAACCGTCATAAATAGGAGTCAGTTGCCAAGCGGTTGAATTTTGATCACGTGACGCTGCAAAGGTCGTAACTGTGAAAAAGGGTCATAAGTCACTTTTTTCGGTGCCGTTACAACTTTGCACAGTCACTAAATGAATTTTTGTAAGTTGACGACGATCTGAGTCCTCTCTTAAAGTTTACTGCTTTGTTTCATTCAAATATTCACTCACTGCTACACAATTAGCTAAGGGGAGAAAGAAAAAAGACCTTGACAATTCTACAGTCGAAGCTAATGTGGAAGGAGAGAGAGCAAGGTTTGCGGTCCTCTGAATTTGGCCGATATGACTTCATTTGGGAACAATAAACCTGGGGAACGACTTGCCCCAGAAGCCGTGAATGCTCCAACAAAAACTTACGAAGAGATTGGACAACCATTTGTCTTGAATGGCATAGGATCTCCTGCTTACGCAAAAGGTTAGATCAGGGGTAGGCAACCTTGGCCCTTTTATGACTCGTGAACTTCAACTCCCAGAATTCCTGAGCCAGCCATGCTGAGGGGAAAGGGAGAGGTTTCCAAGCTGAGCCATGCTGGCTCAGGAATTCTGGGAGTTGAAGTCCACGAGTCATAAAAGAGCCAAGGTGGCCTACCCCTGCCCTAGGAGGCTCACCGCTTAGAACAGGAGGACTTAGGACAGAGGTAGGCAACCTTGGCTCTTTTAGGACTTGTGGACTTCAGCTCCCAGAATTCCTGAGCCAGCCATGCTGAGGGGAAAGGGAGAGGTTTCCAAGCTGAGCCATGCTGGCTCAGGAATTCTGGGAGTTGAAGTCCACGAGTCATAAAAGAGCCAAGGTTGCCTACTCCTGGGTTAGACTATAAGACCTCCAAGGCCCCTTCCAACTCTGTTATTCTGTTATTTATGGCTGTTTGCCCATTAGCCTACTGTGTTGAATATAAATATTGGAACCATATGGTTATGAGCCTTTAGTAAGTATGGTGATGTGCAGCTGTTTGGTTGTTGAAGGTTTATGCTTATTGGGAATGCTTATTGCCTACCTGAATCCCAGAGGTTATGAAGCAGGCAATGCTTATTGCCTGCCTGAATCCCAGAGGTTATGAAGATTCCTGTCTTGGGCAGGGTTAGACTAGAAAACCTCCCACCCTATGATTCTCCAATTCCTTGTAGAAGCAGCTGGTTCCAAATAGACTTTCCTGTTCAGACATCTGCACTCAAGACCAGAAGCAGGTGGGAGATTTACAGATGTTTGTTCTGAGTCACTAAATGTGATGTGTGTGATCCATAATGTGCCTAAGAGGGAAGGACCTAAAAGTGGAGAAAAGCCAAATAGACATTTCTATTTCTTTCAGCCTTAGTTTCACACCTTTAAGAACTAAGAAGCCGCATAGAGAAACTTTCCAACTTGCAGTTCAGGAGCAGATGATCTATCTTTATATGCTAAAATAAACAGTTGAATAAGTACACAAGTGAGATATGCTTGCTTGTCTCTTTAGTATTGGTAGCACCATGGACAGCAACCATCAAATTCAAAATAGACCATAAGAAAACCAATTACAGCTCCTATGATGAGTAATGAGGAGGTGATAAGCCACCTGGGAAAGCATCAAAACAATTAAAAAATGAAAGAATATTTTGGACATGTGATACAACCCCCAGAAAAATATGGCATACTCCATTTAATCCTACAGGGAAAGATTGAAGGCAAACGAGGTCCAGGCAGAAGAAGAAGGTCATAGCTTCAAAATCTAAGGGACTGACTTGAACAAAACTCAGCAGCCGTTTTTCATGCGGCTGCGGATAAAAACAAGATCGCCAACATGATCGCCAACATCCGATAATGGATATGGCACAAGAAGAAGAAGAATGATGAGCAATCAAGTTATATTGGAAACTGTTCTGATTTCAGTAAGGAATGGATTTCATATTTCCACCTCATTCTATTCCTTCATAACTTTTGTGGACAACAGCGTTCTGATCAGCTAAATATCCTGAAATCAAATATCAACAATACCAAGCCCAAATAATCTGGAAAACGTTTAAAACATTATGTAGAATTGGAGCACTGTATAGTCCTAGTGAAAATGTCAAGCCTGGTTGAATTGTTTGGAAAGGAAATAAACCAGAGCATTTTCTTACAGTGCCATTTTTTTTAAATGGTGGCTGGCTCAAAATATTATGTATACTTCATACACACACACACACACACACACACACACACACACACATATACATATCTGCCAATTAAAACTACTAGATGTTGAATAAAGTCCAGTTAAGCCCTTCCACTGATTGAAATTCCCCATCTCCCTTGGATTTTCAAAGGCTTTTATCCAAAATTTGGGGATTCTCTTGATCAAAACTGTTGTGGGGAGGAATGAAATGAAATCCTGTTGGCAAAATTCAAATTGGCTTGTAAAATATTTTATTTTGAGCTTTTTAATTGAGGGAGATAGATTTATAAGATATTATGAACAGCATGCAAAAAACTCAAAATGGGTATGTTTTTTATAACAGTGCTGGAACTTATTACCATTCAGTGCAATATTAGCAGACAGATAATAAGGCTGGGCAAAAAAAAATTTCTCCAGACCAGGGACAGATTTCTGTACAAAAGAGACTTTGAGATAAAACAGAGAATAGTATTAATCTAAAAAAAAAATGTCCTGTGAACAAAACTGAGGAAATTTCATTTTGGTAAGTGTTGTGTCCTGGGCCTGATGAGGAAACTCAGCAGGCCCAGAATTGTTGCAAATGGTCCCAGGCCTTCTAAAAGCTGTCTGGGACAAGACAGAGCGGCACCAGCCTTGTGTGCATGTGCAAGGCGCGAAGAAAGAAGAACTCTTATTGGTTCACTCTGTCCAGGGTTCAAGCCCTATAAAAAGGCCTGCATGCCTTTTGCTTTTTGCTTGGAGTTGGAGTAGGAGAATAAAGCATTGATTAGTTGTCACCATGTATCTTCATCATTCGCACACGAACGGAGAACTCAACATTAAGCCTTCTGTTTATTGCATATAAAGTGAGTTTCTAATACATCTCAGTCATATATAGTTAGCTCTGAACAATTTTTTCAGTGTCAGTTTCACTCTAAAAGATGAAAAATGATTGTGTACAGACAGAAACACTTTCCCCAGAGATGTCTTTAGCATTTTAACAAATCTGGGGTGCAAATCCAGTGTTACCATAGGCTCCTAGGGTATGTACAAAAGAGATACACATTCATACATTCCAAAGGTTTTTAATTAAAGGTCAAGAAATCCCACATGGAGTTTAGATGTATAGTTAGATCTGTGGGAATATAGCACTGACCAGTAAGAAACCAAACAGAATGATAATCAGTAATGTTTAGTCTTATTTTTTTTTAAAGATAAAAACATTAATACATGCAGCTATTGCAGAAATGAAAGATGAATTACACACCAACAGCTAGCTTGGAATTATAGCAGACAACTTTGTCTCCCAAAAAGTAGAGAAGGGAACTAGGGGATTAGCCATTTTGGATCTAATTCTCACTAACAGAGACAAAATGATAGAAGCCTTGGTAAGGCCACACTTGGAATACTGCATCCAGTTTTGGTCACCACAATGTAAAAAACATGTTGAGACTCTAGAAAGAGTACAGAGAAGAGCAACAAAGATGATTAGGGGACTGGAGGCTAAAACATATGAAGAACAGTTGCTGGAATTGGGTATGTGTAGTTTAATGAAGAGAAGGATGAGGGGGGACATGATAACTGTGTTCCAATATCTCCGGGGCTGCCACAAAGAAGAGGAAGTCAAGCTATTTTTCAAAGCACCTGAAGAAAGGACAAGAAGCAATGGATGGAAACTAATCAAGGAGAGAAGCAACCTAGAACTAAGGAGAAACTTCCTGATAGTTAGAACAATTAACCAGTGGAACAACCTGCCTCCAGAAGCGGTGAATGCTCCAACACTGGGAGTTTTTAAGAAGAGACTGGACAGCCATTTGTCTGAAATGGTATGGAGTTTTCTCTCTGAGCAGGGGGTTGGACTAGATGCTCTCCAAGGTCCCTTCCAACTTTACTATTACTATTACTATTACTATTACTATTACTATTACTATTACTATTACTATTACTATTACTATTACTATTACTATTACTATTACTATTACTATTACTATTACTATTACTATTACTATTACTATTACTATTACTATTACTATTATCTTTCTCAATGGATTGAGACAACAATGGACAGACAAAACAATCATGGGTCAAAAACAGAGAATACATCCAATACTCCCTGCATAAAGAGGTACAAATGGTCAAGTGCCATACCAAATCACGTATGTAAAGTTTGCTGGTGTCCTTATTTGCTGGGAAACAGGCATGGATTTTTTTTCCTGCTCTTTTGCAGAAAAGAGCAGAATTTGAGAAGGGAAGAAGAAAGGACCGCGTAGGTTGTGTTTTTTTTTTTAGTGTCAACTGGACCTATTTTCTCTGACAGCAGAGCAATGGCTTGTACCGTCAACTCCTTAGAATAATCACCTCATTGTGCAAAACGTTTCATAGCCAGGTGACTAATATGTGTTTAAGTAATTAATTTGTGCAAATAAAGAGAAAAGAAAACCAAACGCTCAGGCCGTTGTGAGCTTATGTCAGTGATGGCGAACCTTTTAGAGGCCGAGTGCCCAAAAACTGGCCCCGCCCCCGCTCCACCCTCTGCCCCACCCCTGCCCCGTCCTCCACCCCACCTGCCCGCAGGTCCACTCACTGCCTCCAGGGCCCGCCACAGATCGCCCAGGCAGTCCAGCAGTGCCATAGCAGCCACGCCCTCTGCCTATGCCCTGCAGCATCAACTGTGCGGGATGGGGCATGAGGGCAGAGTCTTGTCTATGCTGCCTGGCTGCCATGTCCTTAGCTGCACTGCTCTGTGTGGGCCATGCTCAGGGGCGACTCTCCTCCGGGGGGGGCTACTGGTGAGGGGGTCGTGGGGGAGGTAAAGCTGGGGCAATGGCACATGTGCCCACAGAGAGGGCTCTGAGTGCCGCCTCTGGCATGCGTGCCATAGCTTCGCCACCACTGGTTTATGTGAAGGAGAGGAAGAGAGAGAGACATACACAGAGATAGAAATAGAGATTGAAGAGTAGAGATATGAAAATAGATCATTGAACACAATGGAGGTAATTAAAAAAAAAGAAAAGGATGGGTGGGTCACATTTATGCTGCATTTTGATCTCTGCATTCTGAGACGACTGCAATTTAGCTAGCCTTCTGCAAAGGATGGTGGCTTATTTCTTTGGTTGACAGGACTTTTCTGAGATGTACTTCCTCCTGAATTTTTTTCTCTTTAATATGAAAATATTGTACTCTGGGACGAGAAAAATTATACCATCCGTGTCTTAAATCATTTCTACAAATTAACTAGGAATGGAGTTTGGGTCACTGCTAAGGAAGGTAATGGTGGGGGAAAACTTAATTAATTGAGATGTGTATCTTAAGAAGTTATTCTGCCATAGAGAGTCTATTTATGAGCAACATAAGTCCCAGGTCAATGGAAATCTTTCAGCTTTCAGACAAGTAAAGAAGAGTAGGAGTATAATTTATTCTTATGGGTGAACATTTTGCTTCAGAAGTCAGAAGCATCTGCAGAAGTGGCAAATAGCAGATGTTTGGGTGGATTAAAATGAAGGTCTGAGAGAGAAGGAATGAAAAGGCGGAGAAATCCATTCAAAACTGAAGGGTCAAGTCCAACAGCACTTCCAAGGACATCATCAACCAATTTAATAAAGAGATGGAAACTGGAAGTTCATCCGATACACAAACTGTCAGTGAATATTGGAGACAGAAACGGGGAACTCTAAGATTCTACAGCTGTGTGAGTATATAGTAAAACCTTTTAAGTATTTTACTATAATAAAATCTTCTCTAAGATTTAGCTAAATCTTAGCTGCAGAGAACAGCAGAAAAAAATGATTAGGTGGCTGGAGGCTAAAAGATATGAAGAATGATTACAGGAATTGGACATGTCTAGTCTAATTAAAAGAAGGACCGGGGGAACACGATAGCACTGCTCCAGTATTTGAGGGGCTCCTACAAAGATGAGAGGGGGTCAAACTATTTTCCAAAACATCAGAAGGCAGGACAAGAAACAATGGATGGAAACTAACCAAGAAGAAAAGCAAACTAGAATTAAGGAGAATTTTTCCTAAGGGTGAGAGCAGTCAACCAACGGAAACTTGCCTTCAGAAGTTGTGGGTGCTTTTTCACTGGAGGGTTTCAAAAAATGACTGGACAGCCACCTGTCTGAAATGGTATAGAATCTCCTGCTCAAACAGGCGGTTGGATCAGAAGGCTTCTAAGGTCCCTTCCAACTATTATTCTATATTATTCTAGTTTTGAAGGTCATATCCAAGACCATGGAAATAACCCACTTTACAAATACATTGTGGGTTTTGTTTTCAGTTCTTTAGCATAATTCAGGAAAACACATTCTCTTTATGGTTGTTGTTTTTTTTAAACTATCACCTTCATTTCTGTGGGCTTCTGAGCAGGAATGTGGAGAATGTAAATGCACAACTTTCACTTACAAGTGACTGAGAAACAGAAAACATAAGTCAGTCGCACAAGGAGACATTTGAGAAGGGAAAGCAATGGAATCCAGTTAGGAACAGTTATGAATTAGCCTCACACGCTGAGCAATTTTCAGCTGCTTATCACAGTCCCTGTTCCTGAATTAAAATAAAGATTTCATTCCTCAATGTTTTCTTCAAATCTTTGGGATATTTTGACCTATAGAGTATAATTCATGCTAGTTCCTGATATTCATGAGTGTGTTGCACGTTTCTCTTATTCTAAATAGATGTTACTAATGGCTGTGATGAACTCAGTCTCTTATTTAATCCCTCCAATAAGCTTTACAGCCTAAGCCAGTGATGGTGAACCTTTTAGAGACTAAGCGCCCAAACTGCAACCTAAAACCCACTTATGTATCGTTGGGTGCCGGGTGGGCATGGCCCATTGGGTGGGTGTGGCCCATTGGGTCGGTGTGACTCGTTGGGTGGGTATGGCTGTGGTGGTAACGGCAGACTGGGTGGGACTAAAAAGTTCAATCAATCAATTCCAACTTTGCGAGATCTTGTTTTTTCCTCCGCAAGAAGTTGAAATTGATTGATTGAAATTTTTTTTTTTGCACACAGAGGCCGAGGACTAAAGCGAAAAGGTTTTATAAAACTCACCTGAAGGCCTAGCAATGGCACGCATGCCCACAGAGAGGGCTCTGTGTGCCACCTTTGGCACGCATGCCATAGGTTCGTCACCACAGCTCTAAGCACTCTATAGCAAAGGTCCCCAACCTTTTGGGCATCAGGGACCGGTTCTGTGGAGAGAGGGTTTTCCTCCGACTGGAGGAGGCCTGGTTTCATGTACTGTCTGGTTTCATGCACTGTAAATGGGGCTTTGCTTGTTTGCACGGACTGGTTTCTGGCATGCCATGGCCCAGTGCCAGCCCATGGACCGGAGGTTGTGGACCCCTGCTCTATAGCACAGGATGTATTCAAAAAGGGGGCCATATCATTTAGCAAGGAAGCCCTGAACTGCATTTTTTCCCCTCGTGATTCTAGCAAGAGCCATCACAGGTATTTCTGATTATGCCAAATCATAGTAACTACTATGATATGAGTCCAAACCAGGGGTAGGCAATCTTGGCTCTTTTATGACTTGTGGACTTCAACTCCCAGAATTCCTGAGCCAGCCATGCTGAGGGGAAAGGGAGAGGTTTCCAAGCTGAGCCATGGTGGCTCAGGAATTCTGGGAGTTGAAGTCCACAAGTCATAAAGCGGCCTAGGCCTAGGCCAGAGGTAGGCAACCTTGGCTCTTTTATGACTCATGGACTTCAATTCCCAGAATTCCTGAGCCAGCCATGCTGAGGGGAAAGGGAGAGGTTTCCAAGCTGAGCCATGCTGGCTCAGGAATTCTGGGAGTTGAAGTCCACGAGTCATAAAAGAGCCAAGGTTGCCTACCTCTGGTCCAAACCAATTTTAAGTTGAATCCAGAGAACTTCTAGTAGGAAACAAAGAGCAAGTTATGAAAAAAGGAGTTTACTTGAGGCTTAAATGGGTCTATAGCAATCCTTATATTTACTTGTGTGCAAAAGATTGACAGTGAAGTAAATCATTAAGGTGGGTTTTTTTTCTCATACACTTCTCTGGCCCGGGGCGTACAAAACACCCCAATTATCACAGAGAGATGCCTCTCACACATTGATTACCATTTTAACTAGCTCCTGGAGTTTTTCTCAACTTTTCTGAGTATTCCTTTATAAAGTGAGGTGGCATTTCTAGCGTAAAACTGTTGTCAATATCAATAATGAGTCATTCTGCAAAAGGTCAGCTGAAACAGAAATGCGAGAGGATTCCTTTAAAGAAAAAGAAAAGAAGGAATAAAGCTTCATTTCTGACATTTCAATAATTTTATAAAGTTGCACAGATAGAGACAGGGTTTTTTTTTTTAATTAAAATTACTGCATGGAGCCTGCCATCACCTGTCAAATATAACAGTGAATGATTCTGGCAGTTGTCTGAACCATTATTTTTATATTATATATGAATCTTTTCACACTGAAAAGTGATGTGTGAAGTGTGAAAAGATAGGTAAAGTCAAGGCAGGTGAGACGTGTCCTTTTCTGAAGGTTGATGATGCGCCAAAGCTGCAGGATGGACCCGTAAACCTTCTGCAGAGGCCATGGAGCCCTCCCCACTTTAGAGACTCCTTAACTAGACTCCTCTCATAATTCCTATTACTTTTATCTATTGGTATATTATGATTTATCAATCGTTTGTATCTTATGATTTATAATCTATGTTTTATCACTTTGTTGTTTGTATGTACTCTGAGAACTTCTGCACCGGAGACAAATTCCTTGTGTGCCCAATCACACTTGGCCAATAAAGTATTCTATTCTATTCTATTCTATTCTATTCTATTCTATTCTATTCTATTCTATTCTATTCTATTCTATTCTATTCTATTCTATTCTATTCTATTCTATTTATCCCTATATTCTATTCTATTCTATTCTATTCTATTCTATTCTATTCTATTCTATTCTATTCTATTCTATTCTATATTCCAATATCTATTCTATTCTATATTCCAATATCTATTCTATTCTATATTCCAATATCTATTCTATTCTATTCTATTCTATTCTATTCTATTCTATTCTATTCTATATTCTATATTCCAATATCTATTCTATTCTATATTCCAATATCTATTCTATTCTACCGGTATATTCCAATATCTATTCTATTCTATTCTATTCTATTCTATTCTATTCTATTCTATTCTATTCTATTCTATTCTATTCTATTCTATTCTATTCTATTCTATTCTATTCTATTCATCCCTATATTCTATTCTGTTCTGTTCTGTTCTGTTCTGTTCTGTTATATTCTATTCTATTCTATTCTATTCTATTCTATTCTATTCTATTCTATTCTATTCTATTCTATTCTATTCTATTCTATTCTATTCTATTCTATTTATCCCTATATTCTATTCTATTCTATTCTATTCTATTCTATTCTATTCTATTCTATTCTATTCTATGCTATATTCCAATATCTATTCTATTCTATTCTATTCTATTCTATTCTATTCTATTCTATTCTATTCTATTCTATTCTATTCTATTCTATTCTATTCTATTCTATTCTATTCTATTCATCCCTATATTCTATTCTATTCTATTCTATTCTATTCTATTCTATTCTATTCTATTCTATTCTATTCTATTCTATTCTATTCTATTCTATTCTATTCTATCCTATTCCACTACGTTCTGTTCTGTTCTGTTCTGTTCCATTCTGAAGTCTACAGTGTAATCAAGTCCTACCCAATTACCAATACCTATCCAATTTTGGATCATCTCAAAAAGGCAAGATCAGGGCTGATTATGACTTGAATAGAGACCACAAGGATGCTACGAGTTTGGCTAGAAGCTGAAAAAAGCATCCCATAAGAAGACACTGGCAAACTATTTCCACACTGCTAGTATAAGAAGAACATATCCCAAATCATTGGGAGCTTAGCTTGATTCAAAGGAGACTTCACCTTCACTTTAATTTTGAGAAAAATGCGCAGACTCTAAATGAATTATGATGTGTACACTGAAAACTGTTATGAAAAGATGGAGATCTTGTTTGAATGTTTTAATTAAAACAAATGACAAGTGGGACATTCATCTAGAGCTTGAGATCCAAATCAAATTGGACATTTTATTGCAGCAGGAGCAAAGGGCTTCTAGATGCAGGCAGTTGATTGCAGACTGTGGGTGTTCAATTTCAACTCCCAGAATTCCTGAGTCAGCATGGCTGGTTCAGGAATTCTGGGTATTGAAGTCCACAAGTCATAAAAGAGCCAGGGTTGCCTTCTCCTGGCCTAGAAGGTGGTTACTTGAGGGCCCCCCTGTCTCCTTGACTGGTTCAGTCTGGAAGGATTGGCACACTCTGGGTTCCATCATTTATACCATGCCACCTCTTAATGCCCAGAAGGTGGGACTTCACTTTAGCAGCCCCTGCCCTCTGGAATCAGGTGTCCCCCTCCAAGATTTGAGGCCCCTCCCCCCACAGACACTGGTGTTTCAAAGAGCCTTAAAGTCCAGCTCTTCAACCAGCCCTTAGCAATAGCACTTAGACTTATATATCACTTCACAGTGCTTTACTTTACTCTCTAAGCCAGCGGTTCTCAACCTGTGGGTCGCGACCCCATTTGGGGTCGAACGACCATTTCACAGGGGTCGCCAAACAACGCAGTCCGCCATTTTTTCCCCTTTTCCCGTCGGCCGGCGCAGGGGGCAGCACCGCGCATGCCGGGATAGCATCGTGCATGCGTGATGCGGGCCGTCGTGCCATGCATGCGTGATGCGGGCAGCCACACGCACGCTGCGCGTGCGCATGCGCAATGCGGGCCGTCGCATGCGGGCCGTGCATGCGCGATGCGGGCCGTCACGCGCGGGCCGTGCATGCGCGATGTAGGCTGTCGTGCCACACATGCGTGATGTGGCTGTCGCACCGCGCATGCGCGATGTGGGCCGTCGTGCCGCGCATGTGCGGTGCAGGTCGGGGTCGCACCGCGCATGCGCAGCGCAGGTCGGAATCGCAGCCTGAAAAAGGTTGAGAACTGCTGCTCTAAGCCAAGGGTCCCCAACCCCCCAGTCTGTGGACCAGTACCGGGCCACAGTATGCCAGCAACTGGGCCACACAAACAAACAAAGCCCCATCCGTGGGATGCAGGCAGCACACAAAACCATGCACTCTCCAATCCGTGGAAAATCCTCTCTCCACAGAACCAGTCTCTGGTGCCCAAAAAGTTGGGGACCTCTGTTCTAAGTGTTTTACAGAGTCAGCCTATTGCCCCCAACAATCTGGGTCCTCATTTTACCAACCTCGGAAGGATGGAAGGCTGAGTCAACCTTGAGCCGGTGAGAATCGAACTGCCAAACTGCAGGCAGCCAGCAATCAGCTGAAGTAGCTTGCAGTACCGCATTCTAACCACTGTGCCATCAGAGCTCATAGAACAGGGGTTCTCAACCTTGGCAACTTTAAGACTTGTGGACTTCAACTCCCAGAATTCCTCAGCCAGCTTTGCTGGCTGAGGAATTCTGGGAGTTGAAGTCCACAAGTCTTAAAGTTGCCAAGGTTGAGAACCCCTGTCATAGAAGAAGACAATTGATGCCCCATTATTTTATTTTCCTTGCCATTGTTATCCTTTTACCTTGTGCTGTTTATGTGGAATGTTTTTTTCTATTGTTCTTTACTTGTAAGCTGCCCAGAGTTGCTGAGAGATGGGTGGCATATAAATTTAATAAATTATTATTATTATGCCTTCAAAATCATCAGAATATCTTCCTCAATGGTAGGATTTTAAGCAATTTAATCCATTCATATCCAAAGAAGTAATAATGAAGTGCGATATTTGTGTCATATATTTCTTTTGCTTGATTAACAGATCACTGTATTATGACTAATTAAAACATTAAGAGATCCAGATTTTCAGTAAAATATTTCTCACATTTTCTAGGAGTCAGGCACTAAAGCAAAAATCCCAATTTCAGAGTTTCACAAAAAGGCAGAAATATGGTCAACATAAAACTCTCCTTCTCTGGGATGAAAATGTAATATTAGTGAAGATACATTACATTTACATTCCAGATAATGCCTCAAATGACTGGTGAAAATGAATTAAATTTGATGTCAGTCTGTTTCAGAAGAGAGGAAGGATAAAAAATTGATAGCCATATAAAAAAGATAATAGCATCAGAAAACTAAAATAGCAACACCCGAATGGATATAACATCCTAAACATTTCATTTGTTTGTGACAGTGTTGAATTTTGTGAAATCGGCCCATTTATTTTCAAGATGCTTTTTCTATGTTTTTAAATAGTCCTTTGTGTACTCTTAGAAGCTCTGTGTACTGTAGTTGTGTGTGTGTTTTCGAGTCAGTGTTGACTTCTGATGACTGCCTGGGCAAGTCCCTGAAGTTTTCTTGGCAAGATTTTAGAAGTGGTTTGCCATTACCTCCTTCCTAGGGTTGAAAGAAAGTGACTGGCCCAAGGTCACTCAGTTGGCTTTGTGTCTTAAGGCAGGACTAGAACTCACAGTCTCCCAGTTCCTAGCCTGATGCCTTAACTTTACCCAAACTAACTGTCATCCAGGTATTTTTTGGTCTTCCTCATTTTTTTCCAGATCACAAAGTGTGGAAGGGCAGTAGACTGAGAAAATAAAATCTCACCTTTCTCCAATTTGGCTTGATTGCTTAATTATGTACCGTCAAGTTGGTGTCCGTTCTTTTTTTTTTTGTAAATATTTTATTAGCCGTGTTTCCCCTAAAGCAAGACAGGGTCACACTTTCTTTTTATCCCCAAAAGCCCCACTATGTCTTACTTTCGGGGTACGGCTTATATTGATTGGAAAACAATTGTCAGTTTTATTTTAAGTATTTTAAGTATATTAAGTATTTTAAGTATTTTAAGTATTTAAGTATTTTAAGCAGGAGGCGGAAGTGGGCAGGAGTAATATGTCTTACTTTCGTGGTACGGCTTATATTAGCCGACCCCCTGAAAACCCCGATACGTCTTACAATCTGGGGTGTCTTACTATCGGGGAAACACGGGTAGTTTTATAATTATAAACAAAAAATCAAATTAAATACAACTCAACTTAATACATTCATTTTCGACTTTCTCTCACACAAAACAAAACATACATTCCTTTAAAAACTTACATAAAATAGAATAACTATGGGTGTTGCTCGGCAGCACCCCCTCCACCACATCCTCCTCTTCCTTCCTCCCTATCTCGTACTTCCCTCCCCCTCCCCTCTCTCCCTCCCTCACTCTCCACCCTCCTCTCCTACAACCTTCCTACTTCCCTCTACTCCTTCACTCCTCACTCTCCACCCCCTCCAGATGTGGTCCAAAGGTACTGCCCGAGCAACCCCTCTTATATCAATAAATATATCATTCTTATATATTGCAAGTGTTACAGTTGAGTGCATTATAATACATTATTACGCCCCCCCAACCCACCCACCACCCCGACTTCCCAAAGTGAATACAGAGTAAAACAAAAGAAAACCCACTAAATTAAACTAAATTATTATATAACTCCTAATAAAAATTTAAAGTTGGTGTCCGTTCTTATCAACCTCGTAGACTTGACCAGGAGGATCCGCACCTAACTTGGTCCTTCAGATCTTCCAATGGTGAAATCTAGTGGTGACTTTAGCCCAGTCACCTTCTCTCAGTACAACTCATGTCACAAGGTTGTTGTTGTTGTGGGGAAAATAGGTCAGGGAAGGCGTATTATGCATGTTTACCTCCTTACTTGTAAAAGTATCAAGGACTGATTAAAAAAAAAATCTAGTTAAAACCTAATAACCCATTGCTGCTACAACTGAATTCATCCATCTTGCTTCTGGTCATTCTTCTTCCTTCCGCTTTCTTAGCGCCCCTTAAGACTGATGTAGCAACTAATCAGCAGCAGCAGGCGAGGAGAGAGTCAGGTGTTATGGGCCCAGGTCCTGGAAGGGCAACAGGTCCCCAAACACCTTTGGAGAGCCCAACCAAAGGTTCTCCATTGAGCAAAGATGCTAATGCTTTAACTGAGTCTCCTTTCAGCCAGCCCATCTAAGAACAGCCATCAGAGACAAGTCTGTTTTGGAAACACCTCTCCAATGTTCCTAAGACCTATCTTCCTATGTCTTTACTTCCTGCTCTCTGCTCCTTGATTTTATCTTTTTGACCTGGAGTGGCTTGCAGGACTCACTGGAGTTTAATCTCTGGAGGGCAGTGGGGCACACTGTTCTCTGTTTTGTTGTCTTGCCTGGTTTCCTGAACCTGCCCTATGGCAAGGCTCTATTTTGTCAGACTCATGCCCAACTCCCAGGCCAGACTTTGCTCCCTCCGGATATCCTGGAGCAGGCGGACGTTTGCTTTGCCATCGGTCTGCCCTCTTTCGTAATTGTCTGAAGGGCCCCTCATTTCCAACTAGCTTCAGTGTGTTTGATTAATCTTGACCAGCAGGCTTAGGAGACATTGATGGCCTGAGGTTCAGACTCTGGTGCTGTGGGCAGAGAAGAGACCGAAGGCCATGACAGAAACTGAACTGGAGTGTGCTGGACTTGTTTTAGATTTAAATTTAAGTGTTTTGTTTCCCCTTTGCACATATTTTCCAATTTTCTGCTTTGGTCTGGTCTTTCGTATTGCTAAGCTACTAGGCACTTTGATGCCACTGTCCCCCAGGGGCAGTTCAGCCCATTTATTTCTGCCTCTCAGGGGTTGAAATCCTGCCCTGCTTCAGAGTTGCTCAGATGGGCAGAACTTTATTTTGGTCATTGACCGATAAGAATATAATCAATAAAACCAAGACAAAACTATCCTTTAGCAACAAGAACTATTAGCAGAACATTTGTGGGTGAAGCTTACGCATAATGTAGCAGAGTTTTGAGATTTTTAGAGAAATATCTTTATCTTGATTATTTAATCGTGCAAATAAACATTATCAGAGTGCCTGGAAATTTAAATAAAATTTTAAATACAAGAGGAATAATGAACTGGTGGTGAATGTCCTGGTAGAACTCTCTCTCTTCTTTCTTTCTTTCTTTCTTTCTTTCTTTCTTTCTTTCTTTCTTTCTTTCTTTCTTTCTTTCTTTCTTTCTTTCTTTCTTTCTCTCTCACTCTTTCTTTCTTTCTTTCTTTCTTTTTCTTTCTTTCTTTCCATTGTCTTGTCCACACCTTCCAACAGTGATGATGAAGCTTCATTCATGCAGTCATCTAGCTGGAATGAACCTGGGGCCTACCGTATGTACCTCTTTCCGCAACAATGATATATTATCATTAAAGGGAGTGCTGGATGGGAAATGTGAATTGCAGCTGTCACTTTGAAGGATCAGCTGTTCAACTTGTTAAGACATGAAAAGTAATAGGAAGTAGCAGCTACTGTTCATCTTCTCATCAAGGCAAGTGTCCTTATTTAAAAAAAACAAGGAGAAATTTATATACATAAACAGATTCACAAATCATGCTGGCTTTGTCAGGTTTTTTTAAATGTTTTCCCCCTTTCTTGTTTTTAACCCCTGATATTCATTGGAAAAATCTCCAGCACAGCCCTAATTTAAAATCAAAATAAACAAACTTCAGTTACATCTGACAGCCCATCAATATGATACATGATGTAACCTCTGGTATATGTTAGAATCACAGAATCCCAGAGCTGGAAGGGGCCTCGGAGATATTCTAGTCCAACCCCTTGCTCAAGCAGGAGACCCTATACCAGGGGTAGGCATCCTTGGCTCTTTTGTGACTCGTGGACTTCAACTCCCAGAATTCCTGAGCCAGCCATGCTGAGGGGAAAGGGAGAGGTTTCCAAGCTGAGCCATGCAGGCTCAGGAATTCTGGGAGTTGAAGTCCACGAGTCATAAAGTGGCCTAGGCCTAGGCCAGAGGTAGGCAACCTTGGCTCTTTTATGACTCGTGGACTTCAACTCCCAGAATTCCTGAGCCAGCCATGCTGAGGGGAAAGGGAGAGGTTTCCAAGCTGAGCCATGCAGGCTCAGGAATTCTGGGAGTTGAAGTCCATGAGTCATAAAGCGGCCTAGGCCTAGGCCAGAGGTAGGCATCCTTGGCTCTTTTGTGACTCGTGGACTTCAACTCCCAGAATTCCTGAGCCAGCCATGCTGAGGGGAAAGGGAGAGGTTTCCAAGCTGAGCCATGCTGGCTCAGGAATTCTGGGAGTTGAAGTCCACGAGTCATAAAGCGGCCTAGGCCTAGGCCAGAGGTAGGCCACCTTGGCTCTTTTATGACTCGTGGACTTCAACTCCCAGAATTCCTGAGCCAGCCATGCTGAGGGGAAAGGGAGAGGTTTCCAAGCTGAGCCATGCTGGCTCAGGAATCCTGGGAGTTGAAGTTCACGAGTCATAAAGCGGCCTAGGCCTAGGCCAGAGGTAGGCAACCTTGGCTCTTTTATGACTCGTGGACTTCAACTCCCAGAATTCCTGAGCCAGCCACGCTGAGGGGAAAGGGAGAGGTTTCCAAGCTGAGCCATGCTGGCTCAGGAATTCTGGGAGTTGAAGTCCATGAGTCATAAAGCGGCCTAGGCCTAGGCCAGAGGTAGGCATCCTTGGCTCTTTTGTGACTCGTGGACTTCAACTCCCAGAATTCCTGAGCCAGCCATGCTGAGGGGAAAGGGAGAGGTTTCCAAGCTGAGCCATGCTGGCTCAGGAATTCTGGGAGTTGAAGTCCATGAGTCATAAAGCGGCCTAGGCCTAGGCCAGAGGTAGGCATCCTTGGCTCTTTTGTGACTCGTGGACTTCAACTCCCAGAATTCCTGAGCCAGCCATGCTGAGGGGAAAGGGAGAGGTTTCCAAGCTGAGCCATGCTGGCTCAGGAATTCTGGGAGTTGAAGTCCACGAGTCATAAAAGAGCCAAGGCTGCCCACCCCTGCCCTATACCGTTCCAGACAAATGGTTGTCCAGTCTCTTCTTAAAAAACTCCAGTGTTGGAGCACCCACGACTCCTGCAGGCAAGCTGTCCCACTGATCAATTGTTCTCACTGCCAGGGAATTCCTCCTTATTTTCTAGATTGGATCTCCCTCTGATGAGCTTCTACCCATTGCTCCTTCCTCAAGCATTTCTCATTTCACGATAAGAGTAGCTGCACTTTGGGCTAAGCTTCTATTGCCAGACGGGCCTGGAGATAGAATGAAAACAGGAAGATAACCCACGTAGGCTCAGATTATTTGTTCAACTTCCCAAGGCTGATTTAGAGTTGCCCATAAATGCATGTAATCATTGCCACCTACCGATGTTGCGGGGACAGTGGTGGGATTCAAATATGTGAACAACCAGTTCTCTGTGTGGATGCCACTTCCGGAAGTCCATTCTGGGCCTAGGTAACAAAAAAATAGCTACCGGTTCTGCCAAAGTGATGTGAACCAACTGAATCCCACCACTGTGCAAGGGGGTTGATGGGTAAGCGTAGCTTGCAGATGGAAGCAGACCTTCCAACTCCTAACTGCGTTTTGTGCAAAGGCACGCATCCCATGTGCTGATTGGTTGATCTGACCTCCTGTTCTGTGCTTTGCTGTTTGAGAGCCTCCTAGCTAGAATGTTACATTTGTAAAAATATAAAAGGAACACCTATGCAACTGTCCCCAAACAACAGATGTATACCTTTCCCAACATACAGCACTGGAGAAGTCTGACCAAACCCTAAACATTGGCAGCATACTTTCAGAAACCTTTGCTTTGTTTCTGCCAGATGTTTTAACAGGAATGGCTCAAGCAGCGGTTTTGTCAGGAGGGGTAAAAAAAATTCAAGATGTGGGCCAAAACAATGCAATCGAAGCTTCACCACTTTTATGACCCATGTCAAAACAAGATGTCCCTTCACTTGTGTGGCAGTGGCCACCATATTGACTTTTTTCACCTCATCTGCAAAGACACATCTAGGCTCATCGGCATATAAAGTATTGTTGAAAGAAAAATCTTCATCAGGGTCCAGTCCAAGCTGGGAATAAATAACATGAAGACTGCTTTAGAAAGAAGGTTGTAGTTTATTGAAGAGGAGAGCCATACAGAAAGATGGCTCTGGAAAAAACTGACCACATGGAGCAGAGTGGTGGGCTTTTATACCTTCTGGGGCTCTTGAGATTGTTTCCTGTTCCTGTTTGAGGCTTTGTATTTCCTGTGTCATGTACTTGAGTCTGAGTGTGCCCTTTTGGTATTGGTGGGTTAATCCTATTATGTCTTAGAGTTTGGGTGGGGTATGTAGATTTTAAGGGTCTTTGTCTTCCTAATCTCTTCAGCTTCTAGCTGGAAGGCTCCAACCTTCCTGAATGGATTATTGAATTTGCATTTCTAAAAGCTGTTTTCTGCCTAGGGCAGGGGTAGGCAACCTTGGCTCTTTTATGACTCATGGACTTCAACTACCAGAATGCTGGTTCAGGAATTCTGGGAGTTGAAGTCCACGAGTCATAAAAGAGCCAAGGTTGCCTACCCCTGGTTAGGGGCTGGGCTGGTTTCTAGGGGCTGGTTTCTGTCCCTTTTTATGATCTTCTCCATTATTCCTTTGGGGAAATACATTCTGACTTTTTAATATTTCCCAAAATATATCTTTCTCTGGATTCTTCCTACATGATAGAACTTCGTCTCTTCCTACAAAGAGACCAAAATGGTATCTCTTCAGTTTGCCTGACATTCCCAATCATTTTTCACAGCCTAACGCAACTTAAATCAAGAGAAGACTTCAAGGTATACAGCTTACATCCTGACACAACTCTGCAGATGTTTTCTTGATTATACTTAGTGATAAGTCTGGGCCAAGCTATTAGTCTTTATCAATTTGAAGGATGACTTGATTAAACACACTTTGATTTATGACTCTGAAGGCAAATGTAACTTCAAATTAAGTGCAACTAAAAAGGTCACCTGTCAAGATTATGACTCCTTTCAATCAAATCCACATTGATTATTATTATTTATTATTATTTATTAAATTTCTATGCCGCCCTATTCCGGGATGCCACAGCACAGGCTGCCAACCGCTACTCTGAATTTCCTCCACCTTCAACTCTGACCACAAAGCAAGTCTCTGAACAGCATGTAGCTTCTAGCAATGTACATTGTTTGACATACTCACACATTTGTATGCAGTTGGAGAGCAAATATTCCAGCAGGAACCTAATTTACTTCTGCCAGAAGAGACTACTAAGTTGTCCAAGCATGAACAATGTCAAAATGCTCCCTTAGATGAAACCAGCTGTTAGCAGAAGATTCACATACTCAGGCCAATGTCTCCATGTGTTAGCTTTCATTCTGGGGCACTTAAGGAGCTACTCTTGTGTGAAACACCTGTCTATTTGAACATCTGGAAGAGAGAGCGGTGTGGGACAGGGAGCAATTTAATGAAGAGGTTTCTGGAGCTGCATGCAAATTATTGGGAATACTGGCCTGCTATGTGGGATGTCACATAACAGAATACAGAGTTGGAAGGGATCTTTGAGATCTTCTAGACCAACCCCTGCTCAAGCAGGAAATCCTATACCAGAGGTGGCGAACCTATGGCACATGTGCCAGAGGTGGCACATGGACACGCGCCATCACCCCCACACACATGGTCTCTAAAAGTTCGCCATCACTAGCCTAAGGCCAGCCAGTCTGGAGCTGCCATTGGGGAGCCCACCATCCCACCCGCCAGAGATCCCCTGGATCTCCCCCAACCCTGCCTGGCTCCCACAGGTGTCCCTCCCCATAAGCAACATCAAGATGGCCACGCCCACCCCAGGCATGCCCACCCAATGTGCCATGACTACTGCAGCCACACCCATCCAGTGGCCACACCCACCCAGTCTGCCAAGCCCACTGTAGCTGCACCCGCCAAGTGGGCCACACCGACCTGTCACCCAGCGATACATAAGTGGGTTTTGGGTTGCAGTTTGGGCACTCAGTCTCTAAAAGGTTTTGCCATCACTGTCCTATACCATTTCAGACAAGTAGCTCTCCAGTCTCCTCTTAAAAACCTCCAGTAAAGAAGCACCCACAACTTCTGAAGGCAATCTGTTCGACTGGTTGATTGTTCTCACTGTCAGGAAGTTTCTCCTTAGTTCTAGGTTGTTTCTCTCCTTGATTAGTTTCCATCCATTGCTTCTTGTCCTGCCTTCAGGCACTTTGGAGAATAGCTTGACTCCCTCTTCTTTGGGGCAGCCCCTGAGATATTGGAATACTGCTATCATGTCCCCCCTCGTCCTTCTCTTCACTAAACTAGACATACCCAATTCCAGCAACCATTCTTCATATGTTTTAGCCTCCAGTCCCCTAATCATCTTTGTTGCTCTTCTCTGTACTCTTTCTAGAGTCTCAGCATCTTTTTTACATCGTGGTGATCAAAACTGGATGCAATATTCCAAGTGTGGTCTTACCAAGGCCTTGTAAAGTGGAATTAACACTTCTGACACTGAAGTTTTGAAATACCTCCTCTTTTATTTAGTGACAGTGAGTTGCTCCACTGGGCAGTTCCTCAGACCACCAACAAATTATTTTCCAAAATGTGCCCAATCTTATTCCACAGACATATGATTTACCAAATGACTCAGAAATGGAGTAGGATTGCATGCAGCAAAATGCAAAATCTTTATCCTGCAGATACGTCTCAGTTCATATAGAATGGGAAGAATAGGGTCACATTCTGCTTGTAGCTGTGACTAAAATAAAACAACAAAAGTATTTGCTAATTCTTCATTCAGGTTACGGTTTTAAAATATATTGTCTAAAAACCATGATCTAAAAGAGAAACCCTTTTAAGATGATTTGTAAGTCCAGAAGCAAGTCCAGTCTGGGTTCTTTAAAGGTGTTCTCTATAAAGGAAGCCAACATTTTTGATAATCATTCGGTACTTTCAGAAGCTTCTATTTTAACAAACTTAACAAACACTAAAGCCTACTGTTAATTTAACAGTGAGTGATGTTCTTATTCTCTATTTCATATTCCCACTTCTCTCATTTAGACGTTGCATAAGCATATAATCATTATATCTTTACTCAGAATGTCATGTGCCTATTTTAAAATAGAGATTAATCACACATATGTCAGAACTGAACAATAACCCAGGCTCAGCCAATGCTTTCTGATTTTGAATCAGCAGCATCCCATAATCTTTTGGGCAGTTCTGTCTTTTTAAACTTCATCATTTGCCACAAAGGTTTGTGTGCTTGGCAGGGGGAGAATCTCCAGGTAAGACTGTGACCAACAGAATCCAGAGTATCCAGCCATTTTAAGATGTGTGAATTCCAACCGCCATTATGCTGGCTGGGGAATTCTGGGAGTGCTCATCTCCATCTCTTGGCTGAGGGAGCCAGCATTGTTTGAAGACATTTCTATGATCCTTTGGCCAGCATGACTAAACACCAAAGATGAATGAAATGCTGTTACCTTTCCACCGAAGTGATACCTATTAATCTACTCGCATTTGCATGCTTCTAAACTGCTAGGTGGGCAGGAGCTGAAGCAAGGAACGAGAGCTCACCCCATCGTGCAGCACTTGGGTCTCAAACCTGGACTATCAGCTTTTCAGCTAACGAGCTCAGCATCTTTAACTGCTGAGCTACCACGCCCCCCTCAGCAGCAGTGAAGAGTTCTGCAAATCTGAAGTCTTTATGCTTCAAACAAATGTAATGAATTATATCACCATAACTAGTAAGAAAAAAACAATGGAGTTAAGAAATATAAAGATGACTCTTATTAAGATGTTTGCTGTGTCTGTTTTATTATTCTTTGGTGTAGCTGATAGCAGCTCTTCAAAGTCGTTAGACAAAAGTCCATGCAACAAAGATCTTGTTTAATTGGAAATAATGGAGGTTGAATTGGGATCTTCTAAATATACCCATAGGTATCCATTGTAAAGACGCTCCAGTACAAAATAGTTTCAACTAGACTTCCGGTTCCGGTTCGCGGCGTCCCTAGTCTCACAGGGAGACTCACCTCCTTGTCAGCTAGTTTTCCCTCCGCCGGTAGACCTTTATGCGGGTCGAAAGTTGCACTGGAGGGTGCGACTTCTGTCAAGGAGGCTTTGCTCAGCTGCGGAGGAGCAGCAGCTCCTCCAGCTGTCCGAGCTATCTCTGAGGGCTGACGGAGAAGAAGATCGGCCAGTAAAATGGCTGATCACACTGCCGCTTCAAACCACAAGTCAAAGAACATCTAAGCTGTAAGAACCCCCGTGGTGAATCTGTGTGAGACTTTTCCTTGCTACTCTCTCTACTCTCTCTTGTTTTTTGTGCCTGTAAGAGCCTTGTTGGAATTATTTCCCTGGCTTGAAAAAGCAGCTTCTACATGTTTGAGAAGAAAGGTGTTGTAAAAAAAATAGAACAAAATTTTAAAGACTATATTTTATTTCCATATTTTTGGGGGTACAGAATTTTTTTCTCTTTCTAAGAACTGTACTATCACCTTATGTTGGAAGATTATTTCTTTTTTCACATTATACTTTAAAAGATAGAAAAAAGGAAATGGTGTCTGGAAAAGATCTTTTTTAACCTACTGAGGACATCTAGTGGTGAAAATGTAATACTGCAACTTCTGGTTACTCTTTGAAAATGGAATAGACCTGACCTTCAAATTATTTTTGAAGAGAAAAGATAAGCTGTGCAGCTGTGGGAATTGTGGGGGTGGACACTGCCTAACTTTTATTAAATATAGCCTCCACAAAAAAAGAAAAAAGAGACTCTTTTTAATTACTATCAAAATGGAAAAACCTCAGTTACAATTAAACTGTAAGCTTATATTGGAAAAGATTTATGAGGCTACTGCAGAAATATGTGCTACAATGAAAGAGTTTACTACAGAATTAAGATCCAGAAATCTCACTTCAAACATTCAAACTGATGTCCAGACTACATCTGACTATTCTATAAATCAAAACATACTAGAAGAGGAATCAACAGAGATAAAAGAGGAAATTATTCTATCTTATAAACTTTCCATCTGCAACTTTGAGGAACAAAAGTAGCAAAGACTGAGATTTGAAACTACAAAGCAATGATGCTTTAATGATGAGAGAAATAGATGCCTAATGCAGAGGATGGGATTCCTATCCTTACAAAGGCCACTGCAAGCAACAAAAATAGATCTACTGGCTAAAAGGGTTATGGAAACCTGTCTGACACAGAAAAAAGCCAGAATCAGACTGAAAAGAGAAATTTAAAATTGTGTAATGGATTAAAAGGCAAGGTTGGATTTATGGACTGTTTTAAGGATTAAGATTTAGAGTTAGAAGTAATAAAAATATAGGAGGGTGATTATTAGAATAGATATTGTAAATAGATTAAGAATGTACCTTTTGGAATAATATGTTTATTTTGATGAAAATTATTATGCATTGGAATTGAAAAAAATGTTGACTTTCTAGATTTGGATGGTTCCAATAATTAACTGAGTGTTTTAAATTAGTAAGATGACCTTTCTGTATGATAGCATAGATGTGATAAGGCATAATAATCAATTAGATGAAATTTGAATTTTGTTTAATGAATTGAAATGATTTAAAGTTTAACATTATTTTGTTATCTTAAAGAGATTGATCGATTGTGGGATTATATATGTATAGGGTAGATTAATATTTTATTTTAATTAGGATATCTATTGTGTAGTGGAAGAAGAAATAAATGAGATTGGTGATAAAATGAGGGATGTGAGAGATTAAGAATTAGAATATATCTGGAAGGGATACCTGAATTGATAACTTGTTGATTTAAAGTTAAATTTGATTATTGTAATTGTAAACTGACAAAGTTTTAGAACAGGTTTAGCAGTAATAGAAATTTAAATTAGAAATGGAATATTTTAAACGTATTATGCTATTTGAGGGAAATAGAGAGGGGACAGTGAATGTATTGAGTTGAGTTGTTTATATATGTTTTCACTTTTGAATGTTTGATTACGCAAACATCACGGTGTGCCCTGAGTACTTTTTATTAATAATTAAAAAACTAATAAAATGTGTTTTTTAAAAAATAGTTTCAACTACTCGTATCTTTACTTCCACCAATCACTCTATCAGAGGATCTGGGCCCCAGAACAATGAGTAACTTTTACCAAGACACCCACATATAATACATCTATCTGTCCCTCTATCCTTCCCTTTCTCTCTCTCTCTCTCCATCCATCCATCCATCCATCCAGTACATACATACATACATACATGCATACTTACATACATTTTCATATATATTATGCTTCCTTGTTACAAAGTCTGAAGTTTTACCAGCTTAAATTATACCCCACTTGATATCTTCTGAGAAGCATCAGAAGTTGAATGCCACTGATATAATATACAATATATCAACACCCAAAAGCAAATTTCATTCTGTCTAGCCAGTGGTCTCAGGCTATGATGCCATAAATAGTTATTATTTATTTATTTATTTATTTTGTAATGCCAATAGCCAGGAGTTTGGAAGTAAAGAACAAAAGAATTGTGTATATATTTAATTGACTTTGTTTGCCTTTACCACCAAGCCCCAAAGCATAAATCCAACTCATTTTTATTAACTACCTATTACAATATTGATATCAACTAGGAAATATTATGATAAATAGCTTCACTTTACTTTCACATTAGAGTATCAAGATATTGATGTTCAGAATTAATCTCTTGGTGAACTGGGGTTGACTGGTTCATTCAGTCTAGATCAAGGGTGGGTAACTATGGCAATTTTATGACCTGTGGACTTCAACTTCCAGAATTCCTCAGCCATGCTGGTTCAGGAAATCTGGGAGTGGATAACGGCACAATTGAAATATATTGTATATCATTAGTTGTTATATGAGGAGAAACATAGGTAATAAAAATGGCCTCCAGGGGGATAGGTGCAATATAATATTTGTATTTTTTTATATATTGTTTTTATTTAGACTTATATGTATTATGTTTGTATTATTTGTATTTGAATAAAATTTAAAGAAACAAAAAAAATCTGGGAGTTAAAGTCCACAGGCCACAAAATTGCCATAGTTGTCTAGCCTGGTCTAGACTGATACCTTATGAATCAGTCTGGTATTAAGGATTGATCCATAGGCAATTTTTGTTCAGCCTTCCAAGCTGTGAATGTTCCAACACTGGAAGTTTTTAAGAAGAGACTGGACAACCATTTGTCTGAAATGGTACAGGCTTTCCTGCCTAAGCAGGGGGTTGGACTAGATGACCTCCAAGGTCCCTCCCAACTTTATTATTATTATTATTATTATTATTATTATTATTATTATTATTATTAGTAGTAGTAGTAGTAGTAGTAGTAGTAGTAGTAGTAGTATAGGAACTCACCTAAATTCCTTGTGCAGAGTATTTAGAATAACTAGATCTTTTCAAATACATACCTTATTAGACATTCTTGAACAAAGAGAATTAAATAATTACTTAAAATAAAGCAAACAGCTCTGGTCATTACTCAAAGCAAGCAAACAGCAAACCCATGTTTTTTTAGAGAAAACTGGATACCTCAAACACAGTGCAAGATTTTAATTGTCTGAGCCCTCAGAGACACAACACCAGTTATATCCAGATATGCTTTGTATCTCCTCTGCCTAGTCTAGTGAATTAATTTTATTGCTATTTTATTACTATTAACAAATGCATGGAAATAGATAAATAACTAGATAGATAAATATTAACCTAGAAGTTATTTTTTCCCTGGGCTCTATGGAAGTATAACATTATTTTTTATTATTATTTTTTCGCATAATGATCAACACGGCTGCTTAACATCATGATTCATTTCATGCTCACCTCAACTGTCCTTCAATAGACAGTTTTCATTTTCCACTTGAAAGCGTTCTAAATTTTTGTTATAATTAACATATTAATCACAGTTTCTTCATTTTTCCTGTCTTACAGTCTTTTTTTTTAATTTTTTAACACAACAGAATAATCAAAGGAGTACATGGGAGGTCTTGTCCTAGTCTTTCTTTCATTATGACTATTATTTCTTTCCTGAGAGAAACAATTTTGGACATGTCTTTTGAAAATGAAAACTGGTTAACTTAAATTGGTTAACCCTTCATTCTTTAATGAGCGTGCGTCTCTCTCTTATATCATTTGAAGATTACATCAAAGTGATCCCTTCTTATGCTGGCTGAGGTAGAAAATTTCATAATAAGGATCTCCTCATATACATAACGTTACAGAATAAATCTTTCCTTTTCGTGTGAATTTTGGTACTGATGTCAAATCTATGCTCAAATCTAAACAGGAAGCAGGATAAAATGATGCACCCCAGTCCACGCGTAATTTTTAGAGTTTTGTTACAGGGTTTTGCAGTCAGACTAGGTGAACAAAATGTGCAGCTTTGGCAAAAGTGTATCCAAAGTGCGTAGATCAGGAGGAAGAAAATTACCTTAGAAAAATCAGATCCTAGGAATGCAGAAAAAGGTGCAAAATGGTTCATATCCTGGTGGAACTCCAAACTCCACTGTGACCTATGCTGTGGTTCCTCCTCCTCCTCCTCCTTCTCCTCTTTTTATCCTCCTCCTCTCCCCCTCTTACTCTCTTACTCTCCTCCTCCTCCTCTCTTCCTCCTCCTCTTTATCCTCCTCCTCTTCTTCCTCCTCTCCTCTCCTCTCTTCCTCTTCCTCCTCCTCCTCCTTCTGCTCCTCCTCCTTCTCTTCTTTCTCCTCCTCCTCCTCCTCTTTCTCTTTTTTCTTCTTTCTCCTCTTTCTCCTCCTCCTCCTCTTCCTCCTCCTCTCCTCTCCTCCTCCTCTCCTCTCTTCCTCCTCCTCCTCTTCTTTCTCTTCTTTCTCCTCCTCCTCATCCTTCTCTTTTTTCTTCTTTCTCCTCTTTCTCCTCCTCCTCTTTCTCCTCCTCCTCTTCTTCCTCCTCCTCTCCTCTCCTCCTCCTTCTCCTCCTCCTTCTCCTCCTTCTTCTCTTCCTCCTCTTTCTCCTCCTCCTCCTTTCTCCTCTTTCTTTTCTTTCTCCTCCTCCTCTCCTCTCCTCCTCCTCCACCACCTCCTCCTCCTCCTCCTCCTTCTCTTCCTCCTCCTCCTCCTCCTCTTTCTCTTCTTTCTCCTCCTCCTCCTTCTCTTTCTCTTTTTTCTTCTCTCCTCTTTCTCCTCCTCCTCTTTCTCCTCCTCCTCTTTCTCTTCTTTCTTTTCTTTCTCCTCCTCCTCTCCTCTCCTCCTCCTCCTCCTCCTCCTCCTCCTTCTCCTTCTTCTCTTCCTCCTCTTTCTCCTCTTTCTTTTCTTCCTCCTCCTCTCCTCCTCCTCCCCTCTCCTCCTCCTCCTCCTCCTCCTCCTCTTCCTCCTCTTTCTTTTCTTTCTCCTCCTCCTCTCCTCTCCTCCTCCTCCTCCTCCTCCATCTTCTCTTCCTCCTCCTTCTCTTTCTCCTCCTCCTCTTTCTCCTCCTCCTCTTTCTCCTCTTTCTTTTCTTCCTCCTCCTCTCCTCTCCTCTTCCTCCCCTCTCCTCCTCCTCCTTCTCCTTCTCTTCCTCCTCTTCCTCCTCCTCTTTCTCCTCCTTCTCCTCCTTGAGGGACATATGAAGTTCTGATTCAAGTATTCATTATGTGCTGCCTGTTAGAGTTAATCACTCGGTTTAGGTTGGCTGCCCAGCCAGATGGCAACAAGGCTAAACAGCTGCGATAGGGAAGTTAGCCGTAAGCAAATCACGAATACCTGCTTTCTGCAGTCCATATGGAAACTCTTTCTATAATTGCAAAACAGCATGCTCTGAAGAACCTCAGAAGGACTTTGCATTGATCCATTTCCTATGCATTCACATGTCTTGCTCCCAGTATGAGGAAAATAATATTTTTAATGCAGTGCTTGGGACCTGTGTGTTATCTCAGCACACCTTATTAACCACCTTATAACCACAGTACATGGCTATTAAACGCAAGTCTCTCTTGAGTCAATGTCATTCCTGGCAGTTCTGTGGAACAATTTCCATAGTCTCCTTGGCAACAGTTTGAAAGTGATTGGCAAGTGTTCTTGTTGGGAAGTTTTCTCCAACTTTTCAATGTAACTCAGAGTCATTGGGGGAGGGGGGGTGTCTATTAAAGTACTAAACAAATTTGACCCTCCTTGTCTTAGACAGTTCAAGATCAGCCAAAGCTGGCTAGGCACCATCAGCTAGGTAATGCACATATACAACGAGGATGCAACAAATGTCCATTCTTCAAAAACATTTCCATTCTAAAGGCCAAAAAAGATGGGAGAAAACAGGAGCATCTGCAGGTTGCAATCCAAAAAGTCAAGATGGTGGTTGCAATGGTACGATGGAGCTTTGGTTCCACCACTGAAACCATCTTCTTAACTGTAGATGCTCATGGAAGAGCTCAAAGATCCATTTGCCTTCAACTGCCAACTTAGGAAACAGTTGCTGTGCAAGCAGTTTACTCAGAGAATTCTCAGGTTCTTCCCCTTAGTCTGCAAGTAAAAGTGGGGAGATAGGCAACAGGGTCTTTTCCAAGAGCCTGAAGAGACAAAGAGCCAGAAAAACCAACATTTGCCAAAGAAAAATTTCCCATGATCTTTTCAATCCAGAGATTTAAGAACTTCTAAATAACAAAATAACAATGTATGGTGTCCCTTATCTTGAAGAGACAAAGCAGAAGAAAAACTCTCTTTGACCTTGTTCTTTGGTTTGTAATTGTTCCATTGATGTCAATAATTGGATAATAAGCAGGGATAAGTGAAGTTGGTGGGACCATGTTGGGTGAAAGCTGTGTAAATAGAGATGTGTCTCCACCTGTCTGGTTGACTCAGAGACATAATACATTCCCTAGAGATGTTTTTTGAGTAGCCAGCCTCTCTTTCTTAGACTGGTGAGATATTTAAATCAAAAAATCATCCTTAGGTTTAGGAGAAAATTAATGCTAGCATGCAGGTGATACCACTCTAATGGCAGAAAGTGAAGAGGAACTAAAGAGCTTCTTGATGTGGGTGAAGAAGGAGAGTGCAAAAGTTGGCTTGAAACTCAACATTAAGAAAACCAAGATCACAGCATCCGGCCCTCTCAATTCCTGGCAAATAGATGGGGAAGAAATGGAGGTAGTGACAGCTTTTATCTTCCTGGGCTCCAAGATCACCGCAGATGGGGACTGCAGCCAAGAAATTAAAAGACTCTTGCTCCTGGGGAGGAAAGCTCTGGCAAATCTAGACAGCATACTAAAAAGCAGAGACATCACCCTGCCAACAAAAGTATGTATAGTCAAGGCCATGGTTTTCCCAGTTGCAATGTATGGCTGTGAAAGTTGGACCATAAGAAAGGCTGAGCACCAAAGAATTGAGGCCTTTCAACTATGGTGCTGGAGAAGACTCCTGCGAGTCCCCTGGACTGCAAGGCAATCAAACCGGTCAGTCCTAGAGGAGATCAACCCCGACTGCTCTTTAGAAGGCCAGATCCTGAAGTTGAAACTCAAGTACTTTGGCCACCTAATGAGAAGGAAGGACTCACTGGAGAAGAGCCTCATGCTGGGAAAGACTGAGGGCAATAGTAGAAGGGGATGACAGAAAATGAGGTGGCTGGATGGAGTCACTGAAGCAGTAGGTGTGAGCTTAAATGGACTCCAAAAGATGGTAGAGGACAGGAAGGCCTGGAAGGAACGTTGTCCATGGGGTCGCGATGGGTTGGACACGACTTCACAACTAACAACAACAACAATGCTAGCATATTTTAATGTTCTTTCAATAGCCATCCTTGAACAAAAAATTCAAGAAAAACTCCTTATCCTTTAAAATTGTCTCCTTGTGGCAATGGGGTAGCTGAAAATACAATTAATATGATGTTTCAGTAGCTGTTTTATTAAACTGCCCAGCTATGTTTTATATTCTCCTCATTAACTAAATTTCCAAGTCATTCGGATTTATTTTATGTAGAGTTTTATATCCCATCCACATGACTCAGCCAAAGTTTTGTTTTATTTTTTTGTAAGACCCACTGTTTGGTTAATTAATATTTGTACTTTCTTTAAGTGAGATTCTGATCATTGACCACAATGACAAATCGAATGGCTTTGGAGTTTTATATAAGGACACCTGTCTTTAATTTAACTTTTAATTTTAGGGTTGAATGAAATTCCCATTTCCGTTCTATTATTTATGTACTTATTTATTTATTTTACATTGGCTCGTTCTATCCCTGTGTTCAGCTACCTCTACCCTCAAGTTTAGTTTAGAGAATTCCTAAGATTAATTTTTGAATGGGTAAAGCCATGGATTTACACGTTCAAGATAAGATTTATTTTTGCACTGCAATTTAATGCTTTTTGGTCATCTTCAGCTGAAGAAATGAAAAAAAAAATATAACAAGGGCAAGCAGAGATATTAGCCTGGAGAGAGCCTGAAAATCAATGTCAGAAAAATGAGGATTTCTTAAAGTAATGAGGGATGAGAAGGTCACTGAAGCTAAGATCAGAAAAATTGGTATCCTACAATCTAATGAAAAACTTAAACTTTGCAATCCCATAACAATCCTTTTCCTCCTTTGGAACTCAATAGAAAAGATTATCCAAATCCATATTCTAAGCAAGGACTACAAGAGCTTTACTCAGTTTTCTTCTTAACCCCATTATTCTGCAGCTCAAGGAGAATCTTAGAAGGAAGAGATTTCCTATGGATTCTGCTCCAGTTTTTGTTTTTTTTTACAGTTGCAGGAATTGGGTATGGCTAGTTTAATTAAAAGAATGACTAGGGGTGACGTGATAGCAGGGTTCCAGATTTAAGGAGCTGCCACAAAGAAGAGGGTGGATCAACTTATTCTCCAAAGCACCTGAAGGCAGGACAAGAAGCAACGGATGGAAACTAATCAAGGGAAGAAGCAACCTAGAACTAAGGAGAAATTTCCTGACAGTTAAAACAATTAACCATTGGAACAACCTGCCTCCAGAAGTTTTGGGTGCTTCAACACTGGAAGCTTTTGAAAAGAGATTAAACAACCATTTGTCTGAGGGTTTCCTGCTTGAACAGGAGGTTGGACTAGAGGACCTGCAAATCCCTTCCAACTCTCTAATTCTGTTATTGTTCCCATAGATTTTATGGCAGGAAGAAGTAAGAGCAATATATAGCAACATTTCAACTCAAATTGTTCACTGATTATAGCAGGGATGTAAGCATTATGATATAGAACTGAAAAATGATATGTAGGGCTTTATAGGTGATAACCAGCACCTTGAATTGTCCCTGGGAAACAATGCAGCCTGTGAAGCTAAGATGTCATGTGTCATCCAGTGCTCTTAACTCCTTCTCCCTTGTGGCTCATAGAGGTCCATAGCCAACCAAAGAGGATTCATGCGTTCTTGTTTATTTATATCAAACCAATACCATTCACAACCTAATCACCCAAAACAAGCAGCAATATCTGGGCCAGTTTGGATGACTTGAAGTCTTGGTCAAAGTTAGTATTTGGATCAGAAACCAAACACAATCCCAAGGTTAGCTTTTGAAGTAGCACAAACAAACAAACAAACAAACACACACACACACACACACACACACACACAGGGAAAAGTCTATAAGACCATCATATCTCTGTTGCTGCCAAGAAAACTACACAATTGACCTTATGAGATTTACAGTCTTAAAATTCTCAGAAAATTGCAGGCTCCGTTCTCCACAACATATCTATCTTGTGTAAAATATACACTTTGATGCAGACATCAAAAAGCTCTGAAAGTTGTCCTTGCGGGAAAGCTTCATCAGTGTAGACAACTACATTTTGATGACCATCTGCTCCAGAAGTCTGAGAACAACCAGGCGGGATAAAAGCCTGTGGACTGACAAAACGTATCGCAAGGAATGGCTGACATATTTACTTTAACAGAGCAAATGGCTGAAAACAAGAATGGCCTGCCCCTTTTATTCAAAAACAGCCATTTCATTTTGATTTAGGCCTCTCTGGAGTGAGGCAAATTTTTTTTTTTTTACTTCAGACTTTAATGATCAATAAAACCGATTAAGGTGAAGGCAATTTGGACAGGGCTCCTTTGGGCTAAGAGGCTATTAGAGGACAGAAGGCATAGCAGTTAAGAAGGCCGTAACACTTTCCCTGAGGGAGGCAGAGAATTCATTCCTGCCACTGTTATATTGATAGAAGATTGCAGCATGGATTTCATCAGTCAAGGCTGAAGCACAGCTCATACTGCCAGGAATAAAATCCCTCCAGTCAGGCATATACAGATGCACCGAGACTTGGATGAATGCAAAACCGTTAGCGAAACGCAACAGAATCGGTTCCTCTTGTTGGAGAAACAGATTCAGGCGAGAGTCTTCATTGTCCTTAAAATGATCCGAGAACACAGATTCATAGCAAACGTTGCCAGAGACTTCAATTCCCCTTTTCAGAACATTTTTCTTTCAACCGTTACAACAGCTTATGGCAAGATTTGAAGGGATATTGCTACAGAGGTTGCCAGAGTCATTGGAGAGTCAAGGGAATATATTGATTTTAGAACAAGAACAATATCAGTTGCTTTGAAAAAAAATGTTGTAGTGGTGTACTTATAGCCTAGTTTCTTCAAATTGCATAGCGTTAGGGAATATAGCTGCAAAAAGAAGAGAGTTCTTATCATTCTTTTAGAAGCTTTTACACAGTTAACTGCAGTCCTATTAAATTTTGCCCAGGTGAACATAAAACCAAAGTTACTGGCATTTCTGAGGTTAGGAAACATTTTGTGTCTGCTCTCCCTTTGTCTGTCTCTCGGTGTTGTATATGGAAGTAACGTGTGTGTAGAGGATACTCAGAGCTACCAGATCTGTGGGGCAAAAATACCTATAACCAGTGATGGGATTCAGCCGGTTCGCACTACTTCGGCAGAACCGGTAGCTAATTTTTTGTTGCCCAGGCCCAGAGTGGACTTCCAGAAGCAGCATCCACACAGAGAACCGGTTGTTCACCTATTTGAATCCCACCGCTGCCTACAACCATGAGAAGGCAGCAAAGATATGGCAGGAATGAAAATTGAATATTTTACTGCCATCCTGGTCTACAGTTGTGCAGCCCAGATTTGGTGGCCTGTATCAACTAGGGTTTTATAAAGAGTTTGACGGATATCCAAAAACTCAGTAGAGGTTTTCTTCTCCTCTTCAGTCCTACCATGTTTCTCCAAAAATAAGATCCACTCTGAAAATAAGCCCTAGCCTGATTTTTTTTTGGGGGGTGGGCTTAATATAAGCCCTACCCCAAAATAATCCCAGGGTGGGAGTGGCCAGCACAAGCAGTGGTGAGTGTGCGGGGCCCGACAGTGTCTGGCAGCAGCTGCAGCCCGCTGCCCCTTGGCACAGCACAGGGAAGTCTGAGTACATAGGCCGAGGTGGTGGGGAGGCAGGCGATCCGGATGCACTGTGCGCTTTTCAGCCAGAGAGAGCCTGGAAGCTTCGTCTGCTTGTGAATGCGGTGCTTAGAAACCGAGCAATTCACTCAGTCTCCAAGCACCCCATTCGCAAGCAGACAAAGCTTCCAGTCTCCCTTTGGGTGAAAAATGTTTGGGTGCCTATGGGGTACTATAGGGTACCCCCTCCTCCATCTGCCTCACCTTCTGGTGGCAGCACAGCATGGTGGACCATGTGGCCTCTTGCCGCAAACAACTGCAGGCGGCTGCAAAAGTGGGCCAAGGGCCACGGAGGTTCCTACTGGATGGGGTTGTTGACGCCACCACCATGAGGCAAGGTGTTGGGGAAAAAAAATAAGACATCCTTCAGAATTAAGACTTATTGCTTCTTTTGGAGCACACACACACACACACACACACACACACACACACACACACACACATATATATATATGTAGGTCTTTGGTTATTTGGTTATTCGAGTTCTCTCCTGCATAAAATTGGAAGTGTCTTGGTGACGTTTCAATGAACTCCCATTTGTCATCTTCAGGCTGATGTTTTTGGCTTCGTGCTTCTAGAAGCAATGTGTGATCATAGCTGTTTCTTCCTTTTAACTGCCAGTTACCCAGTCAGTTCATATATATGCTATCTGAGGTTATATATATATATATATATATATATATATATATATATATATATATATATATATATATATATATATATATATATATGTGTGTGTGTGTGTGTGTGTGTGTGTGTGTGTGTGTGTGTGTGTGTGTGTGTGTGTGTGTGTGTGTGTGTGTGTGTGTATGTGTATGTGTATGTGTATGTGTATGTGTATGTGTATGTGTATGTGTATGTGTATGTGTATGTGTATGTGTATGTGTATGTGTATGTGTATGTGTATGTGTATGTGTATATATATGTATACACACACACACACACACACACACACACACATATATATATATATATATATATATATATATATATATATATATATATATATATATATATATATATATATATATATATATATATATATATATATATAAAACGTAGAATTTGAAGTGTCTTGGTGATGTTTCGACGAAGTCCGATTCGTCATCTTCAGGCTGGTGCTTTCGGCTTCGTGCTTCTAGCAGCAAAGCACCCGCGAAAACCTCAGAAAACAAATATATATTTGCCGTTTTCTTGTTCTCTGTCTTGGATTTTAGTGGGAGTTTCTTTTTGGATTAAGTTGGAAATCTTATTTCTTGGGAATCCGTTGGATGTTAGTACATTAGTGAGAGTGTGTAGTTCGGTTTTTAGGTGTTGTTCATCAGCTAGGCATTTGGTTCTGGAGATGAGTGTCTTGGCTACGGAGTTGATCTGTGCTGGGTGGTGGTGTGAGAGTGCGATAGACTTAATCCAAAAAGAAACTCCCACTAAAATCCAAGACAGAGAACAAGAAAACGGCAAAACCCTCCTCCCATACATAAAAGGCACCACAGACAAGATCAGCAAAATCCTTCACAAACATAACATCAGGACAGCATTCTGCACAAACAGAAAAATATCCACCATCCTAAGAAACCCTAAAGACAAAATTGAGTTAGAAAATCAAGGAGTATATGAAATCCCATGTACTGCTTGCCCCACTACATACATTGGACAAACCAACAGAAGAATAAGTGCACGCATTGAAGAACACAAAAACTCAGTAAAAAAAGAGGAACCAACTTCTTCCCTGGTCCAACATCTTAAAGCCACAGGACATGAAATTGATTTCAAAAAGACCAGAACTATTGCCAAAACTGAACACTTTAATAACAGAATAATCAGAGAAGCCATCGAGATAGAAAAACGCCCTCACAGCATGAACAAACGAGATGATACCTCCCGCCTACCAGCCATTTGGAAACCCACCCTTATTGACAGGCGAATCCCTAACACAAAGAATGACACCAGAACCACACAGGATGCCACCACCACACATCCACGCAAAAAGCAAACCCAAACCCACACCGATGATGAGGCACGACCACAGACCAGGAGCCAGACCACAGCTGCATCATTGGCCACTTTGAACCTCTCCAGCACAACAAAGCCCCCACCCAAACAGAACACTCCCCCAGCCAATCAGAACACAGCCAACCCCCCAGCCAATCAGAGCACAGCCAAGCCGCTAACCAATCAGAACACACCTCCACCCAATCAGAACACAGCCGAGCTCCCAGCCAATCAGTTCAAACCCCCACTGGCAGTTAAAAGGAAGAAACAGCTAAAATCTCACATTGCTCCTAGAAGCAGAAGCCGAAAGCACCAGCCTGAAGATGACGAATGAGACTTCGTCGAAACGTCGCCAAGACACTTCAAATTCTACGTGGGAGAAAACCCGAAGAACCAAAGACCTACATACAAACACCCTAAAATAATATAGTATGCCTCCTTTCTTTTTGCTTTTGTGTTTGGTTTTTTGACATGAGAAATATATAAAATGTTGGGATGGTTTATAAAAGAAATGTTTTCTCTGTTTTGTCTTTTTTTTCTTTTGCTCTTTTTTTTTAAGATATGAGAATTGTAAAAATGTGATGGCTTGTATGAGAAAAAAGACTTAAATATTTAAGTGTAACTAATTTTGGGAAAATCTTAACCAGTAAGAATGTTTTGAATATTGTGGGGAAAACAAATTTAAATAAGAATGTAAACAAGACTTATGATGAGGCAATCAAGATGATCAATGAGAAGAAGCTTTATATAGATGTGGTTGTTACTTGCAGAAATAGGAGAAAAATGTTTATATTTAATTATCATTTATTTAAATAAGAATTGTATTAATGTAAGGTGGGCAAAAGAGAATATTATTGGAAGAGGAAATCATGTAAAGCTGTCATATGGACTATGGAATTATACAAATTAATTGTTACGGATTGTTTTTTAAACATTAACCCAGACAACACAATATTTACCAAATATTAAGGTGTATGTTAAAATCAATAAAACATATTTTAAAAAGAAAAGGTCTCCCAATTCATACCTTTTCTTTTCACGAATTCTGGCTGAAGAAATATGGATCTGAGAGAGAAAGCTACTTTTAGAATAATTTTCAAATTTTGTTTTTGAAATTGCGGTTTGTGCCATGGACTTCTGACTCTGCATGCAAATTTTACTGTGGGCTCCTTTGGAAAATTCAGCTTTTTTTCTCCCCGCATAAGCTCTTATTGTCTTGCTTCTCTTAAGCTATCTGCTAAGAATATTGCTGCTTGGAGAGTGTTAAAATATGATTGTCCTTCTGATCAGTGTGTAAATTTTGCAAGCAGGAACAAAATATATTTTGTGTATTTACGGGTATGTCAGTGGGGATTGCTATTGAAAAATCCCATCTGTCTTTCTTCCAGACTAATGAACTTCATTATATACCAGTGTTCTGTAACCTTGGCAATTTTAAGATGTGTGGACTTCAACTCCCAGAATTCCCCAGCCAGCATGGTGGCTGGGGAACTCTGGGAGTTGAAGTCCACACATCTTAAAGTTGCCAAGGTTACAGAACACTAGTATCTCATAATTACTAATTACAATGTAGAGTACAACGATGCATGTTTCTTGGGAAAACAAGGCCCTAATGCTTCAAGGCCATCTTATCTCATTAAATTTATAAACACGATCCAGAGTTCGGCTCATTGACAATCTCATAAATTGTTCACAGCATTAGAAGCAATTCAGAAATTAATTGTGCAAAGAATTGGCCTCGCATCCCCAAACGTCTCGTGTTCAAACAGGAACATGGCTGGAAAATGTGACTTGCCAGCTTGTATATTATTATTTGTCCTTTCCACACACCCTGGTGGATTTACCACAGCAACAGATCCCAAATTCCAAGAGAGAGGGGGGGGGAAATAAGCAAATGTTTTGCGTATTTGAAGAGTTTTCCTTCCTTTTTGGCATTCTTCTGTCTGAGATAAAACAGTCCTGGATAGCAATCTCATTTCAATCAAATCTTCCTCATTCAAAACCGTTTCCCATCCTATGAATTCTGCATAGGAAAAAATGTCTCTGAAGTTGAAAAGAATAGGAGCTTTTCCCCTCCAAATAACTCCCCCCCCCACCTCAAAATGGTAATTTGCTCTCACTATTTATTTGAGTTTCTTTTTCTCCACACTGGAACATCAGATCCTCCCTTGGCTCCAGAAATAATGAGACTAAGAAGAGCATTGCAACTCCTCCAAAACAGGAGACGGGAAGAAAAAAAAAAGGAAAACTTGACATCCATCAAGATGTTCCTCCTTTCTAACTGGTTTTATTCTGAAACAATTTGCACCCACCCGGTTCGCATTGTTCCCCTGCTCAGCCTTACTTTGCATACCAAATATATTACTTTGTACTGGAGTGTCTTGTCCCTTCTCCACAGCTCAGATAGTTAATGTTGCAGTCTGAAAAAATAGTCACCTCAGGACAGCCACTGTAACCTTACCCCAAAAGAGAGGGAAAAAGCGATTTGCATAAAACACGTATCTGCCTTTTTACTTGTATAACATCAGATCAGGGAATAATTACTGGAAAGGAACTGGAAAAAATAACACCATTCACCGTATTTGGAGAGATAACCTCTTCCTTCTCTGCTCATGCTGAGTTCACGAGAAGTCCTGAGAGTTGCTTTTTTGCATGCAACATTGAATGTTTGTCAGAGCTAATTTCCCTGAATGCTGGCGAAATATACACTTTGATAAGCTAACGGTTCTCGGATATGAATTTCAATTCAAGGTGCTGGTTGTTACATGGCTTGGAACCAGGTTATTTGAAGGACCATCCCTTGCTGATCACATCTATCTGACCTACCATAGTGTAAAGGCAGGAAATGTTACAGGTCCTCTGGTCTAAGAAGATGCATTCAGAGGGACCAAGAAGGGCCTTGAATGGAACAGAGGTGGAAGAGACTTTGGAGGTCTTGTAGTCCAGCCCCCTGCTTAAGCAGGAGAACCTATGCCATCTCAGACAAGTGACTATCTAGCCTCTTCTTAAAAATCTCCACTGATAGAGCGCCCTTGATTTCTGGAGAAAAGCTGTTCCACTGGTTAATCGTCCTCACTGTCAGGAAGTTAATTCTAGGTTGCTTCTGTCTTTGTTCAGTTTCCAACCATTATTTCTTGTCCTTCCCTCTGGAGCTTTGGTAAATAATGTGACCCTCTCTTCTCTGTGGCAGCCCCTCAAGTACTGGAATAGTGCTATCATGTCTCCCCTGTTTCTTTTTTTCTTTAGACTAGCCAGACCCAAGTCCTGCTGCCGTTCTTCATATATTTTAGTCTTCAGGCCTTTGATCATCTTAGTTGCTCTTCTCTGAACTTTTCCCAAACTCTCAGCATCTTTTTTGTGATAGGGCTTTCCCCGTGGTGGTTCCCTTCCTATGCAACATCATCCCCATGGATATAATAGTGTCCTCCCCTCCCCTTTTGACAGTCTTTCACAAAGTCCCGAAGACCTAGTTTTGCCCATGGGCTTGGAGAACTCAGAATGGGATGGAGTCCATCAAGTGGCTCATTTAATTATTGTCATCAGGAGAGTAAGTGGTGGATTATTCCTATGTATGTATGTATGTATGTATGTATGTATGTGTGTGTATGTCTTGGATTTTAGTGGGAGTTTCTTTTTGGATTAAGTTGGAAATCTTATTTCTTTGGAATCCGTTGGATGTTAGTACATTGATGAGAGTGTGTAGTTCAGTTTTTACCAATGTACTAACATCCAACTGATTCCAAAGAAATAAGATTTCCAACTTAATCCAAAAAGAAACTCCCACTAAAATCCAAGACAGAGAACAAGAAAACGGCAAAGCCCTCCTCCCATACATAAAAGGCACCACAGACAGGATCAGCAAGATCCTCCACAACCATAACATCAAGACAGCATTCTGCACAAACAGAAAAATATCCACCATCCTAAGAAACCCTAAAGACAAAATTGAGTTAGAAAATTAAGGAGTATATGAAATCCCATGTACTGCTTGCCCCACCACATACATCGGACAAACCAACAAAAGAATAAGTGCACGCATTGAAGAACACAAAAACTCAGTCAAAAAAGAGGAACCAACTTCTTCCCTGGTCCAACACCTTAAAGCCACAGGACATGAAATTGACTTCAAAAAGACCAGAACTATCGCCAAAACTGAACACTTTAATAACAGAATAATCAGAGAAGCCTTCGAGATAGAAAAACGCCCACATAGCATGAACAAACAAGATGATACCTCCCGCCTACCAGCCATTTGGAAACCCGCCCTTATTGACAAACGAGTCCCTAACACAAAGAATGACACCAGACCCACACTCACGAAACCACACAGGATGTCACCACCACACATCCACGCAAAAAGCAAACCCAAACCCACACCGATGATGTGGTACGACCACAAACCAGAAGCCAGATCGCAGCTGCATCATTAGCCAATTTAAACCCCTCCAATCCATACATGAAGCAAACTGACACCCACCATGAATATGAGGCACAACCACGAACGCGAAGCCAAACAGCTATGCAGCTCACAATCTCTAATCCCCCTGCAACTCAGACTAACCTGAGCACAACAAAGCCCCCACCCAAACAGAACACTCCCCCGGCCAATCAGAGCACAGCCAACCCCCCATCCAATCAGAGCACAGCCAAGCCCCTAACCAATCAGAACACACCTCCACCCAATCAGAACACAGCCAAGCTCCCAGCCAATCAGTTCAAACCCCCACTGGCAGTTAAAAGGAAGAAACAGCTATGATCACACATTGCTCCTAGAAGCACGAAGCGGAAAGCACCAGTCTGAAGATGACGAATGGGACTTCGTCAAAACATCTCCAAGACACCTCAGATTCTACGCGGGAGAAAACCCAAACAACCAAAGACCTACATATATATCAGCTGGCTGCAGTCACTGAGAGTAAGTTTGGTGGCTGTATAAAATAAAAATAAAATAAAATAGAGTGAGAATTTGACTACATAATGGCCATTGATATGTCAGCTCATCCCCAAATTGGAAAAATATTAAGTTGTTGTAAGTGTCCCAAGTAGGTGTCCCTTCTTTGTTAGATGTGTATGTGCATGTTGATGTGCATATAGAAAAGAGGATGTTTGACCCAATTGTGGTCTTGGTGATCTTTGAGTTTGAATGTTTTCTTGCAGACATTTTATTACCCAACTAGATAGCAACATCAGTGCTAGAAGGGATGGGGTTTACTCTCTGTTTATATACAAGTGATTGACTTGGAGAGAATATTCTTGATAGTTCATTGATTGGGATGTTGTTTATGGCTTGTTTACCAACTCAGACCAACAATCAAACAGTAATAGTATACACACACACCACACACATAAATGTATGTTTGGGTGTGTGCAAGTAATTAATCACAATGATCTTCTAGATCACTGGGATCTGCTTTCAAAATGCCCTACAGAAAATTGCTTCTAAAATGCGCTACTAAATTTACGAAACTTGGCAGTTAAAATGAGAAGCATAAAAGTCATATCCGAGAATTGAGTTTCGGTTTTGAAAGGTTGATTCCTCCAATGCACCCAAAGCCTTTTCTTCTGGCCCTCTGTAGTTAAACTTCAATTACATGCCTTCTTGAGAATATCTTTGAGAAAGTCCTATGCCCGTTGGATCCCCTAAGTGTCAACATTGTTAGCCTGCATGTGTGGCATCGATTCTTCAAGCTCTATAGAAGTGCTTCACACAGCTTTCTGGCTCTTCACTCAGCTCAGAGTGACATGGTTTATCAGCTTCTGCTGTCAGTGTGATTCTTTTCAGTTCCTTGGATATCAGTTTAGCACAGAAAAAAAAATGCCCTCCAGCTGGCATTGGCTGGAACCCTTTCTTCTCTTAATTCTGTCAAGAAATGTAAACTCTAACTATTCAGCAGCAGCTGGAAGGAAAAGGAGGATGAAACTGCAAAATTAATAGAGGCCATGCTTTAAAGCAGGAGTCTTCAAACTTGGCCCTTTTAGGACTGGTGGACTTCAACTCCCAGAATTCCTCAGCCAGCATGGCCGGCTGAGGAATTCTGGAAGTTGAAGTCCACCAGTCCTAAAAGGGCCAAGTTTGAAGACCCTTGATTTAAAGTATAATAAGTAGAAGAATGCAAAATTCTCCAGATGACATTTAAGCCTGTGTATACTGAGAAATGCAACTTTGTAAATTGGCCCTGAAACACAACATGAATCAATGCTTCCTTCATTTTCATTTGTGGAGATAATTATACCTGGCTCTTTATCTCCATTCTGCCTTGACCTAGGAGACTAGCTAACTCTTTAAATCTCCCTTGAAGATTTTAAAACTGTCAGGTGATCACAGTCATACCCTAGATAATTGTCCTTGATGTAGTTTCAGTTATGGATCTCATTTCTGTAAATCAAGGCATAAGCTGCTTTAGGTAAAGTTTGAAGAAGAGATTTCCAGCTCTTGGTCACTTGCATTGTTTTTAAATTCTACATTAGGTTCAAAAATCTGTCAACCGATGTGATGTTTGGTAGGTTAGTCCAATTCAGTTGAGTTGGAAAGACTTTGACTAGTTCTTCCTGATGCCTCAGTAGCATGGACTCTGGTAATCTGGACAACTATGTATCAAAGCTATGTATTACATACAGTAATGGCCAAAATTGTGGAAACCTTTTGGGAAAAATGTACAGTAGAAATGCCACCTTTGGTTAAGTTTCCATCAATTTTTCTTCTAATTTCTTTATAACTGTAGCCTTGTTCACTTAATAATACTATTTTACATCACTTTCTGGGCGACCAGTCAACTCTTTGCACCATTATTTTAATTTTATTACGTTTTACAAGCTCACTAAATGAAAGAACCCCCCAAAACCCCCAACCAACTTGATAGCGATCACATAACACACTGACAAATGTCCTCCTCTCAGCTTCAATATATGACATCAATCACTGAATCCTACTGTGATCTGATTGGCTGATTGCCAAAACAAGATGACACCCGATTGGCTCTCTAAACACTCACGCTCATTGGCTACAATCAGGTGAAAGAAAGCTACTTGATATCAACCTAAGCAAGTTGTGCTTCCTTTTTCTGGTTATTTGGCTATAACTTTTCATAGAATACAGTACTGATAATTGAACAAACTTTGTTGCATTACATTCTTTATTAAATTATCTTTCCATTGATAAATAATAATAATAATAATAATAATAATAATAATAATAATAATAATAATAATGCCACATACTTCCCTACGACCGGTGAAAGCGCACAGGGTCGGCCTCCTCCGGGTCCCGTCAGCGAAACAATGTCGTTTGGCGGGTCCTAGGGGGAGGGCCTTCTTTGTTGTGGTGCCCACCCTCTGGAACCTACTGCCCCTTGAAGTCCGCATGTCTCCCACTCTCCCGGCCTTCCGAAAGAATCTTAAAACCTATCTTTGCCGGCACGCCTGGGGATGATTGTGGATTGTTGTTTGAATGATGTATGTGTCTTGGGTTTTTATTTTTAATATTTCTAATTTGGACTTAGATTGTTCGATGTTTTATATATGTTGTAAGCTGCTCCAAGTCTTCGGAGAGGAGCGGCATATAAGTCCAAAATAAAATAATAGTAATAGTAATAGTAATAATAGTAATAGTAATAATAGTAATAATAATAATAATAATAATAATAATAATAATAATAATAATAATAATAATAATAATAATAATAATGTTGGAAGGGACTTTGGAAGTCATCGAGTCCAACCCCCTGGTCAGGCAGGAAACCCTACACCATTTTGGACAAATGGCTGTCCAGTCTCTTCTTAAAAGCTTCCAGTGTTGGAGCATTCACCGCTTCTGGAGGCAGGTTGTTCCACTGGTTAATTGTTGTGTCAGGAAGTTTCTCCTTAGTTCTAGGTTGCTTCTATGCTTGATTAGTTTCCATCCATTGCTTCTTGTCCTGCCTTCAGGAGCTTTGGAAAATAGCTTGACTCCCTCTTCTTTGTGGCAGCCCCTGAGATATTGGAACACTGCTATCATGTCCCCACTCGTCCTTCTCTTTATTAAACTAGACATACCCAATTCCAGCAACCGTTCCTTATATGTTTTAGCCTCCAGTCCCCTAATCATCTTTGTTGCTCTTCTCTGTACTCTTTCTAGAGTCTCAGCATCGTTTTTACATTGTGGTGACCAAAACTGGATGCAGTATTCCAAGTGTGGCCTTACCAAGGCATTGTAAAGTGGTATTAATACTTCACCTGAGCTTGATTCTATCCCTCTGTTAATGCAGCCCAGCACTGTGTTGGCCTTTTTTGGCAGCTGCTGGCTCATATTTAAGTGATTGTCCACTAGGACTCCGAGATCTCTCTCACAGTTACTACTATTGAGCAAGGTACTCCCTATACTATACCTGTACATTTGGTTTTTCTTATAATTTTATGGTACTAAAAAATGGTGTTATTAGCCATCCAACCTCACAAATACACCTTTCCCAAAAGGTTTCCACAATTTTAGCCACTACTGTAGCAGGAAAAGTTCTGTAGGAGGAGTAGCAGAACCTAGAGGTGGAGTTAAAAGAGGAATCAGGGTAGAATCCCTATGTAGCCACAAGAAAACTGAATCCAATTCCCCTCCCTTGAATTCCATTGATCCATATCTAACTCTAACCAAGGGCTGCCTGCTATTGAGAAGATATTTCTCTGCATAGGCTTTTAATAATAAATCAGTTTTATTGGACCTTGAAATGTGGACCTGATCTACAGGTTCCTGAAGCCTTGACCGACCTTGGAGAAGACAATAGGAGAAATGATACATCAAATTTAGGTATAAAATTGAACACAGGCTGAAAATGCTTAAACTTGACCCAAAAAAAAAAAAAAGCTATCAGCAACTTGTAGTGACTTTAAAAAAATTCAAGGCAAGGATTTTTTTTTTTGAAATCTATTGAATGCACTTCTTTGCCAGCAGATGGCGCTGCTGTATCTTTCTGTCCTCTGGTGGGACACACTCCAAGTTTACTTCTAGTGTGGAAGGATCCATCTCCCCTGCCAGCCTAAGGTTCACTCCTCAAGGGGATATGGCGAATTTGATTTACTTAACTTTTTGGAGGGGGCGAAGTACTTAGACTTAGTAAAAGATCCATTTAAGCCTAAAGTTTATTTACTTAACTTTTTGGAGGGGCGAAGTACTTAGACTTAGTAAAAGATCCATTTAAGCCTAAGGTGTAGTTTAGCTCAGCCAAAGAGTTTTGATGCAAAGCCCTGCCTATCAATATCCATAAATCAGGTCCAAATTAAGTTCTCCTCCTCTATGGAAGGAATTTAAGCAACTGCTCAAGATTTTCAAGCAACTATTTATATGTGATTAGTTTAGCTAGGCTAACTCTCCTGATTTATTTGGAAATATCGATTAATTAAGCCAATTTATTTATCAGTTTGAACAACGGTGGTAAAGAATAAGATACAATCTGCACAAAGGTGGCCAAATATTAATAAAATACATTACGATTGGAAAAATCAGGTCTGACACTACTTCTCCCAAGGCAGGACCGAAAGACTAAGGACACCTTAGCTGCTTGGACCACAATATATCAGGATCAGGGGCATTCACACTGAGGTCAAAAAAGTCAAGATGGTGGTCATTGTCACACAATGGAAGCTCCATTGAATTGAAGCCGTTTTTACTATGTATAATGCAAAGTATATTTTATATCTAAAAAGGTGGAGCTATGTATTCATATAGAATTGGAACATAGCTCTGTGATTCCTTTAGTGCAGTGTTTCTCAACCTTGACAATTTTAAGGCATGTGGACTTCAACTCCCAGAATTCCACAGCCAGCATTGCTGGCTGTGGAATTCTGGGAGTTGAAGTCCACATGCCTTAAAATTGTCAAGGTTGAGAAACACTGCTTTAGTGGGATTGGTTACAGACTGAGTGCCTCCACAATTTTGAAATTAAATGCAAATTATTGGAAGCACTCTCTTAGAATCCCACCGTCTGTTTTGGGATGGATGGATTATCCTGAGATTAAGTGTTCCAGCATCTGCATTGATTTGCAATATTCCAGGTGTAGCCTTAGTAAGGCCACACACCTGGAGTACTGCATCTACTTTTGGTCACCACGATACAAAAAAGATGTTGAGACTTTGGAAAAAAAGTGCAGAGAAGAGAAACTAAGATGATTAAAGGCCCGGAGACTAAAACATATGAAGAAGGGTTGCAGGAACTGAGTATGGCTAGTCTAGAGGGGGAAAAGGGACTAGGGGAGACATGATATCAGTCTTCCGATATCTAAGGGGCTCCCACAGAGAAGAGGGGGACAGCTTGTTTCTCACAGCATCAGAAGGCAAGACAAGAAATAATGAATGGAAACTAATCAAGGAGAGAAGCAACCTGGAATTAAGGAGAAGCTTCCTAACAGTGAGAACAATTAATCAGTGGAACAGAAGTTGCCTTCAGAGTTTGTAGGGCCTTCATTACTGGAGTGTTTTAAAAAAAGACTGGACAGTCACTTGTCTAAAATGGTATAGGGTCTTCTGCTTGAGCAGCGGGTTGGACTAGAACAGCGGTTCTCAACCTATGGGTCGCGACCCCATTTGGGGTCGAACGACCGTTTCGCGGGGGTCGCCGGACACCGCGGTCCGCCATTTTGTTTTGTTTTTTGTTTTTCATCGCGCGTGCGCTGCGCATGCGCAGTTCGGGCCGTTGCACGTGCACGCCATGCATGCACGGATCGGCCCGTCGCGCGTGCGCCGCGCATGCGCGGATCGGCCCGTCGCGGTCCGCCATTTTGTTTTGTTTTGTTTTTGTTTTTTTCGTCACGCGCGCGCCGTGCATGCACAGATCAGCCCGGCACACGCATGCGCGCGTGCTGGGGTCGCACCGCGCATGGGCAGGGCAAGTGGGGTCTCAACCTGAAAAAGGTTGAGAACCACTGGACTAGAAGATCTCCAAGATCTTCTGGCTCTCTTTGAGACATAAATCCTCAATACCTTGAAGATTAGATTACTCTTTTTCCTGGAGCTCCTATGTTTAAAGGCATGAAAACATCGGCTTCATGTCAGCACTTTATCCTTATGCATTTTCTTTTATATTCATTAGACATAATTATATAGTTGGAAATTAGATAAATCATCGCTAGACTGGAAGGAACACCAACGTTCCTTGCTCACCAAGCCTATTGTCCTCATGCCTCAACCAGATCGTATTCAACAGCTTATTCACTTAATTCTGATATCACTTAATCATGTTGGTGTAAACTAATTGTCCATTGAAAAGCAAAGCAAAACAAAATAATAAGGATGAATTGAATGGAGAAATTACTCGGCAATTATCCTGTGCAAGCATTGATTTGATCGGATCTCACAAAATTGCTTTGGAGTAGGCAGAAGTACACACAGACTACAATAGTTTATAGCAGTGTTTCTTAACCTCTGGCTGGGGAATTCTGGGAGTTGAAGTTCACCCCTCTTAAAATTGTTGAGGTTGAGAAACACTGCCTTAGAGTACTTTTTATAGAACATAGCAAACCTGCAAATCTAAAGATAAGCTTAGTTACTCTTTCCATGGTGCTTCCCAGCTTTTAATGTAGGAGGCTTTTAGCTCCAATATTCCCAATTTCCATCAAGGCCAATTCTTCTCAGCTTTTAAATTCTGAATATTGTCCAGCTGAGCAGGTTTAAGAAACCTGGGAAACGGTTGGGGAAAAAAAAATCTCAGAAGACTATTTCAGATAGTTGCCAAGAAAACTTCATAAACGTATCCATGGAGTCATCAGGTATGAATTTGAACTTGAGAAAGTCTTTCTTTTCTTTCACATCACATGAAGAAGATAAAGGGAAGTTTGTGGTCATACAAGAAAGCATCTTCCCTTGGGGATATGTTTTCATGTTTGGCTCTGTGAGCATGAGATAGAAAAGGTGGTCCTAATTTTAGTGCAATTCCTGCTAACTGCAAAGATTTTCTTGATGACTAGTTGTTAGGTCACCTTGTCCTCTGTCAATACTTCAAAAGCTACACATAGTATATTCTAAGGCAGGGCTTTTCAACCAGTGGTACGGGTACCACCTGTGGTACATTGGCACCTGGCAGGTGGTACGTGGCCATCCTAGAAAAGTGGTAGTGAGGGAGGGGAATGAGCTGAACCGGTGGCAGCACCACACAAGCCTGAGCGAGAGACGGTTGGAGCTGCAGGGCTGTCAGAGCTCAGCAGAAGCGCCAGGATCAGTGCCGCTTTCCAGCTGATCGACACTTCTTTGGGGCTGTCAGGCTCAGTGGAAGCGCCAGGATCAGCGACAGGCTCCAGCTGGAGCTCAGCGCTGATCTTGGCACTTCTGCTGAGCCCAGAAGAAGCACCGATCAGCTGGAATGTTGCAGCCTCTCCAGGGTTTTGTGATTTACATTCAGATGCTTGGCAACTGATTCATATTTATGATGGTCACAGTGTCCCAGGGTCATGTGAAGTGACCAAAACCTGCTGCAACCACCCAGCAGACAAGGGGGAATAAAAACCAAACACCCCCCCACCCCACCTCTGCTGCCAATCCTCAACAGAAATGCTCACAACAATGAAAACCTCGGACAGGAGGAAGAGCGCCACCGGACGGGCAGGCAGGTGTCTTGCTCGGCTGTGGCTTGGGGTGCACTTTTTTCAGTGCCATTGTAACTTCAAACAGTCACTAAGCAAACTGTATTAAGTCAAGGACTACCTGTACTTTATCACTTTTTTCCTTTTTGGGTGGGGGGTCATCAAGTTTTTGACACCTTGCTAGGCGACTGGTGGTACTCGGATGTTGCCATATCCTAAAAGTGGTACAATGGGTGAAAAGGTTGAAAAGCCCTGTTCTAAGGGATGCAAAATGTGTTTTGGTTTTCTGCATTACAGCATGAAAAAGAAAGATTGCAGGCAATTTAGCAGTCAATGGGGAAAAGATGTAAAGACAATAAATGGTCCTCTTAGTCTCTACTTGCACTTGATCAAGAGGAAAGAGATAAAAATGCTCAGGGCCGCCTAAGGAGATTCCATCCCAAAGTCTTGGAAGACCCTCAAGACTGTTCTCCTCTACTGTATTTGAAGAGGGGAAAAAATTCACATCAGTGCAAAGAGAAAACCAAACTTAGCTTCAGTGAGGATTACTCCCATGCTGTAGCACATCTACGTGAAGATCTCAGATGAGTTCAAAACCACAAACATTGGAGTACCAGTTTCTACGCTGATCAAGTATATACTATTATATATTAAGCACCCTGGTGTTTTAGTGGTTAAAATACAGTATTGAAAAAAAATGTATTTTAATTTGTTTGTTGTATTGTAAAAAAGGAAAAATAAAATTTAAATAAAATAAAATACAGTATTGCAGGCTGACTCACTGTCCACAACCAGGAGTTCAGTCCTGACCTGCTCAAGGTTGATTCAGCTTTCCATCCTTCTGAGGACCCAGATTGTTGGGGATCATATGCTGATTCTGTAAACTGTTTAGAGAGGGCTGTAAAACACTGTAAGCAGTATATAAATCTAAGTACTATTGTTATTGCTATTGTCCTTCCTTCCTTCCTTCCTTCCTTCCTTCCTTCCTTCCTTCCTTCCTTCCTTCCTTCCTTCCATGGTGCGCAGTGGTTAGAAGGCAGTATTGCAGGCTGATTCACTGCCTACAGTCAGGAGTTCAATCCTGACTGGCTCAAGATTGACTTGGCCTTCCATCTTTTCAAGGTCAGTAAAATGAGGACCCAGATTGTTGGGGGCAACGTGCTGACTCTGTCAACCCCTTACAGGGGGCTGTAAAGCATTGTGAAGCAGTATATAAGTTGAAGTACTATTCCAAACCACCTTTCATGCTTCTAATCACTGTTTCCAAGACCGCGCGAGCAGTGTTGGGCTTGCCTAGAAATGCCCACATTTCGGCATCACTCCGCGAGCTGCATTGGCTGCCAATTGGTCTCCGAACCCAATTCAAAGTGTTGGTTATGACCTATAAAGCCCTACATGGCATCGGACCAGGTTATTTACGGGACCGTCTGCTGCCTCATGAATCCCAGCAGCCGGTTAGGGCCCACAGAGTGGGCCTTCTCCAGGTCCCGTCAGCCAGACAGTGTCGCCTGGCGGGGCCTAGGGGAAGAGCCTTCTCTGTTGCGGCCCCGGCCCTCTGGAACCAACTTCCCCCGGAGATCCGTGTCGCCCCCACCCTCTCCGCCTTTCGTAAATTGCTTAAAACACACTTTTGCCGGCAGGCCTGGGGCAGCTAACATCTTGCCCCTAGCCAGTGTATGTTTGTGGAATGATTGGTTTCTTTTTTAATTAAGGGTTTTTATATTTATGTATATAATGTAATTTCTATCATGTTGTGAGCCGCCCTGAGTTCTCCGGAATAGGGCGGCATAGAAATTAAATTAATAAAATAAATAAATAAATAAATAAAATAATGACCCATTTAGCACATGCAGATTCTGTGATGGCTACCCATAATCTGTGCTACATATGTTAACAGTTTGCTTCCTTGTGTCTTGAAATCATTCCCAGAGATCATATGTAGGTCAACTTTTAGGTATCCCTTTAATCCTAAATCAGCGGTTCTCAACCTGTGGGTCGTGACCCCATTTGGGGTCGAACAACCATTTCACGGGGGTCGCCAAATAATGCAGTCCGCCATTTCCCCCCCTTTTCCTTAGCTGTGCTACTCCCTCTTATTCTATTGGCTTTTGAAAGCCAATAGAATAGACTCTCTTGAATAGAGTCTAATTCTATTGGCTTTCAAAAGCCAATAGGAATTGTCCAGGCTGTCTCTGCCCTGCTGAGCCCGTCAAAAGTCCCAGTCTGCAAACGGTGCTGCAAGTTGTCTGCAGCAAAGGCGAGCTGTCTGGAAGTTTCCACCCCTCCCTGCTGAGCAACTACTAAAAATGTAAGTCAAAGAGGGCCAGGAGTGGGAGGTGGGAGGCCGGCGGGCGCAGGGAGGGTTGCTGGTGTGCGTGGGGCCCGGCGGGTTCCTTACCTCCCTTGGGCTGGGCCAGATGGTGGCCCAGCCGGTGGTCGTCCTGCGCCGTCGCTGCCCCTTGCCAGCTACGCCTTGGCCGGCGCAGGGGGCGGCACCACGCATGTGCGGCGCTCCCGGTTGGGAAGTCCTCGACTTACGACCAGTTGAGGGTCACGACATTAAAAAGGTTGAGAACCACTGTCCTAAATGGTGCGCAAACACTCACTATAGTAACTACGATTTCTAGACTATTCTCTCACAACCCAGTTTCCAAGAGAAAATTAATATGGCCCCCACTTTAAAACATGAAGGCAGCAGCCAGGCATGGTCATTTCTCCCAGCTGTGCAGATGTGTGTTCCCCAGTAAGTGTTCTTCTATTTATAGAGCTGCTTTAATTTTCCTTTAACACTTGCATCCCAGTTCTTTGTACACACACCAGTGGTGTTTTTTTTAATAACAATCTTTATTAAAATTTAAAAATACAAAGATAAAATACTAATACAACCTAAGAAAAGTATAAAAAATAAAAAAGGGCAGACAGAAAAGTGGGGAAAGGGATAAATATAAAGAAAACCTATATATAAAGGAATGTCTTCCCCTTTCATCAAAAGAAATACAAACAATTGCAGCAACGTATCACTTTCTATAACATCTCAACCAAAAATTTCATCACCCAATATCTTACACTTTATCTACTAGCAAATAATAAAGTCCTTCAGTCTTGATCCGTAAAAATCACCAATCAACAAATAAATAAACCTTAAACAAATCAACCAATGTTTGATTCCTTTGCTTTACTTTATAACTTATGATTTTCTCTAAAAGTATAACAAAAAATGTCTTCTTCCAATACCTTGTGTCTATAAACATGTCTTTAAAGCCTCGTCATTCAAACTTATCATGAACAATTCCATTAGGAGCTACCAGATGCAACAACATATTGTAAACTTTGGTCCTTATATATTATATATTATATTATATTTATTAAATTTCTATACCGCCCCTCTCCCGTAGGACTCGGGGCGGTTTACAACCCAATAAAAACATATAAAACAATAAATATTTAAAATTAAATTAAATTAAATAAATACAAGGCTGTTACTAAAAACCTGTTAAAAACCCAATTCTAAAACCTTCGAACAGCCTTGTTTATAAATTTAATACCCGAGGAGATCTAGGCCAGGCCGGCTTGATTGAAGAGATGAGTCTTCAACTCTCTTCTGAAGGTGCGGAAATCATGACACGTCCGGAGTTCCGGGGGCAGCTCGTTCCACATCGTCGGTGCCCCCACAGAAAAGGCTCTCCCCCTGGGTGCCACCAGCCGACACTGCTTAGCCGATGGCACCCTGAGGAGGCCCTCTCTGTGGGAGTGAACTGGTCGATGGGAGGTATTTACTGGCAGAAGGCGGTCTTGTAAATAACTGGGTCCTATGCCATGGAGCGCTTTAAAAGTGGTAACCAGTACCTTGAAGCGCACCCGGAAAGCCACCGGCAACCAGTGCAGCTCGCGCAGGATGGGGGCCATTCGTACCCGCCAGGATGCCCCCACTATCACCCGCACGGCCGCATTCTGTGCCAGTTGAAGCCTCCGCGTGCACTTCAAGGGGAGCCCCATGTAGAGAGCATTACAATAGTCCAGTCTGGAAGTGACGAAGGCATGGGTGACCGTGCGTAGCGCGTCCTTATCTAGGAAGGGGCGCAACTGGCGTACCAGACGAATCTGGTAAAACATCCTCCCGGCCACGGCCGTCAGATGGTCCTCAAGGGACAGCCGTGAATCTAGGAGGACTCCCAAGTTGCAAGCCCTACCCGTGGGGGCCACTGACTCGCCCCCGATAGACAGCGATGGAGTCAGCTGGTTGTACTGGGACGACGGTAACCACAGCCACGGTCTTGGAGGGGTTGAGCTTGAGACCGTTCTTCCCCATCCAGATCTGCACGGCCTCCAGGCACTGGGTCAGCACGTCAAGAGCTTCATTTGGGTGGTTCGGGGTGGAAATGTACAGCTGATTATCATCAGCATACTGATGGAATTCCACCCCAAAACCTCAGATGATCTCACCCAGTGGCTTCACATAAATGTTGAACAACAAGGGTGAGAGGACCGACCCCTGAGGTACCCCACAATCAAGGGGCCTCGGGGTCGACCTCTGACCCCCTGTCAACACAAACTGCATCCGGCCAGAGAGGAAGGAAGAGAACCACTGAAACACGGTGCCCCCTATACCCAGCCCCACCAGCCGGCGCAGCATGATACCATGGTCGATGGTATCAAAAGCTGCTGAGAGGTCTAATAGCACCAGGATAGAGGAGCAACCCCTGTCCCGGGCCCGCCAGAGATCATCCACCAATGCGACCAAAGCTGTTTCCATGCTGTAACCTGGCCTGAAGCCCGACTGGAATGGGTCCAGGTACGACGATTCCTCCAGGTGCTGAGGGAACTGTCGAGCAACCACACTCTCAACAACCCTCGCAACAAAGCAAAGGTTGGAGACAGGACGGTAATTAGATAGAACAGCCGGGTCCAAGGCGGGCTTCTTGAGGAGGGGTCGCACCACTGCCTCTTTCAGGGCGGCGGGGAAGACACCCTCACTCAACAAGGTGTTGATAATTGCCTGGAGCCAGACTCGCGTCACCTCACTGGAGGCCAGTACCAACCAGGAGGGACACGGGTCCAATAAACATGTGGTTGCTCTAAGACCTCCCAGCAACCTGTCCACGTCATCAGGTGTCACGTAGTCAAACTCAGCCCAGATAGCAGTCTCAAGACCGGCCTCAGCCACTTCTGCTGGACCGCCTTCGTTGAAGTTAAAGCCTTCCCGAATCTGAGCAATTTTGTCATGCAGGTATTGCACAAAATCCTCAGCTCTTCCCTCCAAGGGGTCCCCCTCACCTCCCGATGAAGGAGGGAGCGGGTTACCCTAAACAGGGAGGCTGGGTGGTTATCTGATGACGCAATAAGGGCAGTGACATAAGAACACTTCTCTGCCCTTATTGCCACTAAGTAAGTCCTAATATGGTCTCTTACTCGTGTTCGGTCAGACTCAGAGCAACTCGCCCTCCAACTGCTCTCTAGGCGTCTTTTCTGGTGCTTCATCTCCCTCAGCTCCCCGTTAAACCAGGGAGCCGATCGAGAACCACGCTGGTTCAGAGGCCGCAAAGGCACAACCCTATCCAAGGCATCAGCAGCTGCCCTATCCCAGGCAGCTACCAGCACCCCGACCGAGTTGTGTGTTATATGTGTTAGAGCCTCCGGTATTGGCCCAAGCTCCGTCTGGAACCTCTCGGGTTACATCAGTCACCTGGGGTGGTACCACACAATTGGTTCCACCTCCCTGCAGTGGGGTGTAGCGGTCCGAAAGTCCAAGCGTAGGAGAGAGTGATCTGACCATGACAAAGGTGTAATAACTATATTTCTCGTATCCAGATCACTCAGACACTGACTAGAGACAAAAACCAGGTCAAGTGTGTTTCCCCCCGTGTGTGTGGGACCTTGAATTACCTGGGTCAGGTCCATGGCTGTCATGGAAGCCAAGAACTCCCAAACCTCCCCAGACGCCTCGCCCACAGACGGCAGATTGAAGTCGCCCATGACTACTAGCCTGGGGACCTCAACCGCCACCGCAGCGATGATGCCCAAGAGTTCAGGCAGGGTGGTTGACACGTGGTAGGGAGCCAGGTACATGAGCAACACAGCCCTCAGACCCCCGAGGTCCCACCTCACAAGGAGGGATTCACAGCCTGCCGTCTGAGGAACAGTGACAACCCTTGGCCTGAGACCTTCCCTAATCACAACCGCCACTCCCCCACCCCTGCCCTGAGTTCTTGGCTGGTGAAATGCAAGGAAGCCTGGAGGGCACATTTCCACCAGAGGGACACCACCCTCTGGTCCCAACCAGGTCTCCGTAATACCCGCCAGGTCTACAGCCCCCTCTGTAATTAAATCTTGTATCAGGGGGGCCTTATTAACCAAAGCATCAGCCTACAACCCGGGCCCTTTGGCTCTAAACAACCCAGATCACAAGTAGAGCCACGGGGGTCGGAGCGCGGCACCGCTCGAAGATAGCAGTGGCGCGCTCCCATAAATTGATGTGGCCCCCTACTCCCGCCATATCTGCCCCTCCCACTTACAAAACCAATGGGAACTAAATCACCTCTGCCCCCTCCCTGATCCGCACCCTCGTGGTTCCGGTCCCACCCGTTGCCTGGCCCATGTTTCTCCTCCTCCTTATTCCCACCCCCTAACCCTCCCTTATCCTGTAGACCTCCCCCCAGGCCTACACCATTACTATTATTAATCTTCCCACCCCCACCCCAGAACCCCTTAAAACATTTAAAACCCCTATTTAAAAACCTCCATAACCCCTTTTTTTGAGCATGCCACCTCTCAGGATTCCAAAATCCGTCATCAAGGTAGGCCTTCGAAAGACATACAGGTCATTTCTGCGAGAGGGAGGCATCTCGCAGTGCAAGAAGGCTCGCCTTATCCTGCATCCAATAATCATAGCTTGGGTAAAAAACACAGAGATGAGGGTTTGTCCATAAATTCCATATGGTCTTGGGGTGGGGTGGGGCCGTGAGGCACCAGCATGTCCTCACCTCACCACGCCCTCAGCTGTCATTGAGGGGGGGGAGGAGGAAGGAGGAAGCTCATCATCATAGGGGGTTCCCCTCGTCTCTCCGGATCCTGGGGTATCGATCAATTTCCATGTGTGATGCCTCTTGTGCTGGCCTGGCAAGCTGGAAGCATAATAGTTCTTGCTGGATTTCTCACGATTAGCAATTTGCAACACTGTCATTGAGCAATACAGGGGAGGCTCCTCAGCTATCATTGAGGGAAGGGGGAGGCCAGCCGGCTCTCTCCCACGAAGCTCTCACCCTAGTCACTCCACTACTCCAGACTCTCCTCCTCTCAGAAGGGGGAGGAAAGGGGGAGGAAAGATGCCAGTTGCAAGGCTCCAGCATGTCCAGCATGACCTCACCTCACTGCATCCTCAGCTATCATTGAGGGAGGGGAGGGGGCCAGCTCTCTCCCTGCGGGGCTCCTCAGCTATCAGTAAAAAACCAGCCGGCTCTCCCCCCAGGGAGCTCTTAACCCACCGCAGGTCCGCTACTCCAGATCTTTTACAGCTACGCCGGCTCCCGGCTCCAATCCATATCATCCTCCGAGGCCTCGGCATTTCCAAAGACACCGCGCGTAGCTGCCTCTGCTCGCCTCAGCTCAGTCCGGACTCCTGAAGCCCCGTTACAGCGCCTGGTGGTCGGCAGCGTTTTCCGGTAACCACCCAGGGGTGTTTGATGGAAATATACCCCCTGGGTGGGCTCCCCAAACCTCATCTCCTAGACCCAAGCATTGGGCACTCAGGCATAAACGTCCATCTTGCGCATGCTCAGAAAATCAAGGGCTTCATCCTTCATTCCTTCAATGTCCCACAGATTAATTTTTTATAATTTCCTTGCCCTTTGGAAGGTTCTTAGTATCCAACAAGCAAATAACGAGCTATTTCCAAAACCATTAAGAAAAGATAGAATCAATATCACGTGACGTATTAATACCACTTTACAAGGCCTTGGTAAGTCCACACTTAGAATACTGCATCCAGTTTTGGTCACCACGAGGTAAAAAAGATGTTGAGACCCTAGAAAGCATACAGAGAAGAGCAGCAAAGATGATTAGGGGACTGGAGGCTAAAATAAATAAGGAACGGTTGCTGGAATTGGGTATGTCTAGTTTAATGAAAAGAAAAACTAGGGGTGACATGATAGCAGTATTCCAATATCTCAGAGGTTGCCACAAAGAAGAGGGAGTCAAGCTATTTTCCAAGGCGCCTGAGGGCAGGACAAGAAGCAAACAGATGGAAACTAGTCAAGGAGAGAAGCAACCTGGAATTGAGGAAAAACTTCCTGACAGAACAATTAACCAGTGGAACAATCTGCCTCCAGAAGCGGTGAATGCTCCAACACTGGAAGTTTTTAAGAAGAGACTGGACAGCCATTTGTCCGAAATGGTGTAGGGTTTCCTGCCTGAGCAGGGGGTTGGACTTGATGACCTCCAAGGTCTCTTCCAACTTTATTAGTATTGTTGTTGTTGTTGTTGGGCAAAATGTCCGTTTGAAAACCCTGAATGGCAGCTTAAGTGAGATGGCATTCTACCAACTTCAGACACCTGAAATCTTCCAGAGACTCTTGTTTTACAGTCTCCTTGTGAGGAGCCTTTGTACAGAGCATGGGTGAGCAAACTGGGTCCTCTTCTTGAATCCAGAGAGATGATCCATTCACAGGTTCCTCTTTCCAGCATGATCACCATTTCCATTTTTCCCCCACTGCTTCCTCAGAAGTCCCAAACTACAGTGTTTGAGGAACCTAGCACTGATGAATTAGGGTATAATGAAACGTCTTCAAAAAAACAAGCAAGCTCAGAGAACACCAAGGACCCCTCTGGAAAACCTTTGTCAGACCTGCCACAACTTAAACCTCTAAACAGAAACGATCCTTGGCTCCATTTGTTGAGAAAGGTACAGTTTATTAGAGATCAAATGTATTGCAGTAGTGCAAAGCCAGAACTGAAAATCACATGCCAAAATTCCTAAGTTCTACTCCGCCCCTCCCCCTCTTAACTGTCTCTCAGTGCCCAACCTGATGTAACCAATCAGGTTCAGGCAAGATGTTTCGTAACGGTCAGTTCAAGTGTAGTTTGGTATGCAGCTCTCTCCTCCCAGCTGGGTGACCTTGAAGCAGGGTCTCAAAAAGGCACAGCACTTACTTTCATTTTCCCAAGAATTCTCCTTTTCATTCTCCCTCCCCAGAGCTCATGGCAGTCTATTACCACATAGCAGTAATACCTTCTTGTTTGGCATTTTTTTGAACACAGAATTCAGTGTTAATTTTGAAGTCATCTATTTCAATCAGAAGCCAATTTGAATCCCAATTCACAAATCCCAATTTTATGCCTTCCACCCTCTATTTTTAAAAGTCCAATGGCTATATCATCGACCCACTGTTGGAAGATAATTGGATTAAGTTTGACGCCATTTAGGTGGAAATAAAATCTTCCAAATATCAGAAGATTGATTAGGATAGTTTTTGAACTAAGAACAATTTTAAAGCGCTGAGGTGTTACCTAGTTGGGTAATGAAACGTCTCCAAGAAAAGAAGCAAGCTTAGAGAGCACTGTGGGAAGAATCCAGAGAAAGAAATATTTTGGGGAATATTAAAAAGGCAGAATATATTTTCCCAAAGTAATAATGAAGAAGACCTTAAAAAGACAGAAACTTCTCATTCCCCCCCCCCCCGCCAGACAACTCAGCAGAAACCAACTTTTAGAAATGCAGATGCAATAATCCATTCAGGAAGGTTGAAGCCCTCCAGCTAGAAACCGAAGAGATTAGGAAGACAAAGAGCCTTAAAATCTACAAAGCCCACCCAAACTCTAACACAGGACATAATAAGATTAACACACCAATACCAAAAGGGCACACTCAGACTCAGGTCAAAGTACATGACACAGGAAATACAAAGCCTCAAACAGGAACAGGAAACAACCTCAAGAGCCCCTGAAGCTATAAAAGCCCACCACTCTGCTCCATGGGGTCACTTTTTTTCCAGAGCCATCTTTCTGTCTGGGTCTCATCTTCAATAAACTACAACCTTCTTTCTAAAGCAGTCTCTATGTTGTTTATTCCTGGCTTGGACTGGACCCTGATGAAGATTTTTCTTTCAACAACACCAATGACCCCACACCTTTTAGAAGTGTGTCGTGAGTGCATCACACATAAAAGGCACAGAACTTAATTCTCTTGCACCTATCACCTTTTTTGACTCCCTTCACAATTCTGAGAAGTACCACAATCACAGCACCAGATTTTTTTTTTTAATCCCCCACCATCCTTGTTTTCAAACTAGGTTGATATTTCCTCTCTCCAAAAATGAGAGCTTCTGGCTGAGTTTGTATTTTAAGGTTTTACAAGATAAAATGTGTCGACAGCTCGCTCTAAAATCAGATTGGGGAGTGAACTTACCTAGCAAAATCCATTCCATTGATTGAGCAGTCAAGAGAAGATCAGTGGAGATGGCTTTCAGGAAGGTAATACATGCTTATTACTGAAGGATCGTTAAAGTGTTATAAACATAAAACATTGCAGCTGCAGGATTTTATTTTTGGGAAAGAACATAATTTTTTTCCATTATCAGTTTGCTACAATCTTTTGGACAAAACATATTTTAGCCCACAGCTCTCAAACAAATTGTAAACGTCAAAGGACCATTTGTTTGTTTGAAATGCAATATGTTCAAGAACATAACAAAGTAATTACTTAGAATCTTTTAAAAATTGTTCTGAGACTCAGTTGTGTTTGTGTTCACTTAAGGGCTTAAAAATGGCTAAGTTTATCAGCACTTCAGATTGCATTTTTTACGTATATCTATCAAAGGCAAAAAGGAATTAACAAAATCTATTAATGACAAATATTTTTCCATATAATCTGCAGGAGCCAAACTCAATTCAACGGCACTAACTTTATTTTTTTCCCCAAGGTGTAAACAGAATAACAGAGTTGGAAAGGACCTTTTAGTTCTTCTAGTCCAGCCCCTAACTCAAGCCCTTATGCCAGGGGTAGGCAACCCTGGCTCTTTTATGACTTGTGGACTTCAACTCCCAGAATTCCTGAGCCAGCATGGCTCAGCATGGAAACCTCTCCCTTTCCCTTCAGCATGGCTGGCTCAGGAATTCTGGGAATTGAAGTCCACGAGTCATAAAAGAACCAAGGTTGCCTACCTCTGGCCTAGGCCTAGGCCGGTTTATGACTCGTGGACTTCAACTCCCAGAATTCCTGAGCCAGCATGGCTCAGCATGGAAACCTCTCCCTTTCCCTTCAGCATGGCTGGCTCAGGAATTCTGGGAATTGAAGTCCACGAGTCATAAAAGAGCCAAGGTTGCCTACCTCTGGCCTAGGCCTAGGCCGGTTTATGACTCGTGGACTTCAACTCCCAGAATTCCTGAGCCAGCATGGCTCAGCATGGAAACCTCTCCCTTTCCCTTCAGCATGGCTGGCTCAGGAATTCTGGGAATTGAAGTCCACGAGTCATAAAAGAGCCAAGGTTGCCTACCTCTGCCCTATGCCATTTTGAAAATTATGCAGGTGCATTCAAGTTTACACAAATGTTCATCAGATGAAATCAAACCAAATAAACTTCACCTCTATGCTATTTCTGGGATGAAGATTTGACATTGTCTGCCAATCCTAAACCCCATCTCTATTTCTCTGAGGCAGCTCTTTGAGCACAAAGAAAGGAATATAAAATAATCGTGGAATTAGTTTTGATGTAAACTGGGTTGAATTGTTTTGAATCCAGCAAAAAAAAAATGGCTTTGACCTCCAAGCTGCCTGTGACCTATTATGGTAACGAACAGAGCTGATGAATCCTGTTGCTTGTAGTATTCACCTTTCATCTTTTTTTAATAAGCCTCACTGTGCAATATGGAATATTGCATTTGAGTATCACCATGTATTTCCTTGTGTCAAAATGAAAAAGCACTGTGCACTAGGTTGTGTAATTGTGGCCATTTTCCACACAGCAGGGGTGTGATGCAATCTATGTTTCATAGTCAAAACATACGCCGTGTCAATTAATTTTGATTAAAGGTGTCCAAAATACTGTTTAGAGCTTTAGTTTCTTCGGGTTTTAATGAGGGCAAACATTTCTAGCCCCCACAAACAACTCTGTTAAATGCCTAGCAATAATTCTTGCCGAGATGTTTTTAATGTTTGAAAACAGAAAATTGACATCTTCTAGGAGAACTGTTTAAGAAAATGCTCTAACAGAGTGTCGCAAATATGCTTTTTCAAAAGGCACCTGGACTTCCTTGTTTTTCTTTGAAGAAAGTTTGTTTCTCATCCAAGAAGCTTCTTCAGCTCTGGCTGGATGGTGGGGAATTAAACAGTTTATATTCTGCTACAGTGGTGGGATTCAGCGGGTTCGCACCAGTTTGGCAGAACCGGTAGCTAATTTTTTTGTTGCCCAGGCCCAGAATGGACTTCCGGAAGTGGCGTCCACACAGAGAACTGGTTGTTCACCTATTTGAATCCCACCACTGCTTTGCTGTCTGCAAGGAGTATAAGTCCTTCCATTCCCCACTATCCAGTCAGAGCTGAAGAAGCTTCTTGGATGAGAAGTGAAATGTCTTCAAAGAAAAACAAGGAAACCCTGTTGAGTCTTTAAAAAGCACCTTTAGGACAACCATGACCTGGATGACGGAGAATGATAGTTGGTTATAGGGATGGCAAAGCATATAAAACAATGGCGAGCAGTTAAATTAAAGTCACACACTAGCCTTAGTTTCTACCAGGCCACAGGCAATAATCCTTACACCGATGGCTTACACACCTCTAGCTTTCAAGAACCCAATGATGCACCGTGTCTCTAAGATTCTCACCCATCGTGGCCGGTAATAAGCAATCAGAGATATTTTAAAGATTATGATCATCATTATAGATGCTCCCCTGTGCCCTGTTGGGTTATAAATGTTGATTTCCCTAAACGTTTTAAAAGAAGAAGAGACCTGTGGATGGTAACCATGGCTGCATATCCACTGATCGGTTTATGTCAAGGGTCTTCAAACTAGGCCCTTTTATGACTTGTGGACTTCAACCCCCAGAATTCCTCAGCCAGCATGCCTGGCTGAGGAATTCTGGGAGTTGAAGTCCACAAATCATAAAAGGGCCAAGTTTGAAGACCCCTGGTTTATGTTGATATTACTTTAAATACTTCCATGGGGGGAAATCAGAAGAAAGTTATGGAGGGTGAATGTCCTATTGCAACATCTCCAGGGGGAAAAAAGTTTCAAAATCTGGTAGTGCAGAAGTTTAACTAGTGTAAAAGGAGTGGCAGAACCATTATCAGCCTAGAATTGTTACTTTCCCACAAATGGTCTAAGTCTTAAATTACTTCTGTAGTGCCAATTTAGTGCTGACCATTAGTTGACCAAATTCTCCTGAATAAGCATGATCAATAAATCATTTCAATTGGAATTAGTCCCAATTCTTCTCACCTGGCAACTAGACTTGGAAAAAAAACAGGCAGTGTGAATACAAAATATGACTAGGATTGCAGGCTAGTAGAATACCCTGTTTAATTGGCTGCCAAGTGACTATTCTTGTGAAATCAATTGAAAAACAATTAGTAAAGATTTTTTTTTAAAGTGGCCCAGGGTAATTGTCAGCATTTGTGTGAATTAGATGAAGGCCAATGAGGGATAACTGACACAGGCATTATGCTTCATATTCTTTTGACAATAACAGAGATAAAGAAATTAGATTTTGAAGACCCACACAGGTGTCTTTCCTGCTTAAGAAAGATAAAAATTTGTCCTTGAACAATTGGAGGAGTTGTTAGAGAAGTAAGATGTTTATTGTTTGCCTGAGTTAGTACTTCCTTGATTGGGGTATTGTTATTTCTTGATTGCTGGTCTAGCATTAATCTTGGTGTTAATTAGGTTGCAAGGCCTGCTGAATTCTGCCGGGCCATTTCCTCAGCTTCTGGGAGCAAGACCCACAATCATTTGCCAGGACAGACCTGCAGCTTCACAAAATTCTCCGCAGAGTTGGTTATAGACCTGTCAGTCAGTCACGAAGCACCAGCTGCAAGTAGATATATGAAAGTCATTTCCTATTGTGTCGACCCATGATTTGTTATGGGCTATAAAAATGGCAATTGGATTATCAAAAAGGAAAACCAATCAAATATCTCTGGGCTAGATAGGAACATATCTTCCTAATATAGACAACCCATTTCCTTTCCTATTTTTACTCAGCTGCCAAGAAAACAAATTATGCCAATGTATTTCAATGAGTCTTCTCCCCCAACGCAGGCCTTTTCGGGCTTCATCTGCAGTGACGTCAATTTTCAGCAAGGCAGATTAACTTTATATTTAAACCTGTTTATTACCAAAATGCAATAATGCTCACTGTGGCATATCTGTTTCGAACAGAGCCTTTTCAATATATTTTAAGAATATATATTTCGGTCTGGCTCATTCTGGCCCGCTATTCCAAATCCTCCTTTTGGTTTGGCTTCGCTGGAATTCAAAGCAAGCCAGAATTTCACGAAAGCCCAGAGTTTGATAAGAAACAGTTATTACAGAAGAATCTGTTAAGGGTAAACTTAAAATTCATTTTGCAACCTAACAAGTTTTACTCTCTTCTCATTTGGCCTGTGCGAAAAGATAAACTTTCTGTTTTGTACTCAAGCAGGTCAAGAAGTTAAAGCTTCTTTTTTTAAAAGTTTGTGACAATTGCCTGCCTTCTTCTTTCCGGGGCTGAGAGAGAAGGACTGGGCCAAGATCACCTAGTTAGCAGTGCGCCTAAGGCAGAACTAGAACTCACAATTTCTTGGTTTCCAGCCTGGTGCCTCCACCACCATAACAAACTGACTCTCTTTGTTAGGTTACAGCAGGGGTCTTCAAACTTGGCCCTTTTATGACTTGTGGACTTCAACTCCCAGAATTCTTCAGCCAGTGTGCCTGGCTGAGGAATTCTGGGAGTTGAAGTCCACAAGTCATAAAAGGGCCAAGTTTGAAGACCCCTAGCTTACAGAATACTGGAAGGTAGTTATGTTCATTTTGCCCCCTGTTTATCAGAACGTATTTAAGGTACAGTAAGCTTTAATTTTCTTTTTTCATCTTCTCTTGATTCAAGGGGTGGAGCTCGCTACCCATTCATAAAATTTCGTATTATTTCTCCAAAAGTCTGTTCCTATTTCTAGGCTCAGAGAATGGCACAATATTTAATAGGACAATTTAGTTCATGAAGGAAGGTTACTACATAAAAACACCATGCTTTATACTGAGGATTGCCTTCATTTTGTTTATATGCAGCATATCATCAAACCAACAAACACATCTACAATCAGAGCTGCTGTTTGGTAACCTTTGTGATGTAGGGTATTTTTGAATAAATGTGGTATTATGTGACCTCTCTTTTCTTGAAGGCTGTAGTGAGAATTATGCTAATAGTTGCAATATGACCCACTGAATATGACCCATATATATAGGTCTTTGGTTATTCGGGTTTTCTCCCGCATAAAATTGGAAATGTCTTGGCGACATTTCGACGAAGTCCCATTCATCATCTTCAGGCTGGTGTTTTTGGCTTCATGCTTCTAGATGGGCGTGGCTGCAGTGGTAACGGCAGACTGGGTGGGACTAAAAAGTTCGATCAATTCATTCCAACTTTGCAAGATATTTTTTTCCCTCGAGAAGTTGAAATTGACTGATTGAACCTTTTTTTTTTTTTGCACACGGTGGCGGAGGCCTAAAGCAAAAAGGTTTTATAAAACCCAGCTGAAGGCCTAGGACTGGGGCGACAGTGCGCGTGCCCACAGAGAAGGCTCTGAGTGCCGCTTCTGGCACCCGTGCCATAGGTTCGCCATCACTGTCCTAGCCTATACAGCAAACAGTCTAGAAAATATGATTGTCTCTCCACTCTATAGCAGTGGTGGTGAACCTATGGGACACGTGCCAAAGGCGGCACTCAGACCCCCCTCTGTTGGCACGCACGCCACCGCCGTCAGCAGCAGGTCCATCAGGCCACCACCGCCACCTGGAGCAGAGCCCCACCCAGCACAAAGGAGGCGAAGCAGCCGACTAGCAAGCTCGAGTAGAGGTGGTAGAGCAGAGCTCACCAACCATTGTCGATTGGTGGACTGGAAGAAAAGGAGGGGGAAGCATTTTACATGCGTGCATGGGCACATGGGGCTGCATTGATGCACTGCAAATGGGGCAGGGCCAGTGCCAGCATGATACTCACTAGCCCTGCCCCATTCTTATGTGGTGCAGCACCTTGTATCTGCATCCCGTGGGGCGGTGGTGGCCATTTTGCACCTTGCAGCATGGTGGCCCATTGCTGTGCTCCCGGTTTTTGCATGCCAGAGGCAGCACTCAGAGGAGCCTCCCTGTCCCCCCCCCAGGGCACCACAATGCTGATGCGGCCCTGGCAGTTTGCAATAAATAAGTGGGTTCTGGGTTGCGGTTTGGGCACTTGGTCTCTAAAAGGTTCACCATCACTGCTCTATAGCATATACTACCAGCACCCTGAAATAACAAGACTCAGGAAAAAATTGGACTTTTGATTTTGCTGCACTGGTCAGCTGTCTCTAAATTATGCATCAGTGCTTCTTCTAAAGAAACTGAGGCTTGCTGCAGATGCTTAAATAATAGTTCATAAAATATTATGCCAGTTTGATGTCTTATCTTCATTTCACCTCCCCATTTAGTTATTGTCAAGGTGGAACTTGAAGACACTTTTTTAGTATCTCCTCATTATGAGTTATTCTGGGAAAAATTGGACAATGATTTGTCTGAAATGGTGTAGGGTTTCTTGCCTAAGCAGGGGTTTGGACTAGAAGACCACCAAGGTCCCTTCCAACTCTTCTCTTCTCTTCTCTTCTCTTCTCTTCTCTTCTCTTCTCTTCTCTTCTCTTCTCTTCTCTTCTCTTCTCTTCTCTTCTCTTCTCTTCTCTTCTATTCTATTCTATTCTATTCTATTCTATTCTATTCTATATTTCTGTTCTGAGGCCAGGAGCTATTAAATGCAGAAGAAATGCAAGACTTTCTCAAATTACTGTTTTCTAAAACCAATGATTGGAAGCTCATCCTCTAGTCACCACATTTTATTCAAATTACAATACCCTTTTAAAATTCTTTCATCATATTTAGGACTATTTACTAATTAAAATAACCATGCTTCATGTTGGTTTCAGAAGATCCCTATTTAAAATTCTGCTTGACAGTAATTCAAGAACCATCGTGGTGTGATTCCTTCAGTTGAGTCAATTAGTTTTGAAAGACTGAACCAATCTAGACCATTTTTTTAATGAAAGTCAGGCTGATCACCACCTACTACAGGTGCAAATGCTGGCACTAGGTTTATACTGAATATGAAAAATAGACATACAGCAGAGGGAGGCATTTTGAACATGCCATTTGATAAGTTGGGTTTCAATTGTCAACTTGATTGGTAGAGTCAGACTGATTCAACGTCATTCGGATTGTCAACTTGAACTGATTTGAGGAGTCACGTTGGTTTGATAGAAAGCATCTGTGCATACATAATTTTCAGAATTATTTGAAGGCATCTAATTTATTCTGACACATCAAATAGACTTGAAATGTGGTTCAAAGGCATAATGCAGTCATGTCAAACACAAGGCCCAGAGGCCAGATGCGGCCCGCGAAGTGGTTTCATGTGGCTCACGAAGCCATCCTGGAAACAGTGAGGGAACGGCCCCCCTTTGCCTTGGCCCTGGCCCAGGCCGGCCGGGAGCCAATGTACAGTTTTGTGGTGGGCATCTATGCTGAAACGCATTCAGTCTTAGCTCCATAAGCCCCCCCGCATGGCCTGAGAGGAATGGTGAGGCTCCTCCAGTGGACCAGGCCTTGGCACTTGCCCCGGTCCCACCCCCTTCTGCCAGAGACCCTCAGATCTGTCCCACTCCTGCCCAGGCCCCCACAGGCACCCTTGGCGCGAACGATGTAGAGCTGGCCACACCCACCCAGTAGGCCACACCCACTCCATCCACGCCCATTCAGTAGGCCGCACCCACCCTGGCACCACCCCCTCAGCTTCCTGAGAGCAAACACAATGCTGATGTGCCCCTTAATGAAATTGAGTTTGACACCCCTGGCATAATGCAACTGAAACTCTTTCAAATACAGTTTTAGTCACAGTGTTGTCCATCTCTAGTGAATATCTGCCACCTGTGTGTTTATCTTAACATACAATTCTTGTCAGCACCCTATGTAATCATAAGGTATCACACTCTTGTCCCTTTTACTCAGGCACAGTTTCTTTCTTTCTTTCTTTCTTTCTTTCTTTCTTTCTTTCTTTCTTTCTTTCTTTCTTTCTTTCTTTCCTCCCTTCCTTCCTTCCTCCCTCCCTCCTTCCCTCCTCTCCTTCCTCCCTCCCAATTCAAGATGGCAAACATGCCCAACAAACCCTTCTCCACCTGTTTTCCACACAATACCGGTATCAATCCTGTGAGGTTGTTGGACTGATAAAGACGGACTGCTTCAAAGACATCCAGCAAGCTTTCGTGGATAAGGCATGACTTGAACTCGCATTCTCTTGCTTTCTACCTGGTGCCTTAACCACTAGACCAAACTGGCTTTTTTTCCCCCTTCTATCTGTATATGGATTAACACTGACATGAAAATTGTGACCCTACTTTCTTGCAAAGAACTCATGCAAATTCTCTTCCCTTGATTGGGATTGTGACCCTTAACACCAATCCTTCTGCTGATGTTTCAGTCAAGTTTTCCAAGAACCTGCACAGAGTTCCCTCTTCCTCATTCTTTTTTTTTTAATAAATGTTTTATTGATTTTCTTTTTTACATTTAAATATTCAAAAAACAATGTGGCAGCTAGGCCAATCAATAATACAATAACATACAAATATCTTCAGTACAAATCTCAAACTACTACATCAAATTTTCCTCCCTTTTCCCCTAAGTATTCACTGCCTCCTGTGTAAACTAATACAATTCTTATTAAATCAATTAAATAAAAATGACATTCTTACATTTATCAATAATTTGTGGCTTATACAAATCCTTATTATGCTAACATTCAGCCTTTATGGACAATCAATGTCCTAATTAGTTTTCCCCAATTTTTAATTTCCCGTTAATGTTTAACTTTAACATTTAGTATTTATAATTCCCAAGTTTTAAGTAATCAAAGTTCCCATTATCACAATTCATCACAAAATCCAATATTCAGAATACACATCTTATCAATTTGGATATATTCTATTTCTCAACATCTTACATCAACTAATTGATAATATTTTCTATTAATTTCCAAACATCTTAAATTTAGTAACCAAATTTTCTTTTATTTCAACAGCAAATACTTCCTCTCTTTTTCTCTTAATGTCTATTTATCTCATATTTGAGCTAGTACAGTTTTTATTATATCAGTTAAGTCAGACATGTCAAACACAAGGTCTGGGGGCCAGATGCAGCCCACAAAGTGGTTTCATGTGGCCTGCGAAGCCATCCTGGAGACAGGAAGGAAACGGCCCCCGCTGCCTTGGCCCTGACCCAAGCCGGCCGGGTGCCAATGTACAATTTTGTGGTGGCCATCTACACTGAAACGCATTCAGTCTTAGCTCCACAAGACCATCTGGAAACAGCAAGGAACCAGTCCCTGCCGCGTTGGCCCCACCCCCTGAGTGCATGCTTGGGAGGTGTCACCCTTTATGAGGAATGAAGAAATGCACCATCGCCTGGAAGTGGCCAGCAAATGGCCCTTGCCTACTTCACATATCCGGCTTGCCCTGGTCCCACCGCTTTCTGACAGAGACCCTCAGATCTGTCCCACTCCTGCCCAGGCACCCACAGGCCCCCTTGACGCGAATGATGTAGAGCTGGCCACGCTCACCCAGTAGGCCACACCCACTCCATCCACACCCACCCAGAAGACCACATCCACCCGGCCCCCCCGAGGGCAACCACAATGCTGATGTAGCCCTCAATGAAATTGAGTTTGACACCCCTGAGCTAAGTGAAAACATCTTCCTCATTCTTATCATGGACAGAAATGCTCCAAGCATCATCTCCAAATGGTGAGTTCAATAATGTTGCATGGAGAATGGGGCAGGTTCCTCCGAGCTGGCTGGCCGGTACCATTCTGTCCTTTTTGGGAATTTTATTCACCCGCAGTTTTAAGCTGGCTCTTTAACAAGCTGCTTCAACCGGTCAAGACCAATTGCCAGAGAACTGAAAGCTTGTCAGGCATTCTTGTGCAGCTTCAGTTTTGTTCTGTTCTGCTTCCCCTTCAGATCCTTTTGTCCCCCTTTCAACCGAAAATTTAATTAGTGTTGGATTCTTTCTTTTTTTACGAAGCTGGCCAATTATTAAGGAAGTTGTGTCTTTGCTTTGCAAGCCTTCCTTCTGCAATTTTGGCTCAGCATGTGGCCTTGCTGAATCTTCAGAACATACTGTGGCTCTCATTCTTTCCTCTCTCCAGACGAAACTCCTGAGTTGCATAAAGTTTTTGAAGAAAAGAAAGAAATGCAGAGGCCGCCTAAAAGTTTAAACTGATAAAAATTCAAAGGGCCTCAGCACTGACTTAATAAAATTGAATCAGTTATCAGCATGCACATAAATGGACAATTTTCAACTCTTTGGAGTTGAAGTCATATTCAGAGTACATGTATGAATGGAGAAAATATTCTTTATATATACATATATATACATATATATATACCTATATATATATATATATATATATATATATATATATATATATATATATATATATATATATATATATATATATATATATATATATATATATATATATATATATATATATATGTCAAGTGGTTATTTTTTAGATTGCACCCTGTAAACCCAAATATGGGAGGAAGAAATCATTCTTTCCTTTGCTTGTTTCAGCTCAACCCAGAGCCATCTGCAAGTACAAATATATATATGTTGTTTAAAATTGTTAACAAAGAAATAAGGGATTTCTGAGATAGCTATTTCGAGTTATTTACCTCTCTTCAGTCAGAATTCACCCTTTCAGGGATTCGAACCTGGGCAGTCTGCATGCTAGGCAGAAGCTTTAGCCTCAAGCCACAGGCTCTGTCCCACTTTGTTAGTAGTCAGGGAGTGGATATGTGTGTCAAGTGGTTATTTTTTAGATTGCACCCTGTAAACCCAAATATGGGAGGAAGAAATCATTCTTTCCTTTGCTTGTTTCAGCTCAACCCAGAGCCATCTGCAAGCACAAATATATATATGTTGTTTAAAATTGTTAATTTTACATATACATATACATATACATATACATATACATATACATATACATATACATATACATATACATATACATATACATATACATATACATATACATATACATATACATATACATATACATATACATATACATATACATATACATATACATATACATATACATATACATATACATATACATATACATATACATATACATATACATATACATATATATATATATATATATATATATATATATATATATATATATATATATATATATATATATATATAATATTTTATTAGTTTTCTAATTTTACAATTAAACATTTAAAAAGCAACGTGGTAGCTGGGCAGTCAATAATTCAATAACATGCATAAATCTTTGGCACAAATCTCAAGTAACAATATCAAATATTTCCTCTTTTTCCCTTAATGTCTACTATCTCATATTGAGCTAATATAGTTCTTATTGTTATCAACTAAGTAAAACCATCTTTATTACATTTATCAATAGTTTTTAACTTATACGTATCTTAATTGTGTTTGCATTCAATCCTTATATACAATCAATGTCCTGTTGTTGCCCTTTTCCCAAGCTTTAATTTCCCCTTAATGTTCAAGTTAACATTTGGTATATTATAATTTCCAAGCTTTAGGTGAACAGAGTTTCCCTTATCTCAACTTGTACATTTTTCCCTTTTTGTAACAAAATCTAAAATTCTAAATACACATCTTGTCTATTTGCATATAATCTTATTCTATTTTCTAAAAGTTATCTATTTTTCACCATATTAAACCAAAAGTCTATTAATTTTATTACACATCTTACCTATTCAATTATAATGTTACTTTATTTTCTAAAAATTATCTATGTTCCACTGTGTTCAACCCACTAATCAATAGTATAAAATCCCCTCTACTAGATCAAAACCCTAGTTTCTTTCAGCCTTACTCTGGCTTTTTTCCTTTGCCAACTAACCTTCCATGTCAATACTTTTGAATCTTCAAACAGTTCTCCCTCTATTATTATATGTATTATTTGAAATAAGAAAGACCATTTAATTACAGTTTTTTTGGAAGGACTAGCCCAATTGTATTCATTTAATCTCCTCCCTATTACTCCAATTTCCCACAATTGTCTTGATAAATTTATCTTCCATTCAATCTGTGCTTCTTCCTTTTCCTCAAATTTCTTCTGATTTATGTAAACAGTCTTTTCCATTTTCAATGTTGTCACTCTCTTTTCTAATTTTCCCATTGGCTGGATCTCTTGCTCAGTTGGGTCTTCTGTCTTAGTATTTAGTTGTTCCACTTCTCCTGTTACTTGCTGCATTGTTAGTTCTTTGGTTGTAGTCAAGATCTGGGTTTGTATATCTAAGCTGGCATCTTGTTCCTTTATGTTGCCTCTTATTTTGTCAATGTCATTCTGGATATCAGTTTGATCTGCGTTTAGAAGTTCTGCCAACAACTCAATAATCACCGTTTCTATATTTTCTTCAGTATTTTCAGGGATATTTTGAAACCTCAAGTAGTATTCCGCTTCTCTCATTTCTACTATTGCCATGGCATGTTCTAGCTCCTGATTTGATTGTTCCAATCCTTCATTCTTTTGCAGTAACATCTCCACCTTTTTTTTTAAATTCTTTTATTAAAACAATCAACATTGAACATAAAAACATATTATGCAGCAATCATCATGGCACCTGATATACAACACTAAGTATTAGTCTTTGAAAACGTCTGAATTAGTAGGCCTTTTTCCCCTCCTCGCGTCTAGCCTCAACTATACTCCTGTTACACTTTATTTGTTTGGTGTTTCTCTTATCTGGTTCAATATTAATGTGATCAACATTAAGCATAAGATCCTATTGCTAAGCAATCATCCTAGAACATAGCATACAACATTAGGTATTAATCTTTGTAAACATCTGTTTTAGTAAACGTTCTTCCCTCCTCCCTTCCATCTTCAAGTATACTCCGAATACATTTTGTTTGATTGGTGTTTCTCTTATATATGGTCTATCTACTGTATCTAGTCTATCGCATATTGTTCGTTTGCGCTTCTGAATTGACTTCATCCCATTACTAGTGCAATCTTTTATAGTCCCTAACCAGAGATCCTGAGGTAAAAGTTTCATATCCTGAGGTAGAGATTCAGTCTGCTTTAACAATATTAAAGCAAACAACATTAGTCATAAGGTTATGTTAAGAGGCATTAGTTATAGAACATATACATTCAACATTGGGTGTTAGTTTTTGTAAACATTTGATTTGTTAACCCTTCTTCCCTCCTCCCATCGAGCCTCAGCTAAACGCCAGCTGCATTCTGTTTGATTGGTGTCTCTCTTGGATATAGTCTATCCACTGTTTCCAGTCCGTCAAAAATTGTTCATTGGAGCGATTTTTCAAGTATGCTGATATTTTCGCCATTTCCGCCAAATTTGTTACTTTCACAGTCCATTCTTCAATAGGCGGTATTTCCGGATTCTTCCAGTATTGTCCCACCAACAATCTTGCTGCTGTAATTAAGTTCAAAAATAAATTTGTCTCTGAGGTAGTGAAATCCTTTGTGATCCCTAACAGAAAAGCCTGAGGTAGAAATTCTATACGCTTTTTGAAAATAGTTTGGAGTGTCCACCATATCTTCCTCCAGAATGCTTTGATTTTTCTGCATGTCCACCATATGTGAAAGTAAGTAGCCTCCCCGTCCCCGCACCTCCAGCATTTGGGCTGGGAGTCCGGGTAGATGAGTGATATTTTTTTCGGGTCTAGGTGCCATCTATAGAACATCTTGTAGAAGTTTTCCCTTAAGTGTTGCGATTTCGTGAATTCTACATTCCTCACCCAGATTTTCTCCCACGAGTCCATGGTGATAGAGTGTCCGAAGTCTTGTGCCCACCTTATCATACAGTTCTTGACTAGCTCGGTTTCAGAGTCCATTTCTATCAGAATGCTGTACACTTCAGTATCTTGCATTTTAAGTTCCACTTCCTGAATTTTCTGTTCATTTCTTGTAATTTTTTGATTTTGAGCTTCGAATTGTGCCTTTATATCCATAATTTCTTCGCTTACTTTGTCCAGTTTGCTTTGTGTCTCAATATGATTTTGCTGTAATAATTGATAAATTAGTTTTAAAGAGGTTTGTTCTTCCTGTGGCATACTTGCTTTTTCATGCTGTAACAGTGTGCTGACAGAACTCTGAGTTGTCGGGCTGGCTTGTCCAACAGAGAGCGCTGAGGAAGTTTTCTTTGCAAGTCTAGAGATATTAGATGTACTCATTTTGTTACTCACAGTCTTAGACTTATGTCCCAAGCGTAATCAAGAATCCGTTATTGTGAGACAAAATTGCCTCCTCCAGTCTCTTCTTATTTTTAAAATGTTCTCTTTCCCTTTTTATTTTCCTGAATGGTATCTGTTTAGTCTTTAGCCAATATCAACAAGTATAGCTATATCTCACACCGGGACTTTGTTTTGCTCACACTTTTTCAAGGTCACTGTATTTTTAATTTCTTTAGTTCTTATTTTCTGCCAGCAGATGTCCTCATTGGCTTATTAATCAAGTCTTTAGTCCGATAGTTGTTATTCAATTAAAATTTCCCCTTAATGTTAAATTTGCTGCTCAAAAGTCTCTCTGGGGGTCTTTACTCTTTCAAGTTCTCCTTTTTTGGGTCTCAATATTTTAAAGCACAAGGAGGAGGAAAAGATTTCAGCTCACCCAGACATAACTTGTTGTTGGAAATCAGCTATTGTCTCATGTCCTTTCTTCCGGCTGCAGGGAACTTGGATTGCTTCAGGCTTCCCCGGCAATCTTTCTCTCGCCCCTTTAGAGTGGGCATTCAGCACACTTAGATTGGTCACCACCAAATCCAAGCTCCTGAAAGGTCCCTCTTTCTTCGTTGCCCTCCAGGGCAACTTTCCGTCTCTTTAAGAGACGCTAGACGAAGTGAAACCAGACTGGGAGGCTGGAGCCCCAGCCTCCTGCATCTGTCCCGTTCGCACGCCGGAAATTCCTCCCCCTCTTATTTTGTTATATGCTAAAAGAATGGTTGATTTCAACATAAAAAGGATTTTTTCCTGACCTTCATCCATATTCTCTTGATAATGTATTAAGTTAAAAAATTTAAAATCAAACATTAAAAATGTTTTTTTTTGCTTTTTATAGCTAGGTATGGGACATCTATTTCACGTATTGTAGGTAGTCTTTATAGTGGAAATTGTTTGCCAAGTAAGAATTTATAGTCCAAAGTATTCCATCATTTTGTATAGTAACAGATACTTCTCATGTAAAGAAATAGGAAAACAATTTCCCACATATAGCTCTGAAAATCAGTAAAGGTTTATCTTCATAGTTCAAACAGGCCAGATATGCCACCCTGCAGTTCCTTTGATCTGTGTTTCCGATTTATTTATTTATTGTCTTCAAAAATCACTAAGAACCTTTCGGGTGAATTCTTTTTCTGGAACACCATATGGTGATGGGGACTGAACATAAATATATTAAAATGATATTAAGAACTTAGAATTGCAGGCAGATCAAAGTCATCTGAAAATGCCCAAGGGCCTAGAGATTGTTTGCTCTGATAATTCAAAAAGTGTTTCCTGAAATTGAAACCCCTTTTGACACAAGTGGTTGGATCAAAACAGCTTACAAAATGTACCATTATACTTTCCTCAATTTAGTTTGCTTTATTGAGACAGAAGTTACAGATCGTAAAATAAACCATATGCAGTGATACCTAGCAGACTCATTTTGAAACAAAATGCCATCGCATTTGCATAAAGTTTCAGAAGCTTTGCAAATCCACCCAATTATCATAAAACAATACAGCAAAGCTCAGTAAAACCTCAATATGGGAGCCATACAAATCCCTGCTAAGGGAGACATTTCAAATTACCATGCTGTTTTTCTCTAATTTAAATAAACATAATTATTCTCCAGGGCAGCAGATTTTGCCTTCTTTAAAAAGAAATAAAAACCAGAAAAGAATTTACCATTGGTGTTTGTGTGAACCCAAGAACTGCTATTTTGACCCATAATGACATATGTCAAAGATACATAAATCACAAGCTGGGATGATCAACGCACAGCCATAATGATATATTTATCATTTAAAACCGGCGGGGCTGGTTTTTGGGCACTCAGTCTCTAAAAGGTTCACCATCACTGCTCTATACCATTGCTGACAAGTGGCTGTCCAGTCTTTTCTTAAAAGCTCCAGTGATGGAGCGCCCATGATTTCTGAAGGCAAGCTGTTCCATTGGTTAATTATTCTCACTGTTGGGAATTGTTCTCCTTAATTACAGGTTGCTTCTCTCCTTGATTAGTTTCCATCCATTGTTTCTTGTCTTGCCTTCTGGTGCTTTGCAGAATAGACTGACCCCCTCTTCTTATCTGAAGAATCTGGGAAGGTAGAAGCTCATGTCAAAAGAGCTTCAAAATTCGGTCCCTGTTCAAAATTATTCCCTAAATCTGCCTCCGGGGAAGGTAAATTCAATTTTAATACAATTGGCTATGGTCTAGTTTTCAGGATGAGAACCAGCTTAGTATAGTGGTGAAGGCACTGGATTAGAAACTGTCGATGGTTGTGAGGAATGGATCAGCTTATTATATTAAATATGAGCCAACAGTGTGCCGCAGCTGCCAAAAAAGCCAACACAGTGCTAGGCTGCATTAACAGAGGGATAGAATCAAAATCACGTGAAGTATTGATACCACTTTACAATGCCTTGGTAAGGACACACTTGGAATACTGCATCCAGTTTTGGTCACCACGATGTAAAAAAGATGTTGAGACTCTAGAAAGAGTACAGAGAAGAGCAACAAAGATGATTAGGGGACTGGAGGCTAAAACATATCAGGAACAGTTGCTGGAATTGGGTATGTCTAGTTTAATGAAGAGAAGGACGAGGGAGGGACATGATAGCAGTCTTCCAATATCTCAGGGATTGCCACAAAGAAGAGGGAGTCAAGCTATTCTCCAAGGGGCCTGAAGGCAGGACAAGAAGCAACGGATGGAAACTAATCAAGGAGAGAAGCAAGTTAGAACTAAGGAGAAACTTCCTGACAGTTAGAACAATTAACCAATGGAACAACCTGCCTCCAGAAGTGGTGAATGCTCCAACACTGGAAGTTTTTAAGAAGAGACTGGACAGCCATTTGTCTGAAATGGTATAGGGCTTCCGCCCTGAGCAGGAGGTTGGATTAGGTGACCTCCCTTCCAACTTTATTATTATTATTATTATTATTATTATTATTATTATTATTATTATTATTATTATTATTAGTATTAGTATTAGTAGTATTATTAGTATTAGTATTAGTATTAGTATTAGTATTAGTATTAGTATTAGTATTAGTATTAGTATTAGTATTAGTATTAGTATTAGTATTAGTATTAGTATTAGTATTAGTATTAGTATTAGTAGTATTATTAGTATTATTTAGAAATAATGGCAGAAATCTACTTTTGTGTCAGGTTTCTTTCAAGAATCACTTTCTCTTTATCAAATTTTGGAGAAGAAAGCTGGTGATCAGGGGTATCACCTAAATCAGACAATGGCAAATTTATCATCTACATGTTTCAATATAGGGTAATCCTCATTTTAAGACTTCCCCAAATTTCTGTTCCTAAGTGAGACAGGTGTTAATTGAGTGTTGCCCCCTTTTACGATCTTTCATGACAGGGGTGTTCAGGGAATCACTGCCATTGTTAAGTTAATAACATGGTTGTTAAGCGAATCTGACTTTCCCATTGTCTTTGCTCGTCAGAAGGTTGCGAAAGGGGATCAGGGACACTGCAACTGTCGTAAATATGAATCAGTTGCCAAACATCTGAATTTTGATCATGCAATCATGGGGATACCTCAGTGGTTTTAAGTGTGAAAAATGGTGATAAGTCACTTTTTTCAGTGTTGTTGCAACTTTGAACAGTCACTAAATGGACTGCTGTAATTCGAGGACTAGCTGCACTACAAAACACAGGGCAGATGTCAGAATCCAGTTATATTTACTTTCTATCTATCTCCTCTGATCTAAAACCAATTCTCATCTTTCCTTGGATTCTGCCATACTCCCAAGTGGGAGGTGGGATATGCATGTGGGTTTATTGGTTTCACTTCCTCTATTCACTACAATGTCACCTTTTGTTTATTCGCCTTCATGTCTGCTATCCAGTACAATTTAACAAATTGCCTCCTGCACTATGCATCTCTTTGAACCTTCTCCTCCCTAACCGGGCAGCTAGGAAAAGGGGGGGGGGGAGAAGTACAAACCTCAGGGACCTGGCTTATCTCTCCATTCCCAAAGGGAGATGTGAAGAACTGTGGAACATTGCACTACAAACAGAGCAGGATTGATATTATCTCCCCTTTCCCATGATGGACCTAACACCTGGGGATTGGCCGGTCTGAATTGTCTGGATGAACTGTGTCTGGATGAACTGTGGGGTTTGCTTAGGGATACTTTAAAGTAATCAATCTGTAAAGAAATCCCTCAGATCCTGTCTATTATGCCTGCTATCAACTACTCTTAATAAAAGTTCCTGTTGGAAGAAATTGTTTCCAAGAGTTCTACTTTCTTAAGATGTGGGTTTGAAGTGGGTCCTTACAGCAGGAAAAAGGTCCTGTTAGTCTATAGCAGCCAAAAATCAGAAAGAATTGGTAACACTTCTTAACACTAATAACTTTATTTTATGGCATCAGCTCTTGAGAACTTTATGGCATTTCTTGATCACGAAAGATTCGAAAATGGTGTCCTTGTCACTTCCATTCAGAGAACCAGATGCCATAAAGAGAAACAGCTGAATATCCCTCCCGAGTGCAGTTGGTAAATGTGTGAGTGTTTAGGGAGAAGGTTTTCCTCATTTAATTCTTCCATCTTCCTTGGAATATTACTGGCAGACTACCCACTTAGCTAATGAAAACAATTTTAAAAACATTATTAGTAAACAGGCATCAGCTGCAATCCTAAACGCCTGCTTAGAACTGGGTTGATGTAATTTATTTTTTTGTTCCTGGGAACTCTCAATATCATTAAATAGCAGTGCAGACACAGTCAGAAAAAAGAGATACATTTGCATCCATAAACCGTAATTACGCACATCAGATTCCATGGAAATCAGTTGGCATTAATACTTCATTAGTGCTGAACTCACAATATTTTTAATGTGGCTGAATCAAAGCTTTTTTGGGGGGTTCCCCCCTTTTTCTGTCTGGACAAACCAATTTTTTTAGCTTGTCTGAGTAAAGTAGAGAAAAAAACCTGGAGCAGGATTTTTCAGGGCTGCGGTTTTCACTGCAAGTGTGAAGGCTGATCCCTGTCAGACTGTAATGTGAATACTGAAGGTTTTTAAGAAGAGATTGGACAGCCATTTGTTCAGAAGGGTGAAGGTTCTCCTGCTTGAGTAGAGGGTTGGACTAGAACAGGGGTCCCCAATCTATGGTCCACAGCCCGGTACCAGGCCGTGGCCTCTTGTCCACCGGGCCCCAGGAATAACTGGTGAGCCCCCCACTTGTGGTAGCACTGCTGCATGGGCACTGCAGCCCCATTTGCGCATGTGCAGGGACTCTAGCACTGCCACCAGCATCACGTGGGTGAAAGCAGCCATTTGTGTATGTATGTGGGCACCAGCACACATGACATGGATGCACATGGCCTGCTTGTACATGCATGCTCATGCTAGCATCACCATCATGCGCATGCCTATTTGCGCATGTGTACACAGGCTGCCTGCGTGCTCATTTTCCTGCTGCTCCCTTTTCTTCTGGACCACCAAGCTGGAAAGGTTGGGAAGCTCTGGACTAGAAGACCTCCAGGATCCCTTCCCACTCTGTTACTCTGTTATCGTTCTTATCCAGACAGTGGCAAAATGTGAATATTTTGGGTTGGTTCTACTGCACTGAATATGTGATTCACCCAGACTGGACCAGGACAAATAGACAAAATGGCCCAATAAACTTAGACCAGGGGTAGGCAACCTTGGCTCTTTTATGACTCGTGGACTTAAACTCCCAGAATTCCTGAGCCAGCATGGCTCAGCTTGGAAACCTCTCCCTTTTCTCTCAGCGTGGCTGGTTCAGGAATTCTGGGAGTTGAAGTCCACGAGTCATAGAAGAGTCAAGGTTGCCTACCTCTGGCCTAGGCCTAGGCCACTTTATGACTTTATAATACTGAGGGGAAAGGGAGAGTTTCCAAGCTGAGCCATGCTGGCTCAGGAATTCTGGGAGTTGAAGTCCACGAGTCGTAAAAGAGCCACGGTTGCCTACCCCTGCCCTAAGAAGAAACAATGGTGCAAGCTGACCCAAGAGGGGGGATGATGGGACACCCACAGAGAAGGGGCTTCCCAAAGTCAGCTTAGTAGCAGGGGAGAGGATGCATCAGTCAGTCTTTCTCAAGCAGCTAGCTGAATGGAGGCTCCACATTCAGAGACAGTCCACATCCAAGGAGTTAGTCCTCCTTGGCAGCAAGAGGGAAGATATGTTGTTTTTATGATTTTAGGGGATAGCATCCCAAAGGCATTGGCCTGGTATTGTTGGGAGGCCAAAATGCTAGACCAGGAGTAGGCAACCTTGGCTCTTTTATGACTCGTGGACTTCAATTTCCAGAATTCCTGAGCCAGCATGGCTCAGCTTGGAAACCTCTCCCTTTTCCCTCAGCGTGGCTGGCTCAGGAATTCTGGGAGTTGAAGTCCACGAGTCATAGAAGAGCCAAGGTTGCCTACCTCTGGCCTAGGCCTAGGCCACTTTATGACTCGTGGACTTCAACTCCCAGAATTCCTGACCCAGCATGGCTCAGCTTGGAAACCTCTCCCTTTCCCCTCAGCGTGGCTGGCTCAGGAATTCTGGGAGTTGAAGTCCACGAGTCATAAAAGAGCCAAGGTTGCCTACCCCTGACTTAGGCAATCAATGTTCAACACTTTAGAGTCCAAATTTCTACCTGCTTGCTTCCTTCATCCACCAGTACGCTAACAACCTTGTTTCATTCTCTGTTGATGCCAGAGTGACAATCATTGCAATAATTTTCTACTCTCTCTGTATCATCACCACCACAATTCCAACCATTTTGATAAGCTGTCCTTCTCCTTGGAGAATTTTTGTGTGGAACGGTGTTCTCAAGCAAAGAGTTAGAGATTTGGCAAGCAAAGAAATTCATTCCACCTTGCATATAATGCAGCTCAGGGAAGGGAATTTCATTTCTTGTGCTCTCCGTACAGGGTAGCTGTGTCTAAATTGATTTTGCCAGCTTGGTATCCAGCAGAGAGGAATCTAATCTCGGGTCTCAAAGGAACAGGGCAGGAAATTCAACTTCCCAATAAAAAGAAAAGGACTGAGCTGATGTCTCGTTCTTTGTACCCAGCACACCAGATAGATGGGTGAAATAGTATTTGTTCTGCAACATAGTCTGCATATGATATGGTAAAAAAAATGACAGATTTGGAAGGGACCTTGGAGATCTTCTAGTCCAACCCCCTGCTCAAGCAGGAGTATCTATATACCATGTCAGAAAAGTGTCCATCCAGTCTCTTCTTAAAAACTTCCAGTGTTGGAGCATTCACAACTTATGGAGGAAAGTTGATCCACTGATTAATTGTTCTCACTGTCAGGAAATTTCTCCTTAGTTCTAGTTTAGAATAGAATAGAACTGGAAGGGACCTTGGAGGTCTTCTAGTCCATCCCCCTGCTCAAGCAGGAGATCCTATACCATCTCAGACAAATGACTATCTAGCCTCTTCTTAAAAACCTCCAGTGATGGAGCGGCCACGATTTCTGGAGGCAAGCTGTTCCACTGGTTAATTGTCCTCACTGTCAGGAAGTTTCTCCTTAATTCCAGGTTGCTTCTCTCTTTGATCAGTTTCCAACCATTGTTTCTTGTCCGTCCCTCTTGTTCTTTGGAGAATAGCATGACCCCCTCTTCTTTGTGGCAGCCCCTCAAATATTGGACTGCTATCATGTCGCCCCGCTTTCTTCTTTTCTTTAGACTAGCCAAATCCAAGTCCTGCAGTTCTTTGTATGTTTTAGTCTCCAGGCCTTTGATCATTTTAGTTGCTCTTCTCTGAATTTTTTTCCAAACTCTCAACATCTTTTTTGTAATATGGTGACCAAAATTGGCTGCAGTATTTCAGGTGTGGTCTTACTAGAGTTTTATAAACCGGTACTAATACTTTCTGTGATCTTGATTGTAGTTTCCATCCATTGCTTCTTGTCCTGTTGTTGCTGGAAATAATCATTCCTACTGCTGCCATTTTTATGAAAATAATAATTTTTTTGTCTTTTAAATATCTAGGCTTGTTAGATCTTTGCAAAAATGAACTTTGGGACTGCTTGAAGGCGTCTTGGGTTTCCTCCCCCAAAACATCCCAAAGTACCTTTTTGCAGTTAAAGCCCAAGCATTGCAGACCCCTAATGCTCATGAAATTATTTGTGCTATATACTAATTGCAGCCTAATACCTCATCTTTGCTTGCAGTTTGGAAGGACAAGGCTGGGGTCCTTGATAACAACAAAAAAAGTAGAAAGATAAACTTCTCAGATGTTTTCAGACAGGTATAGTGAAATGTCGGTAGTCCCAAAGGTGCTTTCTTTTTTTCAAAAGCCAACCAGACTTTGTTTTCTCTTGAAGACATTTCACTTCGCATCCATGAAGCTTTTTTAGTTCTGTCTGAATGGTGGAGGATGGAAGGATTCATCATCCTTGCAGTCATCTGATCATTAGTACTCTCTCTAAGAATCATTGAGGCCACTTGGAGGTTTAGCTTTGCCTTCAGGGTCCCCTGAATCAGAGTGCAAATGGGGGTGAGACTTCTTGGAACTGCTGAAAGGACTGTATTATAAACTGGAGAGAGATAATAATAATAATAATAATAGTAATAATAATAACAACAACAACAACTTTATTTCACTTTGAAAGTATACCAATCATACTGCTCCCTCCCTCCTAGCTTTCCGAAAACTCTTGAAAACACATTTATGCAGACAGGTTTGGGGTGTGTGAGCTGCGCTCTGCCCCGGGCCTCTGATTGTGACTGTGTGTTGTATGAGTGAAATTGATTGCCTGGTTTTTACACTGTGAATTGGTAGTTTTAATTGATTTTGTGTTATACTTGTATTTTTGTTGTGAGCCGCCCTGAGTCTTGGGAGAAGGGCGGCATATATCAAATCAAATCAAATTAAATCAAATACATCAAAATTAAATTTCATTGCATACAGCTCTCAAAGGGTCACCACCTCCGATATACACTCCTTGTTCGTGGCCAGCTCAAGTTACAGATCTTCCATTTTAGTCTCTAGGGAGTGAACGATGGCAAACAGGACAGATAGAAATGGAGCTCCATGTGGATTATCCCTCAAATTAGTTTCTATTCCTGCATGAGAACCTCGCCTCCTTTTCTTTTTCTGATCTTGTCTTTTCCACCTTTTCCTTAAAGAGGCCTCACTCCTTTTCGCCCTTGGAGAACACTGCTGCCGCCACCACCAACTCCTCCAAAAGCCTCTCTCCTATCTTCTGGGCCTGCCCACAGCCTCATCCAGTTCCTTTGCTCCATAAGCCCCGGGACCTCTCCTCCTCTGCCTCCTTTGGAAACAGCCCTGATTTGCAATAGAATCCGTTGCTGGGCCAGCAGTCAGATCTTGCTGCCAGCAGAACAATTTCAAATAGCACCAACAACTTTTAACAGTCTCACCAACAGTTCCGAAACAGCTAGAAACTCACCATGCCAGCAAAGATTGTCAGTTGTATGTTGTATGTTACCTTAGTTCCACCCCATTGCTCAAACACATTAAAACCTTCCTGATCATGTGGCTTATATCCCTTAATATCCCTCCCATAACTGTTCACCTTTGAGAGCCAATGCAGCCGCAGCTGATCCAGGCGCCGCCATCTTAGAACTCTGAAAATCCTTCCATTCTCCACCATTCAATCAGATCTGAAGAAGTTTCTTGGATGGGAAGTGAAACATCTTCAAGGAAAAAACAAAGCACCTTTGAGACAACCTTGGTCTGAGTGACTTAGAATCTCCAGAGACATGAAATCTTGGTAATATAGACACATTTATACACTGATTCCAAAGTCAAATTTTAGAACAACTTGGTATTTTGGGGGTGTTGTACTAGCTACTGTGACTTGGGTAGGATGGTGAGAGAAGGTGGCTCAAGTGTTCATAAATAAATATAAATAAATGATTATTCTTTTCAACAACAACAACAACAAAAGATTAATGGTCTTCCCATCTTCCCAATATTTTAAAATTCAGCTCCATGGCCATCCAAGCAACTGTGACAGCTGACCTCTTGGAGAACTGCAGAATCAAAGATGAAGAAAAAAATGTAGATTTTACTTACTCCTAATGGCACGATAGCAGGATTAACATTCTCTCTGGTGCACTTTTCTACAGTATATTTAACATAATAATTAACTCAGCTAACTTTGGGTTTCCTGAGAAGTAATTCGTTACCAGGAGGGAATACACAAAAGTGGCCTTTGCTGTGGAAACGCTTTTTTTTTTTTAGAAGCACCGGATGCTGTCATTTCTCAGAGTTGCTAATGACATAAAACAAACAGAGTTGCAAAATATTAACCATGTGTACAGGTAGTCCTTGTCTTAGGACCGATTGCTTAGTGACCGTTCAAAGTTATGACAAACCTGAAAAAAGGGGACTTAGGACCCAGATTCACAGTTCTAAACTGTGGCCATCTTGGTGAGCATGTGACCGAACTTCAGGTGTCCAGCCACATAGCCATATTTATGGCTGTTTGAAGCATCCCTTGATCACATGATCACATTTTAGGATAGGTCTGCCCAAAATCGTCGCTTACTTCCAATTTCCGGCAAAACCATGCTCCTAGGGCAGTTCCATTACAGTCATATGCTGAGGACTAGCTGTATGCAAACAGGAGATTCAAAGAAGTCAAGATGGCGATCATGGCCTCATGATCCAAGCTCCGCCCTGTTTTAATGTATCTTATAATGCATGTAAAAAATGGAGGTTGTTGCCTCCATCTTGATTTTTTTTTTACCCCCTTCCCCCCATGGACATTGCTATATAGGACAAAATCCAATCTTGCATCCACTTCATTTCTGTTTATGCAGCAATATTTTCTCTATCATTTATATTTGTTTTGAGTGAAATGAGGAAATCATTGCTTCCTGTTTCTCTTTATAAAAGCCAGTCTGTTATCAGGAAGGACTAAGATAATACAAAGCATAATTATCTGCTTTATATTTTTTTTACTTATTAGGATGAGGTCAGCTAACTAATGGCTACCACACTGAAATGTAAAATTCAGGTTTCCCATTTGTTAGTAATCAAAGAGTGACTAGACTTTTATCCTACCTATCCCTTATTCTCAAGCAGACTCAGAAGTTTGGATAAATTGATGTACTGTAGAGAATCAAAGAGTTATACATACAAGAAGTTCTCCATCTGATTACATTGAGGAATCCCACCCTTTACCTCCGTTAGTCCCAAAGTTTGAATCCTGAATGCCCCCCACCCAGATTTTTAAGTCAATGGCTATTTGAATTCCAGGCTTAAAGTCTTCTACTGTATGTTAGACAGTCCTCTCTGGTGCTCAGCTTTTATAGCCTTTATAAAGAAGCATCAAGAGGAAAAGATATTTAAGGAAAATAAATAATCCATTGTTACAAATCAATGACTCGACTATTCTCCGATAGGACAAAAACCTAGAGCTTTCCAAAGTAGGAGGAAATTGCACTCATCAAAAATGCCAAGACTCATTCAAACGTAACAAAAGAAAGAATAAAAAGGGAAAGAGTATAATATATTCAAGGTTTCAAAAGAGCTCCGATAAAGACTCTCTTAACACAACTCCGTAACCATGGAAGATGAGGAGAAAGCTTGTCAGATTGAAACCGACTGAGGAAGAAAATCTGGTAGTCAGAAAAAAAGAATATCCAGTTCTTCACCACAAAGGAGGTTAAGATTAGTACACTGATGGAAGGACGGTTCCTTCCCAGGAATGCTGTTTCAAATTGGCTGTGAACTAAATCAAAGGCAAGCATTATGGGAATCAGTTGGTTGTCTTGGAATAAAAGCTGTTGATAACATGCTCAAAAAAGCTTGAATGGATTAGGAAGTCCTTCTTCCTCCCCTTGAAGGTGGAGTCAGCAGAGTATTTAAATTTCCTCTACCACTCTACCTGCTGGTAAATGGTGAATCCAAGGTACATTCAATTTTGCAGCTATTAAGTTTGTTGGACGAGCAGGTACAAAAACAGCCAGGGAAGTAATTGAAGCCTAGGGAATGCACCCCTGGCCAGTCAACAGGAGTGCTGATTTACCCCCAGGTTATCAAATGCTTAGGAGGCGAGGGCTGGGCAGCGTAAGAAAACAACAGCCAATGATTTAATAGCCAGCCATAATCACTCCAATCAACATCTAAAATGGCACATACAACAGTTACCATATAAATACCACACAGAGGATGGCCCAAAGTACACACTCTGCTAGAGAGAAGTTCCCTGAGGATGGCCTCCAGCATGAGTCTAAAAGCTTGGGAGATGAAACCTCTGGTCCTGCTGACCAACCCTGATTGGATCCTGCAGGTATTTTCCTTCTCACAGCACACATGCTCTTAGTGCTTCTGCTACCACCCGCCACGCTCATGAGTTCAAGGAAGCCTGGTACTCCATCAGCAATTCCATCAACAGACACATTGATCCACAACCAGCCTACGAACCCCTCAGAATTCAAATCAAATGCACAGCCAACCAGAGGCAGCACCAACTCTCAACCAAACACCCCAACCAGCACTTCACCTCCCAATGACCCTCACCTGATGTTACCTCACCATCACAAGACCCTCACATGATGTGAACTCCCCATCACAAGACTTACTGACCACACAAAGCTCTTATAAGCAGAAGAAAACCAACAATGACATCTCCTAAACTCCACTGAAGAAGTTACCTAGCCTGGTAATGAAATGTTCAGAAACCAACCCACAAGTTCAGAGGACAAATCTCCACCTTCCTCCTACACACGAGCTACAGAAATTCACCACCATCGCAAAATGAAAGACTCTTCCCAGTTGGATGTAAACTATTAGAAATCCTCAAACAAGGGGGACTAGATGACAAAGACATCCAAATAATAAAGAATCTGTATTGGCATCAGGTACCAAATGTGAGACTAGGCCAAAAATACTCAGCTGATGCAGAAATAAGAAGAGGGGTCAGACAGGGATGCATTCTGTCTCCACTGTTGTTCAATATCTACTCTGAGTCAATCTTCAACGAGGCACTGGAGAACATCGATGCTGGCATCAAAGTAAACGGAGTTTGGATCAACAACTTAAGATATGCTGACGATACAGTTCTGCTTGCCAGTAAGCATGAAGACCTTCAGCTCCTCATCAACAGAGTCACAGAAATATCTGAAAAATACGGCTTGAAGCTTAACACCTCAAAAACCAAGATCATGGTCATCAGCAAACAACCCGTTAATTTACCACCAATAAATTCAGAGGGAATACCACTAGAAAAAGTTGAAAGGATCACACACCTCAGTTCCAATTTACATGAAAGCTGGGACATGACCGTTGAAGTAAAGACAAGGATAGAAAAAGCTCGAACAGCATTCTTCAAAATGAAAAAGATCTTCTGCAGTCACGATATAAGCCTAAGACTGAAAACCAGGCTTGTCAGATGCTATGTTTTTTCTGTCCTGCTCAATGGAGTAGAGAGTTGGTCTCTGACAGAAGGCCACCTGAAGAGACTAGAAGCATTTGAAATCTGGATTTACAGGCGGCTGTTACGTATAAGCTGGGTTGACAAGATCAGAAATGAGGAGGTGATAAGCCGCCTGGGAAAGCCAAGGGAAATCATCAAAACAATTAAAAAATGAAAATTAGAATATTTCGGACATGTGATGTGACACCCAGAAAAATACGGCATACTCCATTTAATCCTCCAGGGAAAGATTGAAGGTAAATGAGGTCCAGGTAGAAGAACATCGTGGCTTCAAAATCTAAGGAACTGGTTTGGACAAAACTCAGCAGCACTTTTTCGTGCAGCTGCTGATAAAAACAGGATCGCCAACATGATCGCCAATGTCCGATAATGGATATGGCACAAGAAGAAGAAGAAGTAGTTGGATATAATTAAAAGTATGTATAGTCAAGGCCATGGTTTTCCCAGTTGCAATGTATGGCTGTGAAAGTTGGACCATAAGAAAGACTGAGCGCAAAAGAATGGAGGCCTTTGAACTATGGTGCTGGAGAAGACTCTTGCGAGTCCCCTGAACTGCAAGGTGATCCAACCGGTCAGTCCTAGAGGAGATCAACCCTGACTGCTCTTTAGAAGGCCAGATCCTGAAGTTGAAACTCAAGTACTTTGGCCACCTAATGAGAAGGAAGGACTCACTGGAGAAGAGCCTGATGCTGGGAAAGATGGAGGGCAAGAGAAGAAGGGGACGACAGAGAAGGAGGTGGCTGGATGGAGTCCCTGAAGCAGTAGGCGTCAGCTTAAATGGACTCCAGAAGATGGTAGAGGACAGGAAGGCCTGGAGGAATGTTGTCCATGGGGTCGCGATGGGTTGGACATGATTTCCCAACTAACAACAAGAAAGCTAGGCACTAGAGTTTGTCTACCCTGTACTTTACTGGAAAAGCATTTCCAGTAAATAAATCTCCTTTCTGTTGCGTTTATGAAACCTTCTTTCTTTTATTCTTACAGAGGATTCTTTAGCTCAACCATTCCCCCCTCCCAAGAATATAAAAGGCAAGATTATTTACAATCTGGTTACTCACTTTGAATCTGTGCTTTCAAAAAGATTAAAGCGCTTAAAAAGAATTTGGTGTCTACTTTTTTTTTTTAAACCATCCATTCTGGATCTCCCCTCCATCTCCACTTTTTTGCATGTTCTCTGATATTAGACTTCTGTGATTGAAACCGAGATCAAAGTCCTGGCTTCAGGCCGATCAAAAAAAAAAAAAGGACGCTTATGGGGAGTGAGCTGAAGTAGAAAGAAAAAAAAAGACCCCAACATCTTTGAAAGGATAACTTTTTTAGTTATTATTTTTAATAACTTTGAACAAATGCAGCTGCCTCAACTACCACAGACGTTAAAAGGAGCTCTTGAAACAGAACAGATGTAAGAAACAGAATGGATGTAAGGACACTTAATTTATGTACCGTAGAGAGAGAAAAAAATAAAATAAAATAAAGATTGTAGCTTTAGTAAAGAGCCAGTTTGATGTGATGGTTAAGCCACCAGGCTAGAAAAATTGGCAGACTGTGAGTTCTAGTCCTGCTACAGGCACAAAGCCCCCACCCCTTTTTAACTTCTCTCTCTTATCTCTTTCTCCCATCTTTCTTATCTATTTCTCCCTCTGACCATTTGTTTTTGTTATTTTTTTATCTGTTACGCTTTTTAAAATAATAATAATGAAGTTTTATATATATAAAAAGAAATTCCGAGCTAGCTAGAGTCCAACAATATAGCAAGCAAGTCGGATTTCCAAACTCAGATAGGAAGATGGAATAATTCTATACATAAGGTTTTGGCCAGGAACAAATAGCAAATTTGTTAAGCTCGGTGGGGATCCTGCCAGAAGCTTTTGCCTCCTTGCTGATAAGAAAAGCACAGGGTCAAAAAAGCCCCTCCCCATCAGCATTCCTCTGTTTCTCAGTTTCCACCTAGCTGAGCCCAGTGGTCTTGTCACGCTTTAATATATTGTGGTTTCTCTCTTAAAAAAAAAATTAATCCAGCCTACTGAAAGGGGCCCTGAGGCTTTTGAGAAGAAATACAAATAACATTGGAAAGAAGCATTACTAGTTAAACAGTGTGCCGGGAATGAAAAAGAAAAAAAAAACGCTCCAAATTCAGTTAGACTGTTTTCTTTCTTCTCTGCTGACAAGTATAAATTAGAGATGGAGGCAAGTACAAGCGTTTAGAGCCTTGTGGCCAATGCTACTGTCAGCTAATTGTGATTTTTGTATATTGAATTTTTCTTAGATGCGTAGAGTTGAAGAGATGCTAAGAGTCATCAAGTCCAACTCCTTCACACTGCAGGATTGTCTCCTCTTCCTCCTCTTCCCCTCCCTCCCTCCCTCCCCCTCCTCCTCCTCCATTTTATGCCTGTTCCAATGTCATTTTTCATTCTTAATTTTGTGCAATATATTTTCAGCTGACTGACACATCATAGAAAGGGTGCCGGTTATGGTTGTTTGGAAGCTGAAAAAATGGATATAACTAGAGAAATTCCCTGAGCTTCAGTAGATGATATTTTTTCCCAAGTTCTGGAAAAGAAAATTCAATTTCCAAAGTTGTGCTCCCCACAATTCATTTATTACAACTCATATATTCCACCAGTTATGAGTTAACCATTGGAATGAATAGAATAGAATAGAATAGAATAGAATAGAATAGAATAGAATAGAATAGAATAGAATAGAATAGAATAGAATAGAATAGAATAGAACCTTGGAGGTCTTCTAGTCCAGCCCCCTGCTCAAGCAGGAGAACCTATACCATTTCAGACAAATGGTTGTCCAGTCTCTTCTTAAAAACTTCCAGTGTTGGAGCATCCACAGCTTCTGGAGGCAGGTTGTTCCACTGATTAATTGTTCTGACTGTCAGGAAATTTCTCCTTAGTTCTAGGTTGCTTCTCTCCTTGATCAATTTTCATCCATTGCTTCTTGTCCTGCCTTCAGGTGCTTTGGAGAATAGCTTGACTCCCTCTTCTTGGGGGCAGCCCTTGAGATATTGGAACGCTGCTATCATGTCACCCCTCATCCTTCTCTTCGTTAGACTAGACATACCCAATTCCAGCAACTGTTCATCTTTGTTGCTCTTCTCTGTACTCTTTCTAGAGCCTCAACATCTTTTTTACATCGTGGTGACCAAAACTGGATGCAGTATTCCAAGTGTGGCCTTACCAAGACAATGTAAAGTGGAATAACCCTGGTTATGTAAGCAGAGAGATAGGACATATATCAAGCTAATAGATAATGTTAGAAGCTTTATGAGGGATGGAGTTTTGTCAGTCTTTTCACCAGCAAAAGATGATAACATAGTATTTAAAAGTTATTGAGACTTCATCCTAAGCTTAAGTGCCAACAGCCAAATCAGTTACTATCAGCAAACCAGAGTCACTATCTGCATTTTCCAATTTCATTCTAGAAATAGTTCTCCAGATAAAGTGGATGGGTGAAAGATCCCACTGTACTGAATTGTATTCTGAAATTACTTTGTGTGCCCATGTGTATGTGCATGAATCAGCATTCACTTTGTTCTCTTCAGACTCTGCCTAAAAGAAACCAATTAAAGTCTTGTACCACAGTAACAAAAGGAAGTTCAAATATTATAGATTTGAAACTATTGGGAAGATTCATCAGCTTTTCCAGAAAATACAGAACATCCCCAATCACATACTGCCGACTTGTGTTGAACTACACATTTCATAGTTCCCAACCAGCACATTCATTAGTCACTAGCTAGGAATTAGAGTTGAGGGCAGCTGGGAAACACATTTTATCACAAGGCCTCAGCTTCCATGAGCTACAAGCAACTTGACCAAGTGAAGTAATTTTTGAAACTCTCCAATCTATTTCTAGCTCATTTCAAAGCCTTCGTGGAAAGACTGCCGACCTTTGATGCTTCTTTCCACCCTGAAACAGCCAATGCAAATATCTATCCCCATGGTGGCGAACCTATGGCATGCGTGCCACAGGTGTCACACAGAGCCCTTTCTGTGGGCACGGGCACTGTCACCCTAGTCCTAGGCCTTCAGCTGGATTTTATAAAACCTTTTCACTTTAGGCCTCTGCCACTGTGTGCAAAAAAAAAAAGGTTCAATCAATCAATGAATTTCAACTTCTCACAGAAAAAAAAAAGATCTCACAAAGTTGGAATTGATTGATTCAACTTTTTAGTCCCACCCAGTCTAGCGTTACCACCCCAGACAGGCCGATCCACTGGGCCCCGCCCACCCAATTGGCCACACCCAGCCAATGAGCCACACCTAGCCAATGGGCCACGCTCACAATGCACCCAAAGATACATAAGTGGGTTTGGGGTTGCATACATAAGTGGGTTTGGGGCTGCAGTTTGGGCACTCGGTCTCTAAAAGGTTCACCATCACTGATCTATCCATTCTCAGTAAGATTCTCCACTGATGGAATCTTGATTTTTGTGATACAATAAAGAACGGGTTCGAGAATAAAATCGAGTAAGCTTTTAGCCTTCTAAATTATCTCAGCCTTTCTTCAGCCTTTACAAAGGCAGAAAAAGTAATCTCCTGGGATAGTTATGTAAGCTGCAGAGGCAACATTCCCCATAAACCAGATAGCAGGAATGCAAGTGCTCCTCAGAGGCTTATTTCTCACACGTTGCTTAATAGAGACCAAGTTTTATTGAACTCAGATGATAAATCCTTTCCTGGCTGGTTGGTGACTCCAAACTGTTTGAAATCCTTCCGGTCCAAAGTCCTTTTTTTATATATTTTTGAGAATTGGAACTATAATCTCTCCCTTAATAGCCACATGGCAAAAAAGGAATAACTCTACATGCCAGAATCTGGAAGTGAAGAATAAGCAAGGAACTTTCTTTCTGTAGGGCTTAAAAAAACACCAATACATTTTAAAACTGGAGCTAAAATGTAACTTTTAAACAGTTTAAATGGGAAAAGGAAAACTAATGAATCAGTCCATTTCAGCTGGCAGTAACTTTCCACACAATTCTATAACCTAATATGATAGTGAAATACGCATAACAGTTTTCCAAATTCTGACTTGTCCAGGAGTTTTTTCAAAGTGTCCCTGAAGGAAATATTTTTTAATGGTGAACGACAGAGTTCAAATTAAAAAAAGTTTTCATATATTAATGCAGAAAATTCTTAAAGTGAGCACAAACATTAAACCAGAAACTTTCTTTTTGGGTCTAATGGAAAGAGAACTGGGAAAAAAAATTGGAACTCTGATTTTATATATGGTGACAGCAGCAAGATTGCTCTTTGCCCAAACGTGGAAGGATGCCTCAATTCCCACCATGGACAAAGGCGTACAAAAGCTGATGGAATTAGCAGAGATGGCCAAATTGACTGTGCTGATAAAAGAAAAGAACATAATAATAATAATAAAGTTGGAAGGGACTTTGGAGGTCATCTAGTCCAACCCCCTGGTCAGGCAGGAAACCCTATACCATTTCGGACAAATGGCTGTCTAGTCTCTTCTTAAAAACTTCCAGTGTTGGAGCATTCACTGCTTCTGGAGGCAGGTTGTTCCACTGGTTAATTGTTCTGTCAGGAAGTTTCTCGTTAGTTCTAGGTTGCTTCTCTCCTTGATTAGTTTCCATTCATTCCTTCTTGTCCTGCCTTCAGGCGCTTTGGAAAATAGCTTGACTCCCTCTTCTTTGTGGCAGCACCTGAGATATTGGAACACTGCTATCATGTCCCCCCTCGTCCTTCTCTTCGTTAAACTAGACATACCCAATTCCAGCAACCGTTCCTTATATGTTTTAGCCTCCAGTCCCCTAATCATCTTTGTTGCTCTTCTCTAGAGTCTCAAGATCTTTTTTACATCACGGTGACCAAAACTGGATGCCGTATTCCAAGTGTGGCCTTACCAAGGCATTGTAAAGTGGTATTAACATAAGTACTTTTGTTTCTACTTGGAAACCGGTTCTGGACTTTGTGCTTGAGGTAGAGAAAAAATGATACCTTGATTTTGGGTTTTACCGATTAGTCTGATTTGCCAGTACAGAAATGGCTAGTGGATATTACTATAGAAATGTAAAAAGTTGAGATTTGATTTTAATGTCTGATTTTACTGCAAGACAGAGAGTCAGAAGTCAATGCCTTTTGTTTCTTCCCCTCCCTTTCTTCACACCTTTTTTGTTTTCCCTTTTTCTACTGTTGCCCCCTACTATTTGCTTTTGTATTTTCACATTTTATGTTATAAATGAGTAAAACTAATAAAAAAATCTTTTTAAAAAAAGGTTTTCAAGCTGGAAACCCTCAAGGAAAGTCCAGGGCTCATCCCTAAATGCTTGGGACAAACCAAACAAAATTGTACACAGTTTAACTTTTGGAGTGTTTAGTGAATTTAAAATAAATAAATAAACTAAGTTGTTTTGTAGCTGCAAAGGTCTGCAAAGTTGTAAGAACTCTTCACCAAGGAAGTTAATTGTCCTTGATGATGAAGGGTGCTATTTTGAAATATCTTGCCAGTTTCACCTCTGCAGAAATTTTATTAATTTTAATTTAACCAGCTGACCATATCTACTATATGACTCTTGGGAACTAACCACAGTTAAACACATTGCAGAAAACAAAAATAATACGTTAAAACCACATAAGTTTTTTTTTAAAAAAAAAACAATATAAAAGACTATAAAACCAATCCATAGCAAAAGTATTCCAAAACCCATTTACAATAATCAACATAGCCACTGTGTGTGCAGTATCATGCAGTCGAATCCCCACACTCGATGGCAAAACCAAATCTTTAAAAATTTGACTTAAAGAAATAAATTGTGACAAAACACAAACATTCCCTTCTTTTTTTTATTTGATTAATTGTTATTCTCCCTTTCAACAATGTTGTATGTAATGGTTTAACTATGCCAGCGGTTCTCAACCTGTGGGTCGTGACCCCATTTGGGGTCGAACGACCATTTCATGGGGGTCGCCAAACAACGCAGTCCGCCATCTTTTTCCCCTTTTCCTTAGCTGTGCTACTCCCTCTTATTCTATTGGCTTTTGAAAGCCAATAGAATAGACTCTCTTGAATAGAGTCTAATTCTATTGGCTTTCAAAAGCCAATAGGAATTGTCCAGGCTGTCTCTGCCCTGCTGAGCCCGCCAAAAGTCCCAGTCTGCAAACGGTGCTGCGAGTTGTCTGCAGTGAAGGCGAGCTGTCTGGAAGTTTCCACCCCTCCCTGCTGAGCAACTACTAAAAATAAGTAAATAAAACTACTAAAAATAAGTAAAAAAAATAAGTAAAAGAGGGCCAGGGGGGAGGTGGGAGGCTGGCGGGCGCAGGGAGGGTTGCTGGCGTGTGTGAGGCCCGGCGGGTGCCTTACCTCCCTTGGGCTGGGCCAGATGGTGGCCCAGCTGGTGGTCGTCCTGCGCCGTCGCTGCCCCCTTGCCAGCTACGCCTCGGCCAGCGCAGGGGGCGGCGCCATGCATGTGTGGCGCTCCCGGGCATGGAAAGTCCTCGACTTACGACCGGTTGGGAAGTCCTCGACTTACGACCGGTTGGGGGTCGCGACATTAAAAAGGTTGAGAACCACTGAACTATGCACTTTAAACAGTAATGTATACTGGTGCTTATTTTAAAAAATACTATTTCAGCAGAAAATTATCTCTCATTGATTTTTTTTTTAGATATCCAAGATCATAAGGTAGAAACACAGAAAAATGCAGTGTGTAAACTCTCATAAGAAGAGCTGTGTAAGAACTTTATTCCAATGAGTACAAGCCCTAGCCCTAACCCAGAACACCAGAAAAAGGAAACTGCACACTAAATGAATATCCATACAATTTTATCAAAAAGTACCTGACCATTTTAGCACAACCAACGCAACATACCATGTAAAGACTGCAACAGCCATTATGTAGGATAAACAGGCAGAAGATTCCCAGAGCACATCCATGAACACCAATCAGCAATCAGAACACAAGAACAAAAGTCTTTAATCTCACAATACGTGAACAAACTCAACCATCGTTTCAACTGGGAAATTGTGAGCATCTTGGACCAAGATAAATCCAAAAAATGCTAGAGAATTCCTGGACGCTTGGCATTCAAACATTTAGCTCTCAATAGACACATAGAGATAAGCCATATTTACACACCATTCAGAACAGACAATAAAAAAGCTAAGAAGGAAAAGAAAGAAAGAAAGAAAGACCGGAATACCTCCTCTCCAACAGCCTGAACACCCAGATAAGCAGGGATTAATACCAGCCAAACAATCAAGCAGAAAATAATGCCCTAATCAAGGAACTACCGAAGAGAAAACACTTGAATGTGAGCTACTGTGTATAAATAGAGAGAAAACACCACATCCCTTGTCCTGATATTATCGAGCCAAGTAATAAAACACATGCAAGCAAATAACCAAGTTCAGAAAGCACCAAGGACTCAAGGAGAGAATCAACCTAGAATTAAGGAGAAATTTCCAAATAGTGAGAACAATTAACCAGTGGCATGGCTTGTCTTCGGAAGTTATGGTGCTCCAACACTGGATTTTTTAAGAAGAGATTAGATAGCCATTTGTCTGAAATGGTATAGGATTTTCTGTCTGAGCGGGGGAGGGGGGCGACTAGAAGACCTCCAAGATCCCTTCCAATTTTGTTATTCTGTTCTGTTCTAAAACAGTTTTGGATTACAAACATTCTGATTTTATTGAAGAACTTTTAAAAATATTTAATTATTTATTTGAAACAAGCAGAGGTCAAAAAGTCTAACACCTTACCTTGAAGCCATTTATTTAAAGTTCCCATACATTAGTATATAGGTATATTGTGTGCGTGTAAATAGATAATATTTTCCTGTCAGTATAGTTCAGTATATGTACGCAGTCCCAAAAATACACAAATATGGATTTGTCTCTTAGGAAATCTCTTTTTCTAATTTGTCTCTTGCAGCACTCTGAGGAAATCTCTAAAAAGCCACATGGTAACGACTGGCAGTGTTCAGAGACAGAATTGAAAGCAATTCCATTTTTTTCCTCTTATATCTGCTCAATCAGCAACAACCACCCACACAGATTTATTTATAGTTCATCCATTTTATTTTCTTCCAAGTTCCTCTCTTTTCCATAATCCAACATGCCCAGAATGTTTTTTTCCACAGAATGCTGGACTCGATGGGCTTTGGCCTGATTCAGCATGGCTCTTCTTATGTTCTTATGTTCTTATTGAGAGAGGTCATTTTTAAGAAATCACAACTCACAGAAGATCGGTTAAATTAAAACTGCACATCAGTAAGGATGGTGACCATCTTCTCTAGATGTTCGTGGTTTGGATGAAAATTGCTCTCAAGTCCTGGCTGTTTTCCTGCAAGGGAACTTTTGCATAAGCACTCTCTAAAATTTGCTGGTACCAGAGACTCTGCTTTCATTTGTTTCAACTGAAATCCACAGTATTAGATGCAATAAACAGCAGTTGTAATAATTAGCCTGCTGGTTTTTTTTTTCTCACATTAATGAGCTACTAGATTCCCTGTGGTGATTTTTAGTTCAAAGGCAATATGCATAATAGTTTACCTCGGCCTTGACTGCCAAGCTTTTCTGTAGATATAGCAGCTTGGCTGTCCAGATATGCTATGTCAGAACTTGGCAAGGGAATAAGCAGACCAGTGTATCACCAAGTTATCAAGACTGGACACCTCAAGAGGCAGATGTTCAGCTATCATTAATTAGTGCTTTAATCCAGAGAAGGGCAAAGGCTCAACACAAAAATCAAAAGTCAACTCTGCAGCCTGAGCTTTGATTGTCCATGCATAAAATCCTGAATGAAAGATGACCTGTAGAGTTTCATTATTACCTATTGGGATTGTTTTTTCTTACATCTGCAACAGGCAGGGCCAGTTCTTTATGTCCAGATGGTCATTAATATTATTATGGTTAGTCTCACAATCAGCCAGATGTTTAGACTGCTTTGGGCATTTTTATCCACCTATTAAGTCCTTTCCAAGGATTTGGGCTAGGCAGATGTGTGTGCACATATTCCTGTGTGTTTTATCTTTTTTAAAAAATATCTTTTTTATGCTTTTTAAAAAAATGTGTAATTTTTCTTTTAACTTTCTTTTTAGTTTTCTTCTTTCTTCTTTTTAGTTTTTCAAAAATTATTGTTTGGATCTTACTCTCCTTATGCTTTATGAGCACAATAAAGATTTGATGATTGCCTCATCCTTTAGCCAAGCTCCTTTCTTATTATATTTAGAATAGAATAGAGCTGGAAGGGACCTTGGAGGTCTTCTAGTCCAGCCCCCTGCTCAAGCAGGAGAACCTATACCATCTCAGCCAAGTGGCTGTCTAGCATCTTTTAAAAAATCTCCAGTGATGAAGTGCCCACAATTTCTGGGGACAAGCTGTTCCTTAATTCCAGGTTGCTTCTCTCTTTAGTCAGTTTCCAACCACTGTTTCTTGTCCTTCCCTCTGGTGCTTTGGAGAATAAGGTGACCCCCTCTTTTTTGTGGCAGAATAAGGTGACCCCCTCTTTTTTCTTTGAATGCTTTCATAGCTGCACCCAGAACTGCTCTGTTTCTTCTATGTTGGGTGTTGACTAGTCCACCCCCAGCCTCTCCATTGATGGGTCTGCCATAGACTCCTACTGGAGCATCTGTACAGCCAACCAAATTACATAAAAAGGGGATGTGACTTCAGTTGCCTACTCACAGCAGCCCTCTTGCCTCTTTGTCTTCCCTTCCCCATGCTTGCCCTTGGACCTTCACATCCCAACATCGGATCTCTGTTGTTTTTCCTCAGGATGCTGAGGAGCTAGAAAGAGAAGAACAACCAAGATGGTGAGATGCTTGGAGACTAAATCCTATGAAGAACAGTTGGAAGAACTGTTCTGCAACTTAGAAAGAATAGAATAGAGCTGGAAGGGACCCTGGGAGGTCTTCTAGTCCAGCCCCCTGCTCAAGCAGGAGAACCTACACCATCTCAGACAGGTGATTGTCTAGTCTCTTCTTGAAAATCTCCAGTGATGGAGCGCCCAGGATTTCTGAGGAGTAAGCTGTTCCACTGGTTAATTTTTTTAAAATATATTTTATTAATTTTATAATTTTAACAATAAATACATAGTTAGATAAACAAAAATAATTTTTATTGCCCTCTCTAACACCAACATACATTCATTTAAATTCATATATAGAATACCTTAAGTAAATAAAACAAATACCTACTCTTACCTATAGGTGCAGCTCGGACATCACCCCCCCCACCACATCCACCCTCTCTCTTCCTCCCTATCTTCTCATCCTACTTCCCTCTTCTCCACCTCTCTCCTTCCCTCTCTCTCCACTTCCTCTTCTCCTCCAACCTTCCTACTTCCTTCTCCCCTCTTACACTCCTCCCCCTTCAGATGTAGTGCAGAGGTGATGTCTGAGCAACACCCCTAATATTACAAATATACAAAACCATCTAATCCCCCCCAACCTCCCACCCCCACCTTCCCGGAGTGAAAACAGGGTAGTTTAAAAAAAAATAATCCTAATGCAAATTTAACTATATGCTAAATACAATTTCTTGGATTGATATTTCCCTTGAATATACACAATCCATAGGTTAATTGTCCTCACTGTCAGGAAGTGAGTTTAGGCTGAATATGTTCAGCCTAAAGACTAAGAGGAGACATGATCGGAGTCCTCCAATACTTGAAATTCTGTCAGAAGGAAGAAGGTACGGCCTAAAGTAGGCCATAGACTGGTGGGTAGAAATCCAAGCTCAACATGAAGAAGAGTTGTTTCTTCTCTTGCCTTTTCAAAGGACCAAAAGGCAAGACAAGAAACAATGACTAAAAACTAACCAAGGAGAGAAGAAACCTAGAACTAAGGAGACATTTCCTGACAGAGAGAGCAATCAACCAATGGAATAGCTTGCCTTCAGAAATTGTGGGTGCTCCATCTTGGAGGCTTTCAAAAAGAGACCGGAAAACCATTTGTCTGAAATGATATCAGGTCTTCTGCTCAAGCAGGGGGTTGGGCTAGAAGATCCCTTCCAACTCTATTGTTCTAAGTTCCATGTTCTAAGAATTCCTCATTCTGAATGCCATTAATGCCATATCTGAGGGGCTGCCATGAGGCAGAAGGGGTCAGGTTGTTTACCAAAGCACCAGAGGGAAGGATGAGAAACAATGGTTGGAAATTGATCAAAGAGAGAAGCCACCTGGAATTAAGGAGAAACTTCCTGACAGTGAGGACAATCAACCAGTGGAACAACTTACCCCCAGAAATCCTGGGCGCTCCATCACTGGAGATTTTCAAGAAGAGACTGGACAATCACCTGTCTGAGAGGTGTAGGTTCTCCTGCTTGAGCAGGGGGCTGGACTAGAAGACCTCCAGGGTCCCTTCCAGCTCTATTCTATTCTTTCTAAGTTGTAGAACAGCCCCTCTCCTGGTGTTATGGATGCTCCACCATTGGAGGTTTTCAAGGGAGGAAAATCATCCTCCCTTGAAGGGGGAATGCCTCTTCTCTGGGATGGAATGAGGATTTCTCCTCTGATCAGAGGGTTGAACTGGAAGACCTTCAAGGACTCTTCCAATTCTATGTTTCTAAGAACTCAAAATAAAGCCTAAATGTAGCAATTTTGACAAGAAGAACAATACTGCAAATTTCTGATCAACTGAAGGCAGTAATTGGTCTTGTCACTCAAATGTTAGTAACAGCTGCTCTTTGGCAAATGAGGCTGCCTTGATTTCTTCAGCCCTCATGACTGATAGGGAATTCATGTCTTTCCTATTTACTGGCTGATATGCAATATTAATGAGATAAATGTCGTGGAAGCTATAATTGATGCTCGCCTTGAGCCAAAGAGGTTCAACATCATCTTGCAGACCAACGCAAGAGGCTTAAATACAGACGTATTCTGACTTGGCTCAGCTGTCAGAATAAAATGATGTATTTTACTTCGAGCATTTTATTTAAGTTAAACACATCTTCAGAAAATGGAAGGGTGCTTGCTTACAATCCTGAAATGGAACTAAAGGTTGGTGTATATCAACAGGGTGAAAGCATAGCATTAAAACAATTAATGTTTATATATATATATATATATATATATATATATATATATATATATATATATATATATATATATATATATATATATATATATATATATATATATATATATATATATATATATATATATATATATATATATATATATACACACACATACCTATAATATGGCAAGGGATTAAATCCACAAAATCACAACAGGGGATTGAATATGTAATTGTGATAAATTGCTGTTGTGTTGAAGAGCTCTCCTTTATGCTAAGCATCTCGCAAGAGATCAGCAGTTTTTATGAGCCACAGATCACTTAAGAAACGGTTTACCTAAGCAAGAAAAAACAAGAGAATAAATCATAATTTATTCAACCGCTCGGTCTTTTCCACTGTTTGCTTTATTTTCTTATGCTAAAATTTTAGAATTAACATTCACAATATGTTTAGAAACTCTAAACCTATTAATGGCCAATACATCCAATTCCTTACTTTTTCTCAACCATTTACAAACTTTTATCCAGTTTTAAGGATTATTTTTCCAATAATGACTTCAATATATGACCTTCATTTCATTAAGTACAAATTAAATATACATCCCCCACAAACAGCAACTTTCATAGCATGCTTGTGAACAATAATTTTTAATGTCACCTGCTAAACTTTTCCTATTTTATCTTAAAAACATATTGATTTATTAATTTATGTTTCATAGTTCATATGCCCAAATCCCTCAAAGATTTATGTACCATAATTTAGAATAATAGCTTCATAAGGGGGTCCACCTATTCTCCAAAGCGCCTGCAGGCAGGACAAGAAGCAATGGATGGAAACTAATCTAGGAGAGAAGCAACCTAGAACTAAGGAGAAATTTCTTGACAGTGGGAACAATTAATCAGTGGGACGACTTGCCTCCAGAGGTTGTGGGTGCTCCATCACTGGAGGTTTTCAAGAACAGACTGGACAGCCACTTGTCTGAAATGGTATAGGGTCTCCTGCTTGAGCAGGAGGTTGAACTAGAAGACTTCCCAATTACCCTTCCATCTCTGTTATTCTATTATTCATTATTTGCATCTCAAGAGTTTTAACAGATATCCAACATTACTGAAATAGATGTTTCACTTGGAGAGCGGGCAACTAAATTTCATTGTTGATGTGTGCCATCGTGACAATAAAGGTTATCTTATCTTATCTTTTTCTATCCTGCTCTATGGAGTAGAGAGTGGGTCTCTGACAGAAGGCCACCTGAAGAGACCAGAAGCATTTGAAATGTGGATTTACAGGCGGCTGTTAAATATAATATATATATAATATGTATAATATATATATAATACGTACAGGCAGCTGTTACGTATAATATATATATAATACGTATATACATAGATAAAGGGGCCCCAGTTGATATTGTATATCTTGACTTTCAAAAGGCTTTTGACAAAGTCCCTCACCAAAGGCTCCTAAAAAATTGTTCCGGGTTGTGAAATTGTTCCGGGTTGTGAAAAGCGCCTCCCTTATGAAACCAGATTGCAACGCCTCGGTCTCTTCAGCCTTGAAAGACGGCGTTTAAGGGGTGACTTGATCGAAGTGTATAAAATCATGCATGGGATAGGAAAGGTGGATAGAGAAAAATTCTTTTCTCTATCACACAATACCAGGACAAGGGGGCACTCCCTGAAGCTCAGAGCTAAGAAAGTGAGGACAAATAAAGGGAAATATTTCTTCACCCAGAGGGTCGTTGATTTATGGAATTCACTTCCAGAAGGGGTCGTGACAGCCTTGACAGCTTCAAGGCAGGGTTAGACAGATTCATGGAGGCCAAGTGTATCGGTGGTTATTAAAACGGATGTCCATGTGCCGCCTCTATGTTGGTTGAGGCAGGCAGGATTCCCTTGAGTACCATTTGTTGGGGGTCAAGGGAAAGGGAGGGTTTTGCCTTCTCTTTCTGCTCAAGATCCCCATGTACAAATGGTGGGCCACTGTGTGACACAGAATGCTGGACTCGATGGGCTTTGACCTGATTCAGCATGGCTCTTCTTATGTTCTTATAAGCTGGGTTGACAAGATCAGAAATGAGGAGGGGATCAGCCGCCTGGGAAAGCCAAGGGAAATCATCAAAACAATTAAAAAACGAAAATTAGAATATTTCGGACATGTGATGCGACACTCAGAAAAATACGGCCTACTCCATTTAATCCTCCAGGGACAGATGGAAGGCAGATGAGGTCCAGGCAGAAGAAGAACATTGTCACTTCAAAATCTAAGGGACTGGTTTGGACAAAACTCAGCAGCACTTTTTCGTGCGGCTGCTGATAAAAACAGGATCGCCAACATGATTGTCAACGTCCGATAACGGATATGGCACAAGAAGAAGAATTCACTGTTCTTCTTTATCATCCTTTTGGGAGATTATTTCTAGAAACTGAAATAGTAGAGAGAATATAAGAAGCCACGGAACAACTCACTACCAAATTTTGCAGACTCACTTGTAAGTCAGTTTTAACAAGGCTTATCTCAAATAATGCATGCATAAAATTGGCTTCCTTTCCAATCAATTGCTTGCTGCATCTTGAAGCAATGGTTTGGCTTAAACATTTGAGATGTAGAAATATTGAGATATTTACACTTCTTCCACTTCTCTGGGAATAGAATTTCCCCTGAAAAAACTTGTGCGACCAGCAATTATTTTAAACCTATTAGTCTGAATGGCTTTCCAGATTGTGTGGGGGTTTTTGTTGTTGTTGTTGTTGTTAGTTTGTTTTGTTTTATTTTTTGATATCATTAATCCCTATCAGGTCTTTTTTTCATTCAGACACATTTATGAGCATGGACAGCATCTGAAAATGTTTATAATCCTATCTGTAAACTCAATGGCACTTAGACATGTTATTGCCTCAAATTCCATTCAATCTTGTCTTTCTAATTGCAGCCGGTCATGTAAGGCTGATTTAGTATCAGTACTTAGGAAAGTACTACAGGACCCAGGAGATAAACTGCTTTTGACCTAAATTTAGCAAATTGGCTCACCTAGTTTATCAAATTCAAAAGCTAGAAAAACACAATGAGAGAGAGAGAGAGAGAGAGAGAGAGAGAGAGAGAGAGAGAGAGAGAGAGAGAGAGAGAGAGAGAGAGAGAGAGAGAGAGAGAGAGAGAGAGAAATCTGCTATGTCAGCAGCTGATTAGGATTCCCAGCTTGAGTAGAATGTGACATTCTTTATAAATAATTCTTTAAAACTTTGTGGGTGAGTGGAGAAAAAGTGCTTTGGTTTGTGTTGTGATAAATGTCCATTTCTCCTTTAAGAAATCCTTCTCTGCCTGGATGGGCTTCCCTTTCCCCCCCCTTACAGGCTGTCAGCTGACAGCTGCACTAGGGGGGTGGAGGAAAAAGCAGGGAAAAGTTTCATTTCTTGAAAAAGATGTCATGCTTTCAAAGTGTATGTTTTAACTATCTGTGTAATGTAATTGGCTGTAAATCAGTAAGGTGACAATTTGTGGGAAGAGACCTTTGATGTGGAATAAAAGGGAATGGCTGGCTTTGGCCGGGGCTTCCATCCCGACAGAAACTCAGGTCTCTGTCATTAATCATGGTTGCCGGGACTCCACGGACACACTTTCGCAATAAGTGGTGATCCCCGATGTGATAACCCTGAGAGGTTATACGTCCCTGGACCCTCATACTTACCGCCCGGACGTGGCCAAGCGAGCTTCATCAGTTCATCGCTGGACGAGGACTGATCCCTCGTAAGTATGGGTGGAGATCTCTCAAAGGTGCAAGAAATACATTTGACTGAACTTACAGAGATAACCAGGAAGAATTATGTTTATTTTACAGCTAAGAAGCTGACAGAAGGAGATTTAAGATCTCTCCTTGAATTTATTTGGAAACACATTCCTTTCTACCCAGAGGCAGGCTGCCTTAAAGTTGAAACCTGGAAAAAAGTGGGGGAGGTTTTGCAGACAAATTCTAGGGCCCCTGTTTCTATTTTAACATCTTGCAGAGTAGTGTTAAAAGCTTTGGAGACACAGGCGCATCTCCTACTAAAAACATTACTGAATCCATTGAATTATAATGAAGTTCAACTTCTTCCCCCTGCCAGTGAAACTCCAGTAACAATTAAAAATCACAGCAAGGTTTTCCCTAGCAATGTTGAGTTGTGTGATCCTCCAGCTCTGACCAAAACAAGTAATTTTATTCAGGAAACGTTACAGAATGATTATGAAATAGGTGAATTGAACGCTGAGGAAATGACAAGTTTATACCCTGTAACTGTGGGCATGGATGCAGAAATTGATAATGGATTTGCTCACAAAATGATTCCAGCAGATTGGAAGACATTAATGCAAATTATTTTAACACCTGCGCAGTATGCAGTTTGGGACTCCCAGTATCGTATTCAAGCTATTCAGAGAGGCACTGCTCAAGTAGTGCCAGACCAAATTTATGGCTCTGGACAGTTCACTGCTGTTGAACAACAGCGAGATGCTATTCCAGATGCAGCTATACATGGTGTAATTTTACAGGCTGTTTTTGCTGCTTTAAAGGTAGTAGATGAAAGTGGAAAATTTGGCAAAAGTTTTACTCAAATTAAACAGGGAACTACTGAGCCCTATGATGAACTTATAAATAGACTAAAAGATAGTATTGATAAAGAAATTGCTAATGAATTAGCTACAAAAGAGATTTTGATGAAATTGGCTGTTGAAAATGCTAATGCAGACTGCAAAAGAGTTTTGCAACCCTTAATTGGCACTGGTCAAAAGACACTTGCACCTACATTGGTTCAACTACAACAATATTTAGGAAATATTAATTGCATATATAAGTCTTTCTACCTCGACCCTTTCTCCCTTATTCATGGCATTAAAAGGCCTCAAAAATCCCACAGATGTTGTGACATTGACCTCCGACCAGCTATTGGTCGTTGAGAAAGTCCAAACAGCCCTCAACACCCAGTGGACTGATTGGTGTGTTGACAATCACCCTGTGCATTTGAATGTGATTTTTGATCGACCACCCACAGTGGCAATTACTCAATCTAAAAAGCCTTCAGAAAATTGTTTTCACTCCAGCTATGACTTTGGCTGAAATTACACATCATGGCCACACGATGGCACCAGATTTTTGGAATTGAATTTGCAATTATTTTTATCCCATTTTCCTTAAAATTGTGGGAAACTTTGATTCAAAATAATTTGGTTTTGCAATTATTGATTGGTGATTGGCCTGGTCAGGTTTTTTTTTGTCATTCTCCAGCTGATCCATGATTTTTCGCCATAAAAAATTTACCTTTTGCTTATATCTCTCCTAGTTTGGATGAGACTTTGTTGACACTATTTTTGACATTGCAAAAATCTATTGAGACAAGATATTGTCCTTATTTTATTGCACATATCCGAAGTCATCCAAATTTTCCAGGAATTCTCAGTGAAGGGAATTCCCAGGCGGATATGGCAACACGCAAGTTATGACTATGCAACAACTTACTCCCTGGGATAGTCATAGCTATTTTCATCAAAACGCCAAGGCTTTGGCTAAACAATTTGGCATAACCCCCGGGGAGGCAACAGCTATCATTCAACAGTGCCCCAGTTGCTCACAACAAGGACTGTCTATTCCAATGGGTGTGAATCCCCATGGACTTGAGGCATGTCAAATTTGGCAAATGCATCTTTTAGTCCGTGGAAATATATACATGTGACTATTGATGCATATTCTGGGTTCATCCTTGCTACTCCACAGCGTGGAGAGGCAACTAAACATGTCATCAATCATTGTATTCGAACTTTTAGCACTCTGGGTACTCCTAAAGAATTAAAAACTGATAATGAATCCGCATATTGTAGTCACGCCTTTGCTCAGTTCTGCAATCGGTGGGACATTATTCATAAATTCGGCATTCCTTACAATTCACAGGGGCAAGCAGTAGTGGAACAGGCCAATTCTACTCTTAAGCACATGCTTGACAAATTAAAAACAAAAAAATGGGGAAAATACCCCCGGACTACCTGGAGTGCAAAATCATCTTAATTTGGCTTTATATACTCTCAATTTTCTAAACCACCTGGCACGCCACCTAATACAGCTGCGAGCAGGCATTTTTCTCCCATTCCAGACGCAGCAACCACGGTTCGACCGCTAGTTTGGTATCGTAAGCTACCAGACCCCCAATGGAAAGGACCAGCTGAACTTATTACCTGGGGTCGTGGATATGCTGCGGTGCAACATGAAGGCAATACGATATGGGTTCCTGGCCGCAATATTCGCCCTTACAGTGTACAGCCAAAAGATTGCAAAGACTCTGGTGAGCCCAAAGTGGATGGACAATAATTTTGGAAGGACAATAAAAAGTTAGTGCCTTAACAAACCATACTGACTGCTGGATGTGTATGATGTCACCATCCGATGCCAGTCAAGGACTTTTTTTTAGTTGGACTTCCTTTGAACAACACTGGAGCCAGCGAAAGTTTTGTACATATTAATGAGGCAGGACATTATACGCTGCCACTTAGGGTTTATTATGTAGATTTTGTATTAGTGTGTTTTAATTTTTCTAAGGGAATTATTCTTTTAAGTATATATCTCTCTTGTAATATCACCTTTAATATGCCTGATCATTGTGATCAAAGTAATAACAAAGTGTATGCAAAATGTGAGGATGGAGAGCACAATGCAAGTGTATTGGGTTTGTAGCTATTTTAATGGCACACGGAATTGGACTGCAGCCAATGACAATGACGGCCGTTGAAATGCTTAATGAAGAACAAGGACAAATCCCTCCACCAATATCCGGAGATCATAAGCATTGGGGATATTTGGAATGCATTCTGGTTTTGGTTACCAAAAATTTTCAATGGTTAAGAAATTTGATAAGTATTATTTTGTATTGTTATATTATTCCATTGTGGATGCTTTTATATACAATGTTTGCCTGATATTTTTGCTATGATGAAATATTTTATACCAAAGAAAAAATTGTCTCAACAAGTGAACATTAGTCAACAAGGATTCGAGCGGATGCCAATGGATAAACAGCCACCTCAGTTGGATGAAATCGAATACATGGACTGAAAGCCTTTGCTTCTAAACAAAAACAAAAAAGGATGAGATGTTGTGATAAATGTCCATTTCTCCTTTAAGAAATCCTTCTCTGCCTGGATGGGCTTCCCTTTCCCCCCCCCTTACAGGCTGTCAGCTGACAGCTGCACTAGGGGGGTGGAGGAAAAAGCAGGGAAAAGTTTCGTTTCTTGAAAAAGACGTCATGCTTTCAAAGTGTATGTTTTAACTATCTGTGTAATGTAATTGGCTGTAAATCAGTAAGGTGACAATTTGTGGGAAGAGACCTTTGATGTGGAATAAAAGGGAATGGCTGGCTTTGGCCGGGGCTTCCATCCCGACAGAAACTCAGGTCTCTGTCATTAATCATGGTTGCCGGGACTCCACGGACACACTTTCGCAACAGGTTTGGAGCTGCCCTGATTTGCTGAAGATGTACTCCTCTTTGTAAAAGTGTGTATGCTTTTGTACACTGTAAATTCTTGATAATCCTACTCATCTGATTGTGTTTTAAAGTGTCTGTTTCTTCTTGACCCACATGTCAAAAAGAAAGCAAAATCTTTCCTTATCAGCTTTTATATTTGCTCTCATTAGCATATTATTTGCATTAAAAAGAACACTGACTGAGTTTGCTAGTATTCTGTCTGGTTTTGGTCCCAAAGCTTCCCAGAATAATTATGCTGCGCCAACAGGGGGATACGGGTTCAAAAAAAAGGGAGGCTGGTGATCATGGCCATGTGACTGAGGCCTACACAAGGAGGTCGGGCTACAATTGTGTGGTTCAGATTTCCATCTTGACATTTTTTTTTGTTCTGGAAGAGACACCACCACATAAAAGCTCTGAGATTTAATTTTTCAATCTTTGAAATCATCTCACAAATTTCCCCCGAGGGGAACGTTTAGTAGAGCTCGAAAGAAGCCAATATTATTTTGATTAGATTAGGGATATACACTGGGAGGTGGCCAGATGTACAGCCAAATTCAAAATAAACACAAAAGACCATCCTGAGGCAAAATGGTTGAGGAAGTTTGTGGATAGTCAGAAGCATTTTGGTCAGAGGTGAGTGCCTCTTTCTGAAAAGCTGGGACAGCTTCTGGTGACAGAACTGCCTGTATGCCTATAGCAGCCCAATATAATCTGCAACATCTCATTCAAGAGATGACTTTGCAGTTCCTCATGCTATTTTGGAGGGCTCCAACCTTCTTATACCCAGGGGACAATGATCCAGTGTAGCTCATGACTTTCTGGCCCTGGACTGCTGGTGGGATTCAGCCGGTTTGCACCAGTTTGGCAGAACCAGTAGCTAATTTTTTTTGTTGCCCAGGCCCAGAATGGACTTCCAGAAGCGGTATCCACACAGAGAACCAGTTGTTCACATATTTGAATCCCACCACTGCCCTGGACATATTACAAGAGTGTCTAAGGCAGGGGTGTCAAACTGCTGGCCCGCAGGCTGGATGTGTCATCTGGAAGCCATGCCCACCCCATTGCCTGCAATAGCAAAACCGGCCCGATACGTTGCGCGACATCACGTGACATCACGAAATTGACATGTCTGGCCTAAGAGGACTTGCAGCTGATACAAAACATGGCAGATAGACAATCTTGCCAACATTTGGTTACCACCACCTAGTTCAAAGCACTACATATCACAACTCTGGAATGTATATGTATCTGGCAGAAACTGAATCTGTAAATCCAGTCTGAAGAAAAGAAACCTAGAACAATTAGCCAGTGGAATGGCTTGCCTTCAGAAATTGTGGGTGCTCCATCACTGGAGGCTTTTAAGAAGAGATTGGTCAGCCATTTGTCTGGAATGGTTAGGGGCCTTCTGCTTGAGCAGAGGCTTGGGTTAGGAGACACCCAAGGTCCTTCCAACATTGTTATCCTGGTGTGTTGCAAGCCACCCAAGATGTGGTCAAAAAAGTCAAGTTGGCAGCCAAGATGGTGTCATTGAAGGTCCACCTTTTTTTTTAAACGAACCTTGCCAGTGAGTGGAGCTTCAGTGTCACAATTATTGCCACCATTTTTTTTCCAAAACATTTTCGAAAGAGTTGGTAAGACAATAAGATGAAATCACAGCTTAAAGTGGGCACCACTGAGGGATGACCGTGACTGAAAAATGCTAAGCATGCTCAGATCTGGTTAGAGGGGAGACACTGTAGGACAGGGGTTCTCAACCTTGGCAACTTCAAGACTTGTGGACTTCAACTCCCAGAATTCCTCAGCCAGCTTTGCTGGCTGAGGAATTCTGGGAGTTGAAGTCCACAAGTCTTAAAGTTGCCAAGGTTGAGAACTCCTGCTGTAGGGAATCTTAGGAATTCTAGTAGGAATTTGGAAAACAGAGAGGGGCAGTAGGAAACTTCTTCCATACAGTTCCATGTTGTTATCAGGAGTTAAGCTTGAACACATGCTTAATATTTGGAGAGTAAGGGGAAAGATGAGAGCTGAACAAATGTCCCTATTTGGAAAGCAAATATTTTCACAGCAGCAGCAGCTGGTGCCCTTAGTCATGTTCAGGGAGACTAAAACAGCCCCGTTCTCTAGCACAGGGGTGTCAAACTGCCAGCCCATGGGCTGGTTTCATTATACCAGAACCGCACCCACCCCATTGGCGGCAATGGCAAAAAAGCTCCAATACGTCGTGCGACATCACGTGACATCGCGAGTTTGACATGCCTGCCCTAGCACAATATTTCTCAATCTAGCCAATTGGACTTCAATTCCCAGAATTCCCCAGCTGGAGGGGCAATCCCCAGCCAGAATTCCAGGCAAAGAATTCTGGGAGCTGAAGTCCACTCATCTTAATGTTGCTGAGATTGAGAAACCATTGTCTAGCAATTAGACAGGGCATCGGCAGGAGGCAGAGCACTTAAACTCTGCAAGATGATGTGCACTGCATTGCACCCACATATAAAACAGGAAGAGGTGTTGATCGTGATGATGTGCCCAGCATCTGACAGATCTGACCTCCTTTGGACACCGAAGTATGCATTATAGTACCTGTCAAATCTAGGCCTCCTTCTACTGTGTTCCTGCATCTCTTAGAATACGCAACATTTTTAAGCAATTCTCTTTGGGGAAAACAACAGGATGGGAGCTCTTCTTAATTAAAAGTGATGGAAATTTAATTAACATATAAATCTGAAGGAAGCTGTGAACAGTTGCACTTATTTTCTGGTCATCCACGCAATTCAAGTGGAATTTTACAGTACCTGCTTTGGGGCTTGAACAAAAAAACTGCTCTCTTGGCAGCTTCCAGCTCAGTCACCCAAATTTTCAATTTCATTGTTTCTTCTTAACCCTTTCTAGGACTACCAGGCAACTGTTGCAATATGTGGTTAACCCCTAGATGGCAGAAACCCTGATTCCAGCTGTTTACTGTGATTAAATGTTTATTGTGATTTTAGCAAGCCACAACTGGCACTCCTACCCTTTTTAATTGTTAACTTTAGCAGATTTATTGTTGACCGGTCTTTATTTTGCTTCATTGCTGACTTGATTGGCAATGCCTAATAATCAGATCCATTGACCTACAAAGAGTAGATGTATCTATGTATGTATATTTGTCAACTGAGTATCACCAGCAGTGATTTGGAGTTCTACAGTCTTGATATATTTATGACGGGCTGGTAAAGTGCTTCAATATTGCTCAGGCTAATAGACCAAAAAATAAATAAATAGCAGCTTCTGAGCATATGTTCAACACCAATGCAGATCATTGTCTTCCTGTGTGTCAGGAGTACACAGACATCCACAAAGAGGGTTTCTTGAATTACTATATGGAGGCACTTCATCTGTGCATTTAGGCCAGGGCTTTTCAACCAGTGGTAGGCATACTACCGGTGGTACTTTAGCACGTGGCAGACGGTACGCAAACCCTAGCTAAGTGCAGCTGAGGAGGGAATGAGCTAAAACAGTGCTGCACAGGCCTGGAGGAAATCAGCTGGAGCTGCAGGGCTCGGCAGAAGCCCCAGGATCTGCGCAAGAGGCTGCATGTTTATTGGAGCTTCAGGCACAACCAGAAGAGAAAAGGAGGAAGAGGAGGGCGGAGAGAGGAGAAGCTATAAAAGGAGCAGGTTTTGGTGGGAGAGGAAGAGAGAAAAAACACAGGGAGAAAGAGAGAGAGAAGAAGAGGCTTTTGTTAATGAAGCAGTGAGGAGAGAGAGAGAGAGAGAGAGAGAGAGAGAGAGAGAGAGAGAGAGAGAGAGAGAGAGAGAGAGAGAGAGAGAGAGAGAGAGAGAGAGAGAGAGAGAGAGAGAGAGAGAGAGAGAGGCCTTTGCAAGCAAAGTGTGAATGAGTGAAAGAGTAAGCGAGGGGTTTTTGTGAGCAAAGTGTGAATGAGTGAGAGAGTGAGTGGGGGGCTTTTGCCAGCAAAGTGAGGGGGACTTTTGTGAGTAAAGGGCGAGAGAAAAAGAGAAAAGTGAGGGGGAGAAGGGCAAAAGAAAAGAAAAGGCACTGACTTCTGACTTCCTCTGTTGCAGTAGAAGGAAGCATTAACACTGAACCTCAACTTTTTACTTTTCCATAATATTATAAACTAGCCATTTCTATAACAACAAATGAATCTAACCAGTAAAGCCCAAACTCCCCCCCCCTTTTTTTTAGTCATCAAGCTTTTGATACCTTGCTAAGCACTGGCGGTACTCGAATATTGTCATGTCCTAAAAGTGGTACAATCTGTGAAAAGTTTAAAAAGCCCTGATTTAGGCAACCAAGGTCAAAGAGAGAGCTACTCAACCAGTACTTGAGCTACACTCCCTCCTTCAGGACCGTGGATAGCTCCAGACAACAGGAATGACAAGAACTCTCATTCAACAGGAGTCCTGAATTACCACCAGTTTATCTGGTACTTAGGAGCTGAGGACTGGGCGATACAACGGCAAACAACAGCCAGAGATCTAACAGCTGGCCATCAACACCCCAATCAATAACTAAAAAGCCGTACACAACAGGCACCATATAAATACCACACACAAAATAGCCCAAAGCACACATTCTGATGAGAGAGATGTTCCCTGAGGATGGGCTCCAGTTTCCAAGTCCAAAAACTCGGAAGACTGAATCTCTGGTCCTGTTGACTGAGCCAGATTGGATCCTGCAAAAAGGAACAAATTGAATACGCCTGGAGCTGGCACATGAGTCTGTTTTACCTGATTGGAAATGGCGAGTGCATCCTGTCCTGTCGTTCCATCATGGAACAGTTGAATACTCCATGGTGTATTCAGTTGTGGTGGGATTCAAATATGCGAACAACTGGTTCTCTGTGTGGATGCCACTTCTGGAAGTCCATTCTGGGCCTGGGCAACAAAAAATTAGCTACCGGTTCTGCCGAAGTGGTGCGAACCACCTGAATCCCACCATTGAGTTGAATCAACTTCACAACTTTCTTCAGGCATCCAGTAACATCACAGGATGACCTCAGTACTATAAGCTAATGCTAGCTTCATTGTTTTATTAGCTCGGTATATAAACAGGGAGATTTGAACCACTTTAATAACCACTCTTGAAGGAAAAGAGTGAAGCCTTTTGTGATGAAAAGTCTACCTATTTCATTTCTTAAAGCTTTGTTAATATGAAATGTGAGCTACTTTTATTCTCGGCCTTACAAGGATGAGCGCTTCTCACTACAAACAGATCCCAAAAAAAATCTGCCTTTAAGAGTATTCAAGAGAAATTAACTCTCTTTTTTTTCTTGCTTTCATATTTTTTTTTTGCAGTTTTGATCTTTCAGATTACAAGCGAGCCGCACGCTCAAGCCCGCTCCTTGGAGATTCATCTGCTGGATTGTTGAAAAGAAGCCTCCGAAAGGCATATTTCAACTCCTGCACCTTAATTTCACAGTAGGCAATGGTGGAGAAATAATAAGATTGAGATATGGTTATTTGAAGTAATGTACTCAATTTAACAGTGCTGTTGACCAAGAAGAGAGAGGAGGGGGGGTATGAAGAAAAATTAAAGTCCTGCATAGATAAGGTGACCAACCGTCCTCCTTTAGGGAGGACAGTCCTCCTTTTGTAAGGTCTGTCCTCCCTTGAAAAGTGTCCTCCTACATGTCCTCCTTTTTGATATTTGAAGACTAATCTGCAGGGCTTTTTTCCCCTCAAAGAATGCTCAGAACAGCGTTCCGACATCTTTTTTTTTGATGGTTTTTTTTCAGCTTTTGCATGGGCTGTGCTACTCCCCCTATTGGCTTTCGAAAGCCGATAGGAATTGCTGCTCAGTGCGCCAAAACACCCGGCCAGCAAACTTTGCACATGCAAGTTGTCTGCAGTGAAGGCGAATTGGCAGGAACTTTGCACCCCTCGTTGCTACCCAACTACACCATCTCCTAGTTCAGCGGTTCTCAACCTTTTTCAGGCCGCGACCCCGACCTGTCAAGCGCCGCGCATGTGTGGTGCTACCCCCTGCGCCGTGCATGCGTGGTGCTACCCCCTGTGCCGCGCATGCGTGGTGCTTCCCCCTGCGCCGGCTGAGGTGTAGGCTGCTGCCCGTTCGGGGCAGCAGCAGGCAGGCCCAGGTACTCCTGGGCGGCCGCGGTGGTGACGGCGCAGGGCGCCCACGGGCTGGGCCACTAACTGGCCCAGTCCAAGGGAGGTAAGACACCCACTGGGCCCCACGTGCGCCAAAAAACCTCCCTGCGCCCGCCGCTGCCCCGCTAGCCTTACCTTCGCTGCCGCCTGTTCGGGGCAGCGGCAGGCAGGCCCAGGCACTCCTGGGCGGCTGCAGCACCAACGGCGCAGGGCGACCACAGGCTGGGCCACCAGCTGGCCCAGCCCAAGGGAGGTAAAAAAACCTCCCAGCCCCATGCGCGCCAAAAACCTTCCCTGCACCCGCCGCTGCCCCGCTAGCCTTATCTTCCCTGCCACCTGTTTGGGGTGGCAGCAGGCAGGCCCAGGTGCTCCTGGGCGGCCGCGGAAGCGACGGCGCAGGGCGACCACTGGCTGGGCCACCAGCTGGCCCAGCCCAAGGGAGGTAAAAAACCCGCCGGGCCCCACGCGCACCAAAAACCCTCCCTGAGCCCACAGGCCTCCCACCTCCCACCACTGGCCCTCTTTTACTTACATTTTTAGTAGTTACTCAGCAGGGAGGGGTGGAAACTTCCAGAGAGCTCGCCTTCGCTGCAGACAACTTGCAGCACTGTTTGCAGACTGGGACTTTTGGCGGGCTCAGCAGGGCGGAGACAGCCTGGACAATTCCTATTGGCTTTTGAAAGCCAATAGAATTAGACTCTATTCAAGAGAGTCTATTCTATTGGCTTTCAAAAGCCAATAGAATAAGAGGGAGTAGCACAGCTAAGGAAAAGGGGGAAAAATGGTGGACTGCGTTGTTTGGCAACCCCCGTGAAATGGTCGTTCGATCCCAAATGGGGTCACGACCCACAGGTTGAGAACCGCTGTCCTAGTTAGTTCTAAAGATACCTGGAGGAGACTGGAGCAGTAAGTTTCTCTTGATCTTCAGCTCTGCTAGGGCAATAATGGGTGTGGGTGCAAGAGGCAGGGGCAGCGGGGGTGCTGCGGGCAGAGATGTGAGGGGCGGCAGCGGCTGGGGGGTTGGCGGTGGTGCTGGCGCAGCAGCTGCAGGCAGGGTCTGTCGACAGCGGGCTGCCCCCCAGAGCCGGAGCTGGCTTGGCTGGTGCTTTTGGAGCTGTAGGGCCCACTCTACACGGCGGGGCATTGGTGGTGGCGGGGCAGCTTCAGGCGGGGGCGCGGCAGGTGGTTGACCTTCCATGAGCCGGGCCAGCTTTTACGATATTTTTTTCTTCAATTTATTTGTGTCCTCCTTTTCATTGTAAAAAAGTTTGTCACCTTAGCATAGAGGCTATCATTGATGAGACATGAGGATCTATTCAGCTTATAACATTTAAATACAATTCATGGTTGTATCTAGTCATTTGCTTAATCTGTGGTCTAAGCCAGGGGTGTCAAACTTAATTTCATTGAGGGCTGCATCAGCATTGCGGTTGCCCTTGGAGGCTGGGTGGGTGTGGCCAGGGTGAGTGTGGCCTACTGGGTGGGCATGGACAGAGTGGGTGTGGCTTATTGGGTGGGCATGGCCAGCTCTACATTGTTCGCGTCAAAGGTGCCCATGGGGGCCTGGGCAGGAGTGGGACAGATCTGAGAGTCTCTGGCAGAAGGGAGGTGGGACCGGGGCAAGTGCCAAGGCATGGTCCACTGTAGGAGCCTCACTGCCTGCTGAAACTCCTCCGCCGGAGCCTATCAAGCCAGATATGTGAAGTAGGTGAGGGCCATTTGCTGGCCACTTCCAGGCGATGGTGCATTTCTCCATTCCTCACAAAGGGTGACACCTCCCCAGCATGCACCCAGGGGGCGGGGCCGATGTGGCAAGGGCTGGTTCCTCGCTGTTTCCAGACGGCCTTGTGGAGCTAAGACTGAATGCGTTTCAGCATAGATGGCCACCACAAAATTGTACATTGCCTTCAGGCCGGCCTGGGCCAGGGCCAAGGCGATGGGGGCCGTTCCCTCACTATTTCCAGGATGGCTTCACAGGCCACATGAAACCACTTCGCAGGCCGCATCTGGCCCCCGGGCCTTGTGTTTGACATGTCTGGTCTAAGCAGCTTATTCTAAGATTTGCATCCAGGTAAAGAGGAATGGACGCAGCAAGTGACAGCACCTAGCAGTTGTTAGATAATCTGGGTAAAATGCTAAGCAGGGTCAGGACTGTTCCATGACTAGGACAATATCAGGGAAGGTAAATATCCTCAAAGAAGAAAATGGCAAATTAACTCTCTACAGGCTACGAATCCTCCATGGAAAAGACTAAAAAAAAATTACAGGAGTCAAACATGACTTGAGCCAGACATTACCTTAAAAATGATTAGTAATGAATCAAAACAGAATCAAACTCTGAAGCACTTTATAGAATATTTTTGGTAATGTTTATTCTTGTGTGCAAAGATCCGTCTCATCCAATCCTAGCAACTCTTGGTATCTTGCCAGACTGTCTACTGCTCAGATTCTACATGGGAGCAGTACAAGTCCAAAGGGCCACTAGATGGGACTATAAGGGGCTTTGTGTATCTCTCTGGTGCCATCTAGTGTTCTTCTGGGTTTTTGCTGCACAATAATTGCTGGCCACACTAAGACTAGTAAGATAAAGCAGGGAGGGATTGTTGACAGGCAAATCCAACTTATTCTCTCTTGGAAAACGTACTAGCATTGCTGAGCTACTAGAAGATGTAACTGTCCTTAATCATAATTACTGCCGTGCCAAAGCTGCTTTGTCATTTCTCAGACTTTGTCTTCCCCCATGGGGAAATCAGAGGACTGGCAGTGCCCTACACGGCACTAATAATAGTGCCTTAAATTGGTTCAGTAGGGTAATGTACTGTCATACTTCATTTTCTGCTATGCAGCGGGGACACTCCGGGTCTTCAGGCTTTGAAATCATCATTCTTTAATTAATCTACCATCCAGGGAGAGAAACAATGAATTTATGGACGGAAGAATGCTGGGAAATCTTACGAGACAAAGCCAGGCATTTAAATCCAGAAACGATCTATCAATGAGCATCAGGATCCCTATGGATTCAGGGGACTGGCCCGTGTGAATATCAGCATGTCTGCAGTGATGGTTTTGACCTTAAAAAAAAAATGTTCTGTGCCTGAAAGTCTTTGCTAGATTGATGCCACTTGAGTGACCACTATAGGCCTTATTTTGAAGGTTCAAATGGTGAACTGTCCCAGAAAAAGTAAGGTTCTACATTTAGGCAAGAAAAACCAAATGTACAGGTATAGTATAGGGGGTACCTTGCTCAATAGTAGTAACTGTGACTTCCAGTTCCGGAACGCAGTGATGCCGGTTGCCGTCCGGAGTTTCCTTCACTGGTAGACCCCCTAGGGGGTCAAAAGTCACTCTGGAGGGGCGACCACTGAGGAGGAGGCTTGCTGGTAGATAGGGGAGAGTGGCAGCTTCCCCCGAGTCTCCAGCTATCTCCTTAGGGCCGACAGAGCAAAGATCGGCCTGCAAGATGGCCGATCACCCTGCTGCACCAGCCGAAAGTCACATCACCATCTAAGCGTTAAAGACCCACTGCGGATGATCCGGGTGAGACCCCTTTTGTTCCTCTCTACACCCCTGCTGTTTTTGCATATAGAAACTGTTTGTGGTATTATTTCCCCATCTGGAGAAAGCAGCTTTAGTAATCGTGGGAACAAACGCGTTTTACAAAAGGACAGAAAAAATAAATAAATATTCATTTAAAGACTATATTCTATTTCTACTTACATTGTGCTATAGAAAAAACTGTTTTTTGTGTTTTTTGGAGCGGTATTATATCGGCAGAATATTTCTTTTTCTATTCTCCCTTTAAAAGATAGAAAAAAGGAAAAAATGGCATTTGAAGAAGTCTTTTTAGCTCACTGAGGACACCTACTGGTCAAAAGTTAAAAGATAGATTGTTGTCTATCTGGAGATGAGATGGCTTTGGCCTTCAAACTGTTTTTTAAGAGAAAAGATAATTTGAGCTAGCTGTGTGATCTGTGGGGGTGGATAATGTTCAATTGTAACCTTCACTAAAAAGGAAAAGGATTTTTCTTCAATTATTCCTAAAATGGAGAAGCCTCAATCACATTTAAAGTGTAAACTTATACTGGAAAAGATCTATGAGGCTAAAGAAAAAATATGTACTACAATAAAAGAGGCTACTACAGAACTAAGAGCCAGAATCTCTATTTTAAAACTTAAAACTGACTCTCAGATTACACTTGACTACTCTACAAAACAGATTATACAAGAAGAGGTCTTAACTGAGGATAAGGAGAATTATATTTTGCCCTACAAGCAAGACCAGGAAAAGCAAAGACTGAATTTTGAACTTCTGAAGCAACGAGGCTTTATGGACAAGAGAAACAGAGGACCAAATCAGAGATCAAGATGGTCTGTATCGAATCAAGTGACACTACAAGCAACAAAAAGAGACCTATTATCTGAAAGGGAAGCCCTGTTTTGGAAACCTACCTGGCAAAAGAGGAAAGCTAGAATAAGATTGAAAAATGAAATTTAAAATTTCTTAAATTGGATTAAAGGCAACCTAGAATTATGGACTGATGTAAGATTCTGAGTTTGAAGTAAAAAGATGTCTTAGATTTGGAGTGAATCAATAATTAATTGAATGTTAATTAAATAAGATGACTTGTTTGTCCTATAACATGTAAACTTTAAACTCTACTTAATGGATTGAAATGATTTAAAGATTGATATTAATTTGTTAACTCAAAGAGATTGATTAATTGAAGGATTAGATATATATAGAATAGATTGATAAATACATACACTTAGATGTGTATAGGATAGATTAATATTTTTGTTTAAAAACAAGATATTTTTCTATATAATGGATTAAAGACAATTTAGAATACTAGGAATGTTCCTTTTAGAATGTTAGGTTTATTTCTATGAAAATTATGATGTAATGGAATGACGAAAACTGAAGAGATGTTTCAGATTTGAAGTGAACCACTAGTTAATTGAAATTTAATAAGATGATATGATTTTCTGACGATATGGATGTTATTAGTCATGATAACTGGAGACTTGAATTCTGTTTAATGGAATGACATGATTTAAGGTATGATATTATTTTTTTTCGCTTGAAGAGATTGATCAATTGATGGATCTGATAGGTATAGGATAGATTAATATTTTACTCTAAATAAGGGAGATTAATGGAAGAAGAAATAAATAAGATTTTGATAAAATTAATAAAGTACAACATATGTGAAAGGGATATTTGAACTGAAAATATTTTTATTTAAAGTTAATTTGATTATGGTATTGTAAATTGATGAAGCTTGAAAACAGGTTCAGGTTGAATAAATTTAAACTAGAATTGGATATTTTAAATATACTATGCTATTTGAGGGAAAAAGAGAGGGAATATTTGATGTATTGACTGTATTATGTATATATGCCATGTTTTAGAATGTTTGATTACCCCAGCACCACGGTGTGTCCTGAATATGTTGCTTTAAGAAATTAAAAAACCAATAAAATTTGTTTTTTTTAAAATAGTAGTAACTGTGAGACGGATCTCAGAGTCCTAGTGGACAATCACAGATATGAGCCAGCAGTGTGGTGCAGTTGCCAAAAAAGCCAACACAGTGCTGGGCTGCATTAACAGAGGGATAGAATCAAGATCACGTGAAGTATTAATACCACTTTACAATGCCTTGGTAAGGCCACACTTGGAATACTGCATCCAGTTTTGGTCACCACGATGTAAAAAAGATGTTGAGACTCTAGAAAGAGTACAGAGAAGAGCAACAAAGATGATCAGGGAACTGGAGGCTAAAAAATATAAGGAACAGTTGTTGGAATTGGGCATGCCTAGTTTAACGAAGAGAAGGATAACGGGGGGGACATGATAGTAGTGTTCCAATATCTCAGGGGTTGCCACAAAGAAGAGGGAGTCAAGCTATTCTCCAAAGCGCCTGAAGATAGGACAAGAAGCAGTGGATGGAAATTAATTAAGGAGAGAAGCAACCAAGAACTAAGGAGAAACTTCCTGACAATTAGAACAATTAACCAGTGGAACAATCTGTCTCCAGAAACGGTGAATGCTCCAACACTGAAAGTTTTTAAGAAGAGACTGGACAGCCATTTGTCTGAAATGGTATAGGGTTTCCTACTTGAGCAGAGTGTTGGACTAGATGACCTCCAAGGTCCCTTCCAACTTTATTATTGTTGTTGTTGTTGTTATTACATTTCAGGACCCCAGCACCCTTGCCTCCTAAGTATCTGATAAGCTGGTGATAAATCAGCACTCCTATTGACTGACAAGGTGCCCATTTCCCAGGCTTCAATAATTTCCCTGGCTGTTTTTGTGTCTGCTTGGCCAACAATCTTAGTAGCTGCGAAATTGAATCTATGTCCTTGTTTCATTGCAGTGGGAAGCTACCAATGTGTTTGGTCTCCTCATCTGACTGCTAGCTTGTGTTCTTGCAGTCTGGTGGTTAGCTTCCTCCCCATCTGCCCTACATAGTTCCGGGGGTAATCTATGCAGGGGATCCGGTAGAATGAAGTACTGTATATCTTCATAGAGCCCTTTATAACATGAGCACGAGATTTAATTGACACTTCTCAAGCATAATTACATTTTGAGTCATATTGGTGTACCCATAAACTCATCAGAAAAAAAAAGAGAGAACTTTCCACCTTAGAAACTGCATCGGAAACAGTGAAAAATAAATTTCACACCTTGCTGAATTGTTCCTCTATACATTTTGCACCTAAGGAGGACAAGCTTTGATGCCCTGTCATGAATGTCCCATTGGGGCTTCCAGGGAAAGTCAAGAGAGCAAATAAAATTAGTGAACTGTTTCAAGTCAATGGTGTCAGAGGTTGAAGCCCACCAAGGGAACGGAGGAGCTAAAAATAGCAGATCCTTAAAAAAAAGTGTGTCTTTTGTTCGGTGTGAACAATGCTCTGCAGACAAAAGCAACTGAAGTGGGATGGGGGGGTGGATGGAATATAATTGTGTTAGCCATTCTTATTGCATTCCAAGTACAAATATCAGCATAAAATTATCAGAATGTTTTAGGAATGTCAGTTGTGCAAGTTGCTAACCTGCAAAAAAAAAACAACAGAGCACAGAAATCATGGAAGGTACATCTGTATACCTGCTGAGTGCTATTAAATATTTGGGCACTGGGTGCAACCATATTCTTTCTCCCATCTGTGTACAGCAACACATGAGAAATAAGGTTTTATTATGGTCATATGCCAAAAAAGACCAGCGAAGTAAAAGCATTAGCAGTTATAGCTGGGCAGAGTTTTCATGCAGTATAACAAACTTGGCAACATTTAAGGGCACAATTATCTTTATTGTCTAATAAGTCACATCAGTAGAATAAATCAGAATGCCCTGGGAATTTGGAGAAGAGATGGGAGATCAACGACACACACAAGATTCCCTTTCAAATTGGCAGTATAACAAAAATAAGCTGCAATTTCTATTGCGTCTGTCTAACAAGGGACATATAACTCAGTCAAATCTCCTTATAGATGGTTTGGCAGCACTCAAGTGCACTAACTGAGATAAAAGTCACCACTGAGGAGTCATCTACATCCATTTTTTCTCAGGGCCTCTGTTCCAAACATCCCTGCATTGGGACTGTGTGGACACTGCTGGTCCTTTCTCCAGCCAGGTGTGACTTTGGCCACTGAAGCTAATCAGTCCTTTGGGAGTTATGTCATCTGCTGCCAAGCCTTGAAGTGAAGAAATGGAGGACTCTTCCTTGCGATTCTTTTTCAAAGGTTTCCTAAAATGGACCAGTTGGTTAAGTTTAGATATTCTCATGACCAGAATTGGTCATTCCACTCCTTTTTGGTGTTCTCAAATCGTACTACACTCTGCCAGTTGATCTACTTGAACAAACTGAATGAGGAAAGCCAAGGGGTGCATGTGTCATATTTAGAAAAGGATATGACTTCAGTTGTCTAGTTGTGCAGTTATGTCATCATAATGACTTTTTGATCTGCTCATACCTGTTTCTGACCAGGGCCAACAGCCTTCCCAAACATCTCAAATCTTCCTAGATCTAGAGCCTTACCCACTTCCTCACAAACCTGCCCTAGTAATTATTTCCACGTTGCCTTTATCCCATTCTGAATTCACACATGAAACCTCCTTAAATCATCTTGAATGATTACACATTTTTCCCTGTTAAGATATTGAGGAGTCCTGATGGGTTTACTATGAAGCCCATTTGCCACACTCTATGGATCCCACTTTTGAGGTGGACAGGGGACACTAGAAGCTGGAACCAATCCAGTTCCTATCAACCACTTTAAGTGGTCCTTGGATTTCCTTTGACCACACCTGCACAAAACCCCTGTGCAAAAACAGAGCAAGTTTTGACAGATAGCTAAACTCGCCTATCAAATTTTGCCTCCTCTCCGGCTTGCTTACCCACTGATGATGTGTGACGGGCAACCAAAGATGAGGGAATTCACCAGTGCCTTTCTTTAATGTGTCCTGTACATTATATATCAAAACAATATTTTTGAGAGTTTTTTTTAAATCCCACTGTTATTATTTTTATAAATAACTCAAGCTGGGAAACATATCTAATACTCTTTCCTCCTCCTATTTCCTCACAACAACTCTGTGAGGTGAATTAGGCCAAGAGAATGGGATTGGCTCAAAGATGCCCAGCCATTTTTCATGCCTAAGACAGGACTAGAATTCACCGATACCTAGTGATTGTCCCAAAGTCACACAACCAGCTTTCATGCCTAATGCAGGACTAGAACAATATATTATGGCAATATAGTTTTGTGCCCACTCCTATTATACAGCACAGTGGCCAATCTGGCCTTGAGAAAGAATTTCTAATCCAGCAACCTTCACCCTTCACTGTCAAATATGTAAGACACAAATCAAACAACATGCCTCACCAGCTTTTGGATGAAAGAAATGATAGGATCCAGTCTGGGTCAGTCACTGGGACCAGAGGTTATAAGCTTTCAGACTTGTGCTGAATAAGACATACATTCAAATTTGGAGCTATTAAGATTGTTGGATGAGCAGGTACAAAAACAGCCAGGGAAACCTGCCCCTTGACAGTCAACAGGAGTGCTGATTTACCACCAGCTTATCAAGTACTTAGGAGGTGAGGGTTTGGCAGCACAAGCAAACAAGGGCCAATGACTTAATAGCCAGCCATCAACACCTCAAACATCTAAAAAGACACACATAACAGGAACCATATAAATACCACACAGAGAACAGCCCAAAGCATACATTCTGGTGAGAGACACGTTCCTTGAGGATGGGATCCAGCACGAGTCTGAAAGCTCGAAAGACTAAACTTTTGGTCCCAGTGACCAACCCAGATTAGATCCTGGACATGTACATTTGCTTTGATTTATGAAATGATAGGCGTGATCAAAAAAACTTAACTGACACTAAGTTGGAGAAGGCTGAACATTTTTTTAAAAAAAATAGAATAAATTCATTTTAACTTAGGGAAAGCAATTGAAAAAGAAAAACATTTTTTCTACAGGGAAAACAAAACAAAAGCAGCTCATCCTATTTTACTGTAGCAAATGAGGCATTTCTAAACCAGGCCGGGAAGTTATTACCCAATCAGTCAATATTACTAAGAGGAATTATAAAAATTACTGAAGAAGAAGCATTTAGTCTGAGCTGCATTTCCTTCCTGTGGTGCCTGCTTGTCTGTCTGTCTGTCTGTCTGTCTGTCTGTCTGTCTGTCTGTCGGTATAAGTGTGTGTGTGTGTGTGTGTGTGTGTGTGTGTGTGTGTGTGAGAGAGAGAGAGAGAGAGAGAGAGAGAGAGAGAGAGAGAGAGAGAGACTGAAAGCAAATGTATATAATTTGTGTTGCCAATTCTTTGTAGTTCATAGGTACTTTGATAACTCCTCTACCTTGACTGCAGAGTTGTTGTTTTTTACAGTCCAATTTCATAGTGGCTTTTATCTGCACCTGATCAGAAACAGCCTTCAGGTCTGTTCTTCATTCAACTATAGTAGGATGCCCTTCACAGGACAATTCAGGGAGTTTGCAGATTTCCTTGATATAAGGGCTGGTGGGTTTGGTCCTAGTTCTTCAAGATACTTTCCTGTATCTGAGTCAGCTCTAGTAGCTAATTAGGGCTTTTATCAACTCTGACTGTCTGCATCTCTGCTTTAGCAATGAACTCTGATGATGGATGAAGCCTCAAATGATATGCAACAAAAATGAGACTAAAAACCACAGATGGATTTAGGGGGAAAGCTGAGACTTTTTATGCCTGGTTACAGAGAATCTTGACCCACCAAAAGAACAATTGTTGAAAACTTCAGAACATCAACCGGGCTAATAATTCAACTGGAAAAGAGAGGAGGAGGTAGCATGGGAAAATGGAAGATATAAACGGCCAACTGATTCCATAGCCATTCATGATACCTGGGATGTTTGCCATCATCAATGCAGTTGTTTGTAGATCAAAAAGAAGAATGTACGGCATTTTTCTCATTGCTGTGGAACATTTCAATTTCATGAAAGAGAAAATCGTATATTGCTTGGCAGAGGTCAAGACTGGAAAAATTTATTATCAGGATGAGGAAGTGAAGCGTTACGCTTCTCAGAATCTCATCTCTTGCGTTCTGCCAAGCTTAATTAGAAAATGCTATTTGCTGGGATAAAGACGCGTTCTCATCAAGACTGCAAATTTTGTTTGATTAAAATACTCTGCTTGGACAAATTGCCAATAAAAATAAAACTGAAGATGTTTAAAAATACATTTCTGATATGCTAATGAGGCATTTCATACAATTTCCACCGTGGTTTACAGCAATTCTATTTAAATATTGATCATCAGGAAGGCTTTTGTGTTCTTGTCTCACAAGTAATTTTTCTGTGACAAGACAGGAACATTGCACGGCAATAAATGTCTTTCTTTTTCTTATTTCTTTTCTTTTTCCTTTCCTTTTTTTGTGACAGATACTCAAGGAAAGTGAACAGGTCACCGTTGAAGCACAGAACTGGTAAGCTATGCCTTGGTGAAATGCTTTACAGTGTCTCACAGCAAACAAACAAACTACTGTAGATATTTAGGATAAATTTGGACATCTCTTCTGGATCTTCTCAATATTGAAAGCACTGGGTTGAAAACCTAAAGGAAACTTCCAAGCAAAGCAAAGGCTATACAGCCCCATCAGTGAGAATAATCAATCAATGGAATAGCTTGCCTCCTGAAACTATGGGTGTTCCATCGCTGGACAATCATTTGACCAGGATAGTATAAGGTCTCCTGCCTTAATCAAGGGGTTGGACTAGAAGACCTCCAAAGTCCCTTCCAGCCTTAGGATTCTATGTTCTATTTTGCATGTTATGGACACTAGGGAAGAAGTTTCTGATGAAGAGCTACAGCAAGGTGGAGATGAAGCTTCTAGATCAGGGATTCTCAACCTTGGCAACTTTAAGACTTGTGGACTTCAACTCCCAGAATTCCTCAGCAAGGAATTCTGGGAATTGAAGTCCACAAGTCTTAAAGTTTCAAGACAGTCAAAGTGGGCAAGCAGGAAGAAACTGGATTAAGCAGTGCTACCAAAAAGACTACTGTATGTTGATGTGAGGTTTTTCTGCCTTATCCTCTGAACTATAGATCAGGGCTTTTCAACAGGTGGTACGCGTACCAATTGTGGTACATTAATGAGTGGCAGGTGGTAGGCAGCCCTGCCTAGCCAAGTGTAGTGGGGGAGGGAAAGAGCCAGCACAGGCAAGGACTTGCAGTGAGAGAGTCCTCTGGAGCTGCAAAGGCCCCAGGCTCACTTCTCGCTCACCCTCCCCCATGAGAAAGGAGGAGAGGGCGGAGACAGGAGAGCCTATAAAAGGGGGTAGTTGGGCAGGAGAGGGAGAGAGAAAAAAAGCAGCAGTCTTGGGAGGAGGCAGAGTCAGCTGCACTGAAGGGGAAGGAGGGGGAGGGGAGGGGAGAGTGGAGAGGAGATCAAGCAGGCTGGCCATGAGCCGATCTACAACTGCTGTGACAGCCACCTGTGCTGGCAGCAGCAAACAGGCAAGAAATGCAGCGGGGGAGGGGTCCCCCTCCAAGAGGAATGAAAAAAGGCAGCAAAGGCTGGAGGTGAGGCATGGAGGAGGGAAGGAGATGGAGAGTGGAAGGATTCTTATGTGCTTTTGTGACTTTGAATTTCTGGGATTTGTGCAATGAGGGCTTTGTGTTCTTAAGGAGTGTTTGGCAATTTCTATTTGGCTGATGGCTGATGTCTCGTGTTAGCTTCTATTGCTCTGCTGTTGTTAGCTGTAAGTTTTGCTGCAAGGGATTTTGAAGTATTTTTCTCCTGAATGGATTTTGCCTGTAGCATTGTTTTACCTTATGAATGGAGCCATTTGGGGAGGTTGCCTTAGCCGGCAGCCAGTACTTACATTTTTTTTCTTCCTTAAGTGCCAGCTGCACTCCTTACTTTCCTTTCTAGACAGTAGCTAATTCTTAAAGGGGAATGTGCCTTTTTAAGCTAGTTCAATCAGCAGCTTGTCTTTTCTGTCTCTGGAGGCCTTTCCTTGTTTGATCAATATATGGAAGAGGGAAAATATGGGGGGGGGTGTTTCAAATTCTTCCTTCAGAAGGAGATGGGAATGAGAAAAAGGGAGGCAGGGAAGGGAGGGAGGAAAGGAAGTCCTGCCTTAGCACTTGGCCACCAGCAGCTCTGCCATTGACTTTGCTTTTCAAAAGGTTGCAGAAGGGGATCACATGACCCTGGAACACTGTGACCATTATAAATATGAATCAGTTGCCAAATATAAATCACATCACCCTGGGCATGCTGCAATGGTCATAAATGTGAAAAATGATCATAAGTCATTTCAGGGCAATTGCAATTTTGAACAGGTTTTTTTTTTTGGGTCATCAAGTTTTTGACACCTTGCTAGGTGGTACTCAAATATTGCCATATCCTAAAAGTGGTACAATCGGTAAAAAGGTTGAAAAGCCCTGCTGTAAAGTATCAAAAAAAGAGGAATGGATGGATAAATGGGACATGACAAAACTGAGTCACTTAGTTTGGCAAGGGGATGTGACAAAATTGTATACTCTTTCAGATATATTGAGGGGAACTAAATTGGAAGATGAGTATAGTTTTAAAACTGGAAGAAGAAACGTCAATAATTTGTGCTATGCTGATGATACTCCTCTGCAAATGACCTAAAAGGTCTAGAAACAAGAATCAGGCAGTGTAGCATACTAAAAAAAGTTCTACAAATATATTATAAGCTCATTTTAGTGGTTGCAGCCAAGCAATTGTATGTTAATCAAATGTTTCCTATGATTTACTGAACCTTGAAAAAGAGGATTCCTTGAACTCTGATGGATAATTTAATCAATGTAATTTCCTTTTTTTAACTGCTGCTGGAAAACCGCAGTTAAATTACGTGACTAAAAATCCATGTATTCTGTTACTTTATACATCAGAATGTACTCATTCTATGTTTTTACTATATAAAACAACTCTGTAGCAGTAAAAAAGGTAGAATTTTTATAACTTACAATCAGATCTCAGTGCAATTAATAAACTTCACAATACGGTTGAATTATTCAAATTTGCACGATTTGAAGAAATATTTCTATGTAAAATAGGGTTATTGGTTCCAGCTTGCAATGGGAACATAAATTGGTATATGTTTATTAATAAAATATAGCAGTAAAGATTAAAATAATATCATTGCAACTTAAATTTATTTTTAACAAAGTCACAGAGTAATAAAAGCACCATAAAAACATCATTCCTATCTATCTGATGGATAGATGGATAGATAGATATAGATAGAAAGATGATAGATGATAGGTAATAGATGGATGGATGGATATATAGATAATAAATAGATAGATAGATAGATAGATAGATAGATAGATAGATAGATAGATAGATAGATAGATAGAATGAGTATCAAGGTTGTTGAACTTTGATGTTGGAGAAGACTCTTGAGGAAAGCATAGAAAGTGGATTTAGAGTTCTTAATTGAGACATAAAAATCAGGCTCTAATTAGCACCTTTGAATGGACTTGACCAGGGGTAGGCAACTCTGGCTCTTTTATGACTTGTGGACTTCAATTCCCAGAATTCCTGAGTCAGCCTGGGAGTTGAAGTCCACAAGTCATAAAAGAGCCAAGGTTGCCTACCCCTGTAATAAGCAAAGATCATCTCTTTTGAGAAGGCTATAATGCTAGAAAAGTTGAAGAAAAAGCAGAAGAGAACATTCAATGCAAAAGAGATAGACTTAATAACAACAGTGGTGGATGATCTAAGGGGCCAGATTAGAGTCTGATTATCCTGCTGAGGTTTTTAGCAGTGTGGTGGCCTAGTGGTGAAGACGCTTGCCTCCCACCCGGAAGGTTGAGAGTTCAATCCTAGATAGTGGCGGATTTTTCTCTCTTAGGGCACAAAGAAAAAATATCTGCTGCAAACTTCAGACTGGTGTCAGGAAGGGCATCCAGCCAGTAAACACTCAGCTCCATCCAGTCACCATGACTGGAGCTTGAATTAAGGGATTTACAGGGTTGTAAAAAGGGATTTAATCCTGCAGAGTACTTGTTTATGTAGTTGCTAAGAGTCAAACATTAGCCTCTCTCCATCAATCATGTCCTGCTGTCCTTTAGGAACCTACTTAAAAACATTTTTTTTCAGGAGGTTTGATGCAATGAATCATCTCATTTTATGCAACTGATGAGTGAAATATACAAAATGAGGAACTATCCTCATTTTTACCATTACTGTCCATCAGATGAATTTTTAACTTCATGTGGTGACCAAAACTTGCATAAAAATAATTGTCTGTGTTTGAAAGAAATAACACTTTTTTATAAATAAATGCTGATTTTCCCCCCTTTCGTTATGGTCTATTGCTGTAATGGATTTAAGGTGATAATAAACAGGATAAATTTCTTCCTGCTGCATTAGAGCCTTCTCAAACCATTAATTTGTACTAATTTAGCTATTACACTCATTGGAGTCTATTTTTAGCTTGCAAACAAATGATTGTAGGATATAATATTAAAAAGTGCCAAGATATGCCATACATTAATTAATAAGCCAGATGGACTACTGGCAAACTTTATTTTCACTGTTTAATCTAATTTACCACATGTTTTCACCAACCAATTGTGTTGATTCATGCTTTGAATAATTATGGGTAAAGCTCAGCCAACATGATAATTCAATTGTTTAGAATGGAAGAATGGTTAAATATTCACTCGTGTGTGTGCTTGTGTAAACATACATACAAACAAACTCCTTTATATATTACTTTGAAAACAATTGCCGTATTAAGTACTGTCACAAAGAATGAAAATAACAACATCCAACTTTGGTGGGTGGGTGAATGGATAGATATTATTCTATAGTATTTTAATTTATTCTTGGAAATTAATTTGCAGCTCCAGTTGTGCAGTTCTGCAAGATCCCACGTCATCATTAATTGCCAAGGTTTTCTATGTGGAAAATCAGGAAAATAACAAAACTGTAAGCGATCTGGAGCATAATGAACTTCATGAGCACCTTCCACTACAGAAGCAACCACTAGAAGCAACTTAGAACTAAGGAGAAACTTCCTGACAGTTAGAACAATTAACCAGTGGAACAACCTGCCTCCAGAAGCGGTGAATGCTCCAACACTGGAAGTTTTTAAGAAGAAACTGGACAGCCATTTGTCTGAAATGGTATAGGGTTACCTGCCTGAGCAGAGGGTTGGACTTGATGACCTCCAAGGTCCCTTCCAACTTTATTATTATTATTATTATTATTATTATTATTATTATTATTATTATTATTATTATTATTATTATTATTATTATTATTATTATCATCATCATCATCATCATCATCATCATCATCATCATCATCATTATTATTATTATTATTATTATTATTATTATTACATAAAACCAACAGAGGCTACAAACAAGGACAGGATTCATTCCTCTTTGGAATGTTCCAGAAAGGGATTTTGAAGCTAAATGCAGGAATTGCCCCATTCTATGGGGGGGGAGAGAAAGAACTCCCCCCCATACTTTTAAGGCCCTATAATACAGCAAGCAAAGGGGGGGGATATTCACAGCTGCTTGATATGTAACAAAAGGAGCCTTTAAAAAAAGTCTTCCATCTGAATATTTTATTTTCTATCCCAGGAGCATAATTTAAATTAGAAGGTTCTAGGAAGAAGGTGTTCTTTGATCTCTTTCTTTTCATCTTTTTTTCAGGAACCGGTTTCTCCTTCTATTGAAATGCAATTAGGATCCCCTCTTTGAATTCTTTCAGAGTAAACCTATTCATTTCCAGAAGAAAATTAGTAAGCTACCCATGGCGGGCTTCGGTTCCCTGTGTATTTAATGTGACTGTGTAGTTTAAGAACCACCTGCCTCCAGAAGCGGTGAATGCTCCAACACTGGAAGTTTTCAAGAAGAGACTGGACAGCCATTTGTCTGAAATGGTGTAGGGTTTCCTGCCTGAGCAGGGGGTTGGACTAGATGACCTCCAAGGTGCCTTCCAACTTTATTAAATATGTATTTATTTAATTTAATTTTAAATATTTATTGTTTTATATGTTTTTATTGGGTTGTAAACCGCCCCAAGTCCTACGGGAGAGGGGCGGTATAGAAATTTAATAAATATATTAGTGTCCAGTTCTTAGATTCAAAAACAAAAGAAACAATTCTGGCATTGCAGAAGACAAACTGGTATACATTACAGCTAACATTCTGAATCCTTTTAAAATATGTTGAAAAGGAGAAAAGAAATGCTTGGGGGGTTCACAGAATTAAAGGATTTCACCAGAACTGGACTTTATTTTCTGGGTAGGGTATAACTCATGCAGAGCAGAGATGATCAATTATTTCTTTTGAACCTCGATGCTATTGCATTTGCTATTCTGAAGCTGCATCACAATGTGGTCTCCTCTTCAGATTGTGACCCACTAAGACAGAGGTCACCAAACTTTGTCAGCTGGCGGACTGGAGGAAAAGGGAGGGGGAAGCATTTTACATGCATGCACCGCAAACAGGGCGGGGCTAGTGCCCACATGATATTCACTAGCCCTGCCGCGTTCTTGCATGGCGCAGTGCCTTGTTTCTGCACTCCGCTGCGTGGTGGCAGCCATTTTTGCACCTTGCAGCATGGCGGCGCCCAGTTTTTGCACCCTGCGGCATGGCAGTGGCCCGTTTTCATACCCCGCAGCGTGGCGGCATCCATTTTTGTGCCTTGCAGTGCAGCGGCATCCCATTTCGTGCCCCGAGGCACGGCATCAGCATCCTGTTTTCACGGCCGAGGCGTGGCGTCTTCATTCTGTTTTCATGCCGTGAGGTGTGGCAGCCGTCCATTTTTGCATTCTGCAGCCATGGTGTTAGCACAAGTGAGGTGTGCATGCACATGTGCACACACTGGTCAGCCTGTCACGTGGCCTGGTGGCCAGCAGGCCACAGCCCACTACCGGGCCGCAGGCCGCAGATTGGGGACCCCTGCACTAAAACATCCAGATCCTTTCCACATGACTTGCTGCCCTGGGGTCTCCTCCATTTTATATTCACCCTTTAGTTTCTGTTTTTCCCCCCGTCTCTTTCAATCTCACATTTCCACAAGAGGTTTTTAAGAGATTCAGCTTAATTTCAGTTTGTGTTATTTAGTAGCAGATTCCTGAATTTAGGATATGAGTTTGATGAGGAAGATCGTTCCTGTTTGAAATGTGCCAGAAGTTCATGGCCCTGTAAACTTCAAAGGGTGCTGTTGTTGGGGCTTGTCATGTTTTCAAAAATAAGACACACACTAAGGTGTGTTGGTTTGCCCGAATGATGAAACATCTTGACAGTTCTCATATTGAAAAAGCTAACATGTTTATGTTTGTTTATGTTTATTTTGACTTATATGCAGCCCTTCTCCTCAGACTCAGGGCGGCTCACAGCAAATAATACAAGTACAAAATATAAATCAGTTAAAATAATAATATACAATATAAAAAACTATAAAAACTATACCCACTCATACAACATACAATCCCAATCAAAGGCCCAGGGGCAGAGCGCAGCTCACACGCCCCAAGCATGTCTGCATAGATGTGTTTTTAAGAGTTTTTGGAAAGCTAGGAGGGAGGGAGCAGTACGAACCTCTGAGGGAAGTTGGTTCCAGAGGGCTGGGGCAGCAACAGAGAAGGCCCTAACCCTAGGCATCGCCAGATGACATTGTCTAACAGACGGGACCCGTATGAGGCGAACCCTATGTGTTCTAACCGGTCGCTGGGATTCATGGGGCAGAAGACGGTCCCGCAAGTATCCTGGCCCATTGCCATATAGGGCTTTATAAGTCATAACCAACACTTTGAATTGTGTTCGGAGACCAATTGGTAGCCAGTGCAGCTCACGGAGGGCTGGAGTGATATGAGCATGTCTTGGGAGACCCAAGACGGCTTGCGCGGCCACATTCTGAACTACTTGGAGTCTCCGGACATTCTTCAAAAGTTGCCCCATGTAAAGAACATGATGAATTATCTTTGGTTGTCTCCTGTTATGTTTTCATTCTAGTACCTGGATGTTCTCTATAGCAGGACTTTTCAACCTTTTTACCGATTGTACCACTTTTAGGATATGGCAACATTCGAGTACCACCTAGCAAGGTGTCAAAAACTTGATGACCAAAAAAAAAAAAACCTGTTCAAAATTGCAATTGCACTGAAATGACTTATGATCATTTTTCACATTTATGACCATTGCAGCATGCCCAGAGTGATGTGATTTATATTTGGATGCTTGGCAACTGATTCATATTTATAATGGTCACAGTGTTCCAGAGTCATGTGATCCCCTTCTGCAACCTTTTGACAAGCAAAGTCAATGGCAGAGCTGCTGATGGCCAAGTGCTAAGGCAGGACTTCCTTTCCTCCCTCCCTTCCCTGCCTCCCTTTTTCTCATTCCCATCTCCTTCTGAAGGAAGAATTTGAAACACCCCCCCCCCATATTTTCCCTCTTCCATATATTGATCAAACAAGGAAAGACCTCCAGAGACAGAAAAGACAAGCTGCTGAGTGAACTAGCTTAAAAAGGCACATTCCCCTTTAAGAATTAGCTACTGGCTAGAAAGGAAAGTAAGGAGCACAGCCGGCACTTAAGGAAGAAAAAAAAATGAAAGTACTGGCTGCTGGCTAAGGCAACCTCCCCAAATGGCTCCATTCATAAGGTAAAACAATGCTACAGGCAAAATCCATTCAGGAGAAAAATACTTCAAAATACCTTGCAGCAAAACGTACAGCTAATAGCAGAGCAATAGAAGCTAACACGAGACATCAGCCATCAGCCAAATAGAAATTGCCAAACACTCCTTAAGAACACAAAGCCCTCATTGGACAAATCCCAGAAATTCAAAGTCACAAAAGCACATAAGAATCCTTCCACTCTCCATCTCCTTCCCTCCTCCATGCCTCACCTCCAGCCATTGCTGCCTTTTTTCATTCCTTTTGGTGGGTGACCCCTCCCCCGCTGCATTTCTTGCCTGTTTGCTGCTGCCAGCACAGGTGGCTGCCTCAGCAGTTGTAGATCGGCTCATGGCCAGCCTGTTTGATCTCCTCTCCTCTCCCCCTCCTTTCCGTTGCAGCTGACTCTGCCTCCTCCCAAGGCTGCTGCTTTTTCTCTCTCTCCCTCTCCTGCCCAACTACCCCCTTTTATAGGCTCTCCTGTCTCTACCCCCTCCTCCTTTCTCATGGGGGAGGGTGAACGAGAAGTGAGCCTGAGGCCTTTGCAGCTCCAGAGGACTCTCTCACTGCAAGTCCTTGCCTGTGCTGTCTCTTTCCCTCCCCCACTACACTTGGCTAGGCAGGGCTGCGTACCACCTGCCACTCATTAATGTACCACAATTGGTACGCGTACCACCTGTTGAAAAGCCCTGCTTTACAGCATAATTGGCACTGTTCCCACGTGTATTTAACTTGACTGATGAAGCCTGTGTATGTTGAGGGACATCAAAAAGTCTTCTTTTTGATCCTCTGTAAAATGGATTGGGACTGGGACTGAATTAGTGTCATTCAGCCAGTTGTATCATCAACCACAGTTCAATTACTCCATTATTCCTATATATTTCTCAAAGGAAAAAAAAGAAATTTTGGAGAGGAGAGAAAGATTGGCTGAAAAACTCACTGCCAAGGTCTGGTAGCCCAAAACATAACTTACCAATACTGATTACCAAAATTGGATTTACACAAGGGTAAGAAATGTGATTATGTCCCACTCAGACAGTGTAACTGCTCTACTCCCTGTGAACCTTAATCTCTCAAAAAGGCTTCAGGTTTTCTATCTGCAAATGGACACATAGGCAAAAAAAAAAAATCCAACCAGGCATGAAACAAACATTAATGACAGATTCTGTTCTTCACCTCTCTTTGAGTCATTTGATTATAATCTACCCAATAATTCTCAAACACTGGAAATATATAGTCTGAGGTAGAACATTAAACCCTGTTTGTAGTAGAGGTATTAATGGGCACCAGGGACATTATAGGCCTTAAGATGAATTAAAGGTTAACTGCAAAATGTGGTATTAAATTGATAATGAATGGTTAGCTTGCAAATTCCTTTAAGCACTGAGATGAAAGTTTGTTCAATATATAATTCCACAGACAACTGTTAACTTTTTCTAGCTTTTTACCACCCATTCAGTGGCTATCCCTCTCTTTGCAGTTCCATAGTAAGCAAGAGCTATTAATTGAGGATTATACAATATAGACTTTCAAAATTAAGGAAGTTTTGAATTTTTCTCCTCCAGTTTGAGATTTTTCCAGATGTATTTCACTACAATTCTCAAATTTCTGGAAAAGACACCCAGCCGGGAAAAGCTGTTTTAATTCAATATTTGTAACAAACACAATAAGTTTTAAACATAAACCATAAACAAGATGTCTTGCCAGAAATATGTGTGTTCCAAAGTCATCCCATCCTTACCTTCAAATTATACTATACACCTTGCTCAGACCTTGGTTTTTGTTCTAAAAAATGCCAGATGCAAATAATACTTTTGCAAATATGATCACAGGTGAACACTAATATAAAAGAAAATCACAATCTCCGTAAGACTTAGTGTTTCATTGGCATTCCATGTAATTTTCTATGGGTCAACATGAATGGATCAGATATCTACACCAGCTTTCACTCTCACCAAATACTATGTCTTTGGATGATTTTAGTTTTGAAATTCAATAATCGCCATCTGCTATATTTGGGTTGGATATTATTGAACTCCAGCATGCTCTGATTTGGAAAATCAATCTACATCAGGGGTTCTCAACCTTGGCAACTTTAAGACTTGTGGACTTCAACTGCCAGAATTCCTCGGCCAGCAAAGCTGGCTGAGGAATTCTGGGAGTTGAAGTCCACAAGTCTTAAAGTTGCCAAGGTTGAGAACCCCTGATCTACATCTACCAAAAACATTCAGATTGAGGCACACCCAAAAAATGCACCTTGATTTAAGGTAGATCCATGGTCTTGAGAAATTAATCCATTCTCATTTTCATTGAGACTAATCAGCAGAATTTGACTGGGTTCCAGAAATGGATCTAAAATTAGAAGTGTGCTTCCAGACACACTTACAAAAGACTCAGAGCCATATTGGCTTGTCCATCTCTGATGAGAAGAGCCAAAACCGGATCTGCCAAGATTCACTTGGGATGGCACTTCAGCTGAGGTTAAAGTTGAACACAGGTAGTCCTTGACTTACAACCATTCATTTAGTGCAGGGGTCTTCAAAACCTGGCCCTTTTATGACTTGTGGACTTCAACTCCCAGAATTCCTCAGCCAGCGTGCCTGGCTGAGGAATTCTGGGAGTTGAAGTCCACAAGTCATAAAAGGGCCACGTTTGAAGACCCCTGATTTAGCATAACCATTCATGTAGTAACTTTAAAGTTATAACAGCACTTTAAACAATGATTTACAACTGATTCCTGCATTTATGAGGATCCCAGCATTGCCATGGCCAAGTGATCAAACGTCAGGCTCTTAGCAACTGGCATGTGTTTATGATGGTTGCAACATCTGGGGTCATGTGATCACTATTCCCAGCTGGCTTCCAACAAACAAAATCAGTGGGGAAAAGCCAGATTCACTTAACAGCCAGCTTGCATAACAACTTGCAGTGATTTGCTTAACAATTATGGCAGAAAATGATGTAAAATCACTTAACAATCGCTTTGCTTCGCAAAGGACATTCTGGTCACATTGTGGTCTTTGTTTCAACTGATTTTGGGTGAGGAATAGACAGAAGACATGGACATTGAAGGCAACTCCAATGGAAATTTTCTTTCAGCATAATTCTAATGACAGCTTTATCTACAAGGTCTGTGACTCAGATAGATAGATAAGATAAATAGATAACCTTTATTTTCATTTTTTTTCCTGTGGGCGCAATGGCACACATTAAAAATGAAATTTAGTTGCTTCCTCTCAAAGTGTACATATACACATCACATTTAAAACATACTATATACAACATATGTCTAGACCTACGCCTTTACATATAAGTAACATATAAATATTATTCACTGTCCATCTTGGATACATAACGGAAGAAGGAAGCTTGAGAGTTCACAAGGTTAATACTGTATGGAACAAAACTGTGACTGAATCTGGATATTCTGCTTCAGATACCACGGAGCCCCCTCCTCCCAGAAGGTAACAAGGAAAACAGGTCGTGAAGAGGATGTGTCATGTCCCAGACAATCATATGGACCCTGCTCAAGCAATGCTTCTGTGCTATGTCCTGGAAGGGAGGGAACTGCCAATGATCTTTTCTGCCATCCTCACCACTCTCTGCACCGCCTTCCTGTCTGAAGCAGGGATGCCTCCAAACCAGACTGTGATGCTGTATGACAGGATGCTCTCAATCGTCCTTCTGTAGAAAGTGGTCAGGACAGGGGAAGGAAGATGTGTTTTTCTCATGCGACGCAGAAAATGCAGGCACTACTGTGCCCGCTTCACCAGTGTCTTGCTGTTGAGTGACCAAGCCAGCCTACTTGTTAACTGCACACCCAGGAATTTGATGCTGGTAACCATCTCTATAGGTGAATCGTTAATGTACAGAGAAGTGTTTCTCTGCCTGCCTTTTCTGAAAAGATTAAGACAGATCTCACTGTCTGGATGCCTTGCACTCCAGACTGGACCTGGAAACAGCTTCAGTCTTACATCTTAAACTCTGAAGCTGGATCTGACTTGTTTGTTGGAATTTGAATACTGTTTATAACCTCCCCATGGCAACTCTAGCTGAAGAACGATTTATTCTTTTATGACCAAATATAAACGTTAAGTGGGCTTGATTTATAACAATATTCTGTGCAAAAACTCATTTGGTTACGAAGCTGCTGAAAATTCACTAGGACTGAATCTCCACTTCTGGAGGGTAAGAGTTTGAGAAACATATAGTAAATAGCTTGGACTTTGGTTCACCCAGTTTCATATTAAAGGGTTAATAACTACTGGACTGCTACAGCATATTGCTATTTACTTTGCCATGCCAAAGAGATGACTATTCTCAGTGGCCACTAGGAAGATCAAATCGGGAGAACAGAAATTCTGCATGATTCACATCAATTGTCTGTGCAGTATTTTTACTTATATATTCATCTATAATCCCCATTTCTGAAATTCTGACTAGTGTATGGAATTAAAAACAATGTAAAACATCAGGCAGAATAAAAAAACAAATACTTAGTGGGACAGACACAAGACTTGAAGAGAGGCTTCCTAATGTGAGGGTTTTAATTTTTTTTTAGGGAACAAACACTGTCACAAACATTTGCTATGATGGACTAATGTAAGTAAATAGTAGTTCAAAACATAAGGACAACTCAAAGGAATAACAACAACATAAAGCATCAATATGTAAGGATGTTGTTTGAGAAAGGATGATTATTCTTGTCAGTAAGAAATGAAGTGATAAGCCCTTATTATCATTAATAGCTGGTAATTTAATGAATCACCACTTCTAATTCATGACATGATTGCACTAATTTGTTTAGGCTGTGTAAATATTCAACAAGATGTTAAGATTCAGACATTGGTGCAGAATTCATTTAGTGTAGCTTTTTCTAATGGGTTGCCCTGCAGACATGATGGAATAGATTTCTAGGGCTGGGAAGGGCTGATTTAAATGATTATCACAAACATTAGTCTGGATGGTTTAGAGTAAATATATGGAGATCTGAAATCTGCAGTAATAAAGGATCTTTTGGAAAGTGATTGCCTTTAACAACTCCCATCAAATGGAGTTGGACATATTTCTAAAGAGATATGCCTGGGACTGTGCTCTCTCTCTCTCTCTCCCTCCCTCTAATGAGAAGTTCTACAAATATATTATAAGCTCATTTTAGTGGTTGCAGCCAAGCAATTGTATGTTAATCAAATGTTTCCTATGATTTACTGAACCTTGAAAAAGAGGATTCCTTGAACTTCTGATGGATAATTTAATCAATGTAATTTCCTTTTTTTAACTGCTGCTGGAAAACCGCAGTTAAATTACGTGACTGAAAATCCATGTATTCTGTTACTTTATGCATCAGAACGTACCCATTCTATGTTTTTACTATATAAAACAACTCTGTAGCAGTAAAAAAGGGCAGAATTTTTATAACTTACAATCAGATCTCAGTGCAATTAATAAACTTCACAATACGGTTGAATTATTCAAATTTGCACAATTTGAAGAAATATTTCTATGTAAAATAGGGTTATTGGTTCCAGCTTGCAATGGGAACATAAATTGGTATATGTTTATTAATAAAATATAGCAGTAAAGATTAAAATAATATCATTGCAACTTAAATTTATTTTTAACAAAGTTACAGAGTAGTTATAAAAGCACCATAAAAGCATCATTCCTATCTATCTGATGGATAGATGGATAGATAGATATAGATAGAAAGATGATAGATGATAGGTAATTAATAGATGGATGGATGGATGGATAGACAGACAGACAGACAGACAGACAGACAGATAGACAGATAGACAGATAGACAGATAGACAGATAGATGATAGATAGATAGATAGATAGATAGATAGATAGATAAATAGATAGATAGATAGATAGATTTTTATAGATAAATAGATGATATATGACAGATGGATGGATAGATGGATAGATGGATAGATAGATAGATAGATAGATAGATAGATAGATAGATAGATAGATAGATAGATAGATAGATAGATAGATAGATGATAGATTTATATAGATAAATAGATGATAGATGACAGATGGATGGATAGATGGATAGATGGATAGATGGATAGATGGATAGATGGATAGATAGATAGATAGATAGATAGATAGATAGATAGATAGATAGATAGATAGATAGATAGATAGATTTATATACCACTTCACAGTGCTTTACAGTCCTCGCTAATCGGTTTATAGAGAGTCAGTATATTGTCCCAAACAACCTGGGTCCTCATTTTACAGACCTTGGAAGGATGGAAGGCTGAGTCAACCTTGAGCCAGTCAGAATTGAACTGCTGAACTGCCGGCAGCCAGCAGTCAGCAGTCAGCAGAAGTAGCCTGCAGCACTGCTTTCTAACCATTGCGCCACTTATAATAATAATGAAAGCTAGTGCCAATAATAATGAAAGCTAGCGCCAATGCCCAAAGCAACTGTTCCAAAAGTGTCCTGCCTGTTCCCCACCATCAGATGTATAAGGTGTTAGCAGAGCCCTGGTGGTGCAGTGGTTAGAATGCAGGATTGCAGGTTGACTCTGCTCAATGCCAGAAGTTCGATCCTTCCGAGATCAGTAAAATGAGGACCCAGATTTTTTGGGGAGGGGGCAATAGGCTGACTCTGTAAAACTGCTCAGAGAGGGGCTGTAAAGCATCATGGAGCAGTATTTGTTTATTCAGTTTAAGGGGATGGCTTAGATTTCACCTCAATCATTCCATAATCAAATCATTCAGGCCAAATTCAAATATTCCGTATAAAAAGTCTTCAAATGGAAAATCTGTTTTAAAAAAATCTATAGTGTGCCCAAAAAAAAAAATCCAGGCAAGATTCTTTCCTGGGATCTCATTGGTTTCAGACTGTTGTGCAGATTAGCTAAGCATTTGACCACTTAGAAAGAGCAGCCTCGGGACAAGAGGGAGGACGAGGCATCGTAGATTCTTCTAATTGCAGCAGATAGTTGCTGTCTGAGGGAAGGGACCTCTTGTCTTTATCCATCTGCTTCACATTCTCTCCGTTCCTGCTTGGATGCATGCCGTCTTCATGATAAATCACGGTTTCCCATAAAGACAAGGAACTTGGAAATGAAAGCTGGTACGGAAGGCCTGCAGAGTAGTCTGGCTGATTTATTGTTTAAAAATGCTAGAACTTTTCACCTGCCCAACAGCCAGTCCCGTGGGACTTCCATCTGCAAAGGTCATATTTCCATGATGCATGAAGCAAGCCTTCCCTTAGGGCATACGTGATGAGATCACACAAACATCAACCGGACCAAACAACTGGCTGTGCACTTGATGTGAGTTGCAGGCAGACCACAATTTACAGGAGGCTCCTCTTGAGATACATTGCTAGGCTGTGTGTTATCTCCCCCCTCCCTCCCACACACACACACCACCCAAAAATAATGCACTGGGACATGCATGCTTTTGGTACCCTTTTATAGATTAGCCAGATTGCAGCCACAGACTCTGTATTTATTTTTAATGAATTCCTGCAGATTAAGGAGGAAGACAAGAGGGCTCCAGAGAGGAATTTCAGAAAAGTACATCTTTATCATCTCTTTTTATTATCCCATTTAAATAAGGCTGTTTCCAGCCATTCTTTCAAAAGCAACATTTAAAGTCTAATGCCCCCAAAGCACGTTAAAGCTATGTGTGTGTTGCATTGGCCAGGCTTCTCTCCATCTGTATGCATTTTGCTATTTGTGTAAAGATTGTTTGGCCTCCGTCTTCTTCTTCCTTAGTGCCTCTTCCCACCAGCCTAGCAGGACACACCTTCTCTTTAATCTCAAAGAGATTAGAACCAAGGAGAAACATGCTCCAGATCAAATATGTTCTTTGCTTTGGCCATGGCTTTGATCTCCATGGGTTTTCCCAGTTACAATGTATGGCTGTGAAAGTTGGACCGTAAGAAAGGCTGAGCGCAAAAGAATGGAGGCTTTTGATCTATGGTGCTGGAGAAGACTCCTGGACTGCAAGGCAATCAAACCGGTCAGTCCTAGAGGAGATCAACTCCAACTGCTCTTTAGAAGGCCAGATCCTGAAGTTGAAACTCAAGTACTTTGGCCACCTAATGAGAAGGTTAGGGCACATAACATGGAGAAGAGCCTAATGCTGGGAAAGATTGAGGGCAATAGAAGAATGGGACGACAGAATGAGGTGGCTGGATGGAGTCACTGAAGCAGTAGGCGTGAGCTTAAATGGACTCCAGAAGATGGTAGAGGACAGGAAGGCCTGGAGAAACGTTGTCCATGGGGTCGTGATGAGTCGGACACAACTTCACAACTAACAACAACAAGGCCAGAAGATAATGGACCATAGAACTCCACCCCAAATCTCATGCTGCCATCCCTTTTTGCATTTGGGTTGAAATTTTTTGGCCCCTGGGATATCTGGATCCCTGACCCCAGCATCGGGAATTGTCTTCCCCAGGCACCAAATATGACTGATTTTAAAAGAGAGCATCCAGAACCATTTTGAAGCATGAAATTCCATCATAGAATCTCAACCCGGTGTCCATTCTTACATTCGGGTTAAGAAAAATTGTGGCCTCCCAGCCACTAGAGTCCTTAAAGTTCACCAGAAATGATTTTTAAAAAGTGCATCCATCACCATCACTTTATGAAACCCTAGTGTTGAAAGAAAGATCTTCATCAGGGTCCTGTCCAAGCTGGGAATAAACAACATGGAGACTGCTTTAGAAAGAAGGTTGTAGTTTATTGAAGAGGAGAGCCAGGCAGAAAGATTGCTCTGGAAAAAAAACTGACCACATGGAGCAGAGTAGTGGGCTTTTATACCTTCTGGGGCTCTTGAGGTTGTTTCCTGTTCCTGTTTGAGGCTTTGTATTTCCTGTGTCATGTACATTGACCTGAGACTGAGTGTGCCCTTTTGGTATTGGTGGGTTAATCCTATTATGTCTCCTGTCCTTAGAATTTGGGTGGTGGTATGTAGATTTTAGGTGTCTTTGTCTTCCTAATTTCTAGCTTCCTGGCTCCAGCCTTTCTGAATGGATTATTGAATTTGCATTTCTAAAAACTGGCTTCTGCCTAGGGGCTAGGCTGATTTGGGGGGGGCTGGTTTCTGTCTTTTTTTAAGATCTTCTCCATTATTCCTTTGGGGAAATATATTCTGCCTTTTTAATATTTCCCAAAATATTTCTTTCTCTGGATTCTTCCCACACTAGTAAGACCACACCTGGAATATTGCAACCAATTTTGGTCACCATACTACAAAAAAGATGTTGACGCTTTGGAAAAAGTTCAGAGAAGAGCAACTAAGATGATCAAAGGCCTGGAGACTAAAACATATGAAGAACAGATGCGGGACTTGAGTTTGGCTTGTCTAAAGAAAAGAAGACATTGGGGTGACATGATAACGGTAGCAGTGTTCCAGTATCTAAGGGACTCCCATAGAGAAGAGAGGGACAGCTTGTTTTTCAAAGCATCAGAAGGCAGGACAACAAACAATGGTTGGAAACTGATCAAAGAGAGAAGCAACCTGGAATTAAGGAGAAACTTCCTAACAGTGAGGACAATTAACCAGTGGAACAGCTTGCCTCCAGAAATCGTGGGCGCTCCATCACTGGAGGTTTTTTTTTAAAAAAACTGGACAGTCATTCATCTGAGATGGTATAGGATCTCCTGCTTGAGCAGGGGGCTGGACTAGAAGACCTTCAAGATCTCTTCCAGTTCTATTCTATCATTTTTTACCATAAGAAATTCCAGCCTGAATCTCATCCTGGCATCTGTTTTTGCATTCGGTTTGAAAAAATATTGTCTTTCTGCCTACCCACATCTCTCTTCCCTGGTCTAAGCTTCAGATGAATGATTTGCTTCATCTTTCATCCCGTGGATTTCAGGTCTGAGAATATTGATATCATAAAATCCTCTTCAGTGTTTAAAATAATCTTGTTCTTTTATATCCTTAAAATAATAATTGCTCAGTGCACTAAAAAAATGGTTCTATGGAGGATAAGCTGCTCAGTCAATCTAAATTCTTCATCTCTGTTTTTTTTTTGTTTTTTTTTCTCCAGAAAACACAGAGAGTAACTTTATGTGCCTGCAAGTCCTTTACAAGAATCATTATGCAAAATGATGCCCGGCAGAGGAAAAAAAAACTCTCTTGCATTTTCCCCCCCCAGCCAATTCTCATTGAAATGAATGAAAGAGACTTTGCTTTCAAAATTCCTTTGGAAGGAGAAGGAAGTTTCATTGAATTTCCTCTGGATATCATGTGGCGTTTCTTCTTTTGGAAGTGGTCGTGTTATTCCTCTCCTTTGTTAGATAATCCATCATTTCTTCATTATCGGAAGCCTCCCTGGCACCCATCATTTCTACTAAATCTCAGAGGAAAAGTGGGCCGTCTTCTTTGTCAGATCAGAAAATGTGGGCCTTCAGCAAGATTGAATGCCATGTAAGAGAAATCCAGACATCAGGCATAGCAGCCGTTTTCTTGCAGGCATTTCATGACACAACTAGGGAACATCATCAGTTCTTGAAGGGAGTGGGGTTTGTCCTCTGTGTATATACCCTGTCAAGATTGGTGGGAGTGTACTTGGGAGTTCCTTTACTAGGCTGTTGTTTACTGAATTGGCAGTTCCTTAATTGGGGTATTGTTTGCTGCTTATATATACTGCCTGTATATACACAAGAGGTATTGTTTATATACCACTTGTATATTAACAAACGGCAAACCCCACTCCCTTCTAGCACTGATGATGTCACCTAGTTGGATAATGAAACATCTACAAAAAAACCCAACCAAGATCAGAGATCACCAAGGATCCCACAGTTCTCCTCCTCCTCCTCCTCCTCCTCCTCCTCCTCCTCCTCCTCCTCCTCCTCTCCGCAAACCCTGTTCCATTCTGGCACTGATGATATTGTGGGAAGTCAGCCTCCCAGAGAAGGAAATATTAAAAGGGCAGAAAAATATATTTCCTCAAAAGGATTTTAAAAGCAGAAACCAACCCTGCCCACAAGTCTCTCTGTCCCAAGCAGAAGCCAGCTCTGTACAAATGCAAATGTAAACCATCAGAAAGGCCCCAGCTAGGAGATCAAGAAGACAAAGACCTACAATCTGCATATCCCACCTGAGACAGGACATGATAGGATTAACTCACAAAGGCCAAAGGGCACACCCAAACTCAGGTCAGAATACATGACACAGGAAATAGCCTCAAAGTTCATGCCACAGGAACAGGAAGCAATTCCAAACAAAAGGCTTCAGAGGGTATAAAAATCCACTCCCCACATGTGCTCAGTCCTTTTTTTCCACTTCTCTTGCTGCCAGAACAATCTTCCTGTCTGGCTCTCCTCTCCAATAAACTAGAACCTTCTTCCCAAAGCAGTTGCCATATTTATTCCCAGCTTGGATGAACCATGATGAAGACTTTTCCTTCAGCAATGTCACCTAGTTGGATAATGAAACATCTGCAAGAAAACCACAAAGCTCAGAGAGCACCAAAGACACCACAATTGTCCTCCTCCTCCTCCTCTCCTCTGGCATTGATGATGCCACCTAGTTGGGTAATGAAACATCTGCAAGAAAACCACCGAGCTTCTTCAGTGATTTCTTCCTCCTTTTCTGCACTCTACACAACATTGCCCTGAAAGGTAACAGTATGAAAAATATCAAAGTATGTACCTTTGTGTGAGCTTCTGAGCACATGGAATCTGAGCTTTAAACTTAGATCTCCCCATGATTCTCAAATAACCACAGGAAAATAATTAAGCCACAATTAAAAAACTCACTTTTCTCCTTGGCTTATTAATTTTCTAGCCATCCCCTGAACAGCACAAGATCAGTGTAAGCAGAGAACTTTTCTCATTTTCTCTCCTTTCTCCTAGCACTGCTCAACTGTGAATAGAAGAAAAAAAATAAAGTGTACCTGAGAATAGACTGTACATTTCATAACTCAAAAGAAGTTCTTCCATCATGTCCTCAGTTGCTCCTTGTTTACCTACAGTGTGTAGGCAAGAGACAAAACCTTTCCCAAACTCTGTTCTGGTTTGAGGGTCATTGTTAGAATGGGTTTCAAAGGAACTGGTTTTGCTATTTGTGCAAAAAAAAAAAAAAAGCGCTCAGGAAGTTAGTTGTATCAGTTTCTTTCTGATTTAGGATATTTTCCTAAAGTCTTCTGTGCCTTGGAATTCCTGCATTTCCTTGATTTCAGCCAAGGAGGATTGTTTTGTATTTTAAAAAAATGAGCAAAAGGAGGTGTGATCAGAAAATAGGGTGAGATTCAGCACCGGGAATATTCCTGGCATTCAGACAACTGCTGTCCCAACCCAGCAGGAGTGATAAATGAAGATGAGGGATCATTTCTCAAGACACCTATAATGGCTCCTTCTGATGATGCAGTTGACTTAGAAAACCTAGTGGGTGGCCTACAGGGTGGTTATTAAAAATCACACGGTAGCTACAGAATTGATATCTTACATGGTTTGCGCTGGTAGGGGTCCTGTACTTTTAATTGTGAAGCAAAGGCATTATAGTCATTTGTACTCATACCACAACTCTTTTATTAAATTATTAAAGAATTGTATCTTCATAGCTTCTTTTCCATTGTGCTTTGGTCAGTGGTGGGATTCAAATACCTGAGCAACCGGTTCTCTTATTGGATGCAAGCCTGGACCTCCAAGGCCTAGAAAGGACATCCGGAAGTAGCATCCATGCACTTCCAGCAAGCAGTTCTAGGCCTGGGAGGCCTCCTCCAGGCCTCCAAAGCCTAGACCGGACTTCTGGAAGCAGTGTGCATTCAGCTGGTTCTCCAGGCTCAGCCAAATTTAGGTACCGGTTCTACCAAACCGGTGCAAACCGGCTGAATCCCACTATGGGCTTTGGTTCTATCTGTCTTCTCAGGTGGCTGGTCTGGTCTATTTCTGCTTTTGTGGTATAAAAGAATAGAAAGCCAGCCTCAAAATCTGACATTTCATTTTATTTATTTATTTATTTATTTATTTATTTATTTATTTATTTATTTATTTATTTATTTTTCGCATTTGTATGCCGCCCCTCTCCGAAGACCCAGGGCGGCTCACAACAAAAATACTACAACAATTAAAAATTAACACATTCATACCACATACAAACACAATCAATTCACAGGCACTGATGGCAGGACACTTTTAGGGCTGAGGGGCAGAGCACAGCTCACATGCCCCAAGCCTGTTGGCATAGATGTGTCTTCAATCCTTTCCGGAAAGCTAGGAGGGAGGAAGCAGTACGAACCTCTGAGGGAAGCTGATTCTAGAGGGCTGGGGCAGCAACGGAGAAGGCCCTTGCCCTAGGCCCCGCCAGACGACACTGTCTAACAGACGGGACTCGTAGGAAGCCAACCCTATGCGCCCTAACCGGTCGCTGGGATTCATGAGGCAGAAGACGGTCCCGCAGGTATCCTGGCCCATTGCCATAAAGGGCTTTATAGGTCATAACCAACATTTTGAATTATGTTCAGAGACCAGTTGGTAGCCAGTGCAGCTCACGGAGGGCTGGAGTGATATGAGCATGTATTTATGCCAGTTTGGGCTTTGTAGCATCTAGCTAACCTTCAGGAATCTCAAATAAAACTAAGCAGGATCAGACTGCTGTCCTGGTGGAGTCATGGAAGAAATATGATGTGAGATGAAGCTCTCAAGCAGAGCAGCTGAAGGAATCCCAGCTGGAGGAATTGGGAAGCAGGGAAAGATCCTCCTCATCCTTAAAGGAAGGCATGAAAACAGAGGAAATATCTCTTTGGCTTGACTGGCTGAAGATATTTGGAGCTGATGTTGAGACAATAGAGATCCCCTCTAACATAATCCATTCTGACATTTTCCAGTGGTTTGGGACTTCACTTCCCTTGATCTTTAACCCTGTAGCTGAGCATTCAAAAAACTGCAGTCCCAACCCAACAGGAATGATGAATGAAGATCAGGGATCATTTCTCAAGGCACCTATAATGGCTCCTTCTGGTGACACAGTTGATTTAGAAAACCTTGTGGGTGGCCTACAGTAGGGGTCTTCAAACATGGCAACTTTAAGATTTGTGGACCTCAACTCCCAGAATTCCTCAGCCTGGCTGAGGGATCTTATACAGCCCAGATGCTTGGATTGACCTATCCTGTTACCGATAGATGGTACAAGACTTTCCAACTCTTACTACTGCATAGATGTAATTCCAAAAAAGTGAAGAAATAGTTTAGTGTCTTCTTCAGTGCTGGTGCTTTCTAACTCACAGAGCAAAGGATACACTGGGGTATTGATTTGTCTACAATCTAGATCAGTGGTTCTCAACCTTTTTAATGCCGCGACCCCCAACCGGTCATAAGTCGAGGACTTCCCAACCGGTCATAAGCTGAGGACTTCCCAACCGGTCGTAAGTCGAGGACTTCCCAACAGGTCGTAAGTCGAGGACTTCCCAGCCAGTCGTAAATCGAGGACTATTTCCCTGCCCAGGACCGTCACGCATGCGTGGTGCCGCCCCCTGCGCCGGCCGAGGCGTAGCTGGCAAGGGGCAATGACGGCCCAGGGCGACCACCGGCTGGGCCACCGCTGGCCCAGTCCAAAGGAGGTAAGGTAACCACTGGGCCCCACGCGCGCCAGCATCCCTCCCTGTGCCCGCCGGCCTCCCACCTCCCACCCCTGGCCCTCTTTTACTTACATTTTTAGTAGTTGTTCAGCAGGGAGGGGTCGAAACTTCCAGACAACTCGCCTTCGCTGCAGACAACATGCAGCACCGTTTGCAGACTGGGACTTTTGGCGGGCTCAGCAGGGCAGAGACAGCCAGGACAATTCCTATTGGCTTTTGAAAGCCAATAGAATTAGACTCTATTCAAGAGAGTCTATTCTATTGGCTTTCAAAAGCCAATAGAATAAGAAGGAGTAGCACAGCTAAGGAAAAGGGGGAAAAATGGCGGACTGTGTTGTTTGGCGACCCCCGTGAAATGGTCGTTCGACCCCAAATGGGGTCGCGACCCACAGGTTGAGAACCGCTGATCTAGATGCTTTATGTCCAAGGCTATTTACTTTTAGAGAACACCATATAATTCCATGGCCTGCTAGAGCTTGAGCACAGATTTCAAGCTCAGTCTGGCTCAAATTCTGTCCTTCAGAGGATGTTGCTATGAGATGATATGCACCAAGATACTTCTCCTTTTTTTAATCCATTGCTCCATCCATAAACCTCTAGAATAATGTCCTTAAATATGAGGATTTTTAAAAATTTTGAAGCTGTCTTTGAGGGGGGAATTTGTCTAACACGTACACAGGGTATAGAAATTCCCAGCAATTTTTTTATACAAAAGATTAAGCCTATCTGTCCTTTCTTTTACTTGGTATCTATAAAATAAGCATCAGTATAGGAGATTAGTGTGAGATTAAAACCCAGCAGATATCCTAGTTAAGATGCTGCATTGTTAAAACTTTAGGCATAGCTTTATCAAACCCAACTGTTTCGACAAACGGTATCTGCTGTCTGTCAGTTTTGTAATCACTGGACAAAGGGATATGCATGCACCTTTTTTAAAATTACACACTTACACATTTACTGCAAATAAAATAATTCATTAGAAAATTTTAATTTCTGCTAAGGAACAGGTTTCAAATGACATTTTTCTACCATAGGTAAGAATGCACCAGTCATATTAATCTGATCCATTTTACTGTCTAATATGCAGAACAGATTCTTCTTCTTCTTCTTCTTCTTCTTCTTCTTCTTCTTCTTCTTCTTCTTCTTCTTCTTCTTCTTCTTCTTCTTCTTCTTCTTCTTCTTCTTCTTCTTCTTCTTCTTCTTCTTCTTCTTCTGCTTCTGCTTCTGCTTCTTCTGCTTCTTCTGCTTCTTCTGCTTCTGCTTCTTCTGCTTCTTCTGCTTCTTCTTCTTCTTCTTCTTCTTCTTCTTCTTCTTCTTCTTCTTCTTCTTCTTCTGCTGCTGCTGCTGCTGCTGCTGCTGCTGCTGCTGCTGCTGCTTTTGCTGCTTCTTCTGCTTCTGCTTCATCTTTCCCTCCTCCTCCTCCTCCTCCTCCTCTTCCTCTTCCTCTGCTTCAGATGTCTTGCTCTTCTGGAAGCCTCAACCATTGTTAATGGTTGCAGTGTGTCTTTGATTTCTATAATGGTATTTTTGTATGGGGATTTTTAAAGAGATGGATATATTTATTTGCTGTTGTTTTGCTTAGAGCAAACCAGTTGGTTTCTATTTACATTTTAAAATGTATGAGTCGCATGACTGTTGCTGTCTTTTCGCAACAAAAATGCCTACACACTTACAGGGGGTACTACACAATCTCTTGTAACTGTGCATCAGTTCCTCAACTTAATACTTATAAGGAAACGGTTGCTGGAATTGGGTATGTCTAGTCTAATGAAGAGAAGGATGAGGGGGGACATGATAGCAGTGTTCCAATATCTCAGGGGCTGCCACAAAGAAGAGGAAGTCAAGCTATTCTCCAAAGCGCCTGAAGGCAGGACAAGAAGCAACAGATGGAAACTAATCAAGGAGAGAAGCAACCAAGAACTAAGGAGAAACTTCCTGACAGTTAGAACAATTAACCAGTGGAACAACCTGCCTCCAGAAGTGGTGAATGCTCCAACACTGGAAGTTTTTAAGAAGAGACTGGACAGCCATTTGTCTGAAATGGTATAGGGTTTCCTGCCTGAGCAGGGAGTTGGACCAGATGACCTCCAAGGTCCCTTCCAACATTATTATTATTATTATTATTATTATTATTATTATTATTATTATTATTATTATTATTATTATTATTATTATTATTATGCATAATGTGATTTTTACCTTGCCTCAGTGATGAAAGGGTGCACCCCCTCAACATATTTCTTTTTTTAAAAAGACCAAGGGAAAAACTAGATAGTCCAGGAAAGTAACAAAAATAGTAACAAAACATATCTGATAATCTTCCGTACTGTATTTTTCTATATGCAACATAAGCAGAATTGTTCTTTAGAACTACAGCAGTAAAATACATCTAGCGGTGGTCTTCTCCATGAGTGATGTGGGTGAGGCTCTCCATTTCTGCCTTCAAATAATAGTTGCTTGCCATTCTCACAACAGAAGAATGTGAATAAAATAAGGTTCCCATAACTTCTTTATTCTTTCTTTATTCCTTATTGGCCAAGTATGATTAGAACACACAAGGAATTTGTCTCCGGTGCAGAAGCTCTCAGTGTACATACTGTACAAATAACTGTTAAAAGTAAAGTCTTCATCCTGGTTCATCCAAGCCGGGAATAAATAAGCAACACGGCAACTGCTTTGGGAAGATGGTTACAGTTTATTGAAGAAGCAGAAAGATGGTCCTTGCAGGAAAGAGCAGATGAAAGAAAGGCCTGAGCACATGGGCAAGGGGTTTTTATACCCTCTCTAGCCTTTCTCATAGCTAAGAAAGTGTGGACAAATAAAGGGAAATATTTCTTCACCCAGAGGGTCGTTGATTTATGGAATTCACTTCCAGAAGAGGTCGTGACAGCTGTCAGCTTTGACAGCTTCAAGGCAGGGTTAGATAGATTCATGGATGCCAAGTGTATCGGTGGTTATTAAAACGGATGTCCATGTGCCGCCTCTATGTTGGTTGAGGCAGGCAGGATTCCCTTGAGTACCATTTGTTGGGGGTCAAGGGAAAGGGAGGATTTTGCCTTCTCTTTCTGCTCAAGATCCCCATGTATAATTGGTGGGCCACTGTGTGACACAGAATGCTGGACTCGATGGGCTTTGGCCTGATTCAGCATGGCTCTTCTTATGTTCTTATGTTTTTGTTTGGCATGAACTTTGAGGCTATTTCCTGTGCCACGTATTCTGACCTGAGTTTAGGTGTGCCTCTCTGGTATACTTGATGGTAATGGGTTAGTCCTATTATGTCCCAAAAGTCATATCCTGCTTCCCTGGTGATGGGGCTAATGACTCCTATAGTTTGGGTGGGGTATGCAGATTTTAAATCCCCTTGTCTTCTTGAGTTCCCTGGCTCCAACTTTCTGATGGTTTTACATCTGCATTTGTATAGGGCTGGCTCCTGTTTGGGATAGAGAGATTTGAGGGCAGGTTTCTGCTTTTCAAAAAATGCTTTTAAAAATCCTTTTGGAGAAAAATATATTTTCCTGCCCTTTTAATATTTCCTTCTCTGGGGGGAGCTCTGACTTCCCACATAACAAAATAGCATAATCCTACCATACTAATAGGAGAAGGTAATAGGAAAGATGAGAAGGATAATAGTAACACAGCCCTACTATATGGATAAATATCCTTAGGCCTAAGACAATGCTGTGGGAATTAGGTGTTCAGCAGAATAAGGGCGCAAGGGAAAAACCTGTCCTTGTGTCTAGTTGTTTTGCCTTGCAATGCCTCACAGTGGCATCCTGAGGGGAGGAGTTGAAGCAGTTTATATCCAGGATGTGAAGGGTCTGTAGATATTTTCTCAGCCCTCCTTCTGAGCCATGCAGTATACAGGTCCTGAGTGGAAGGCAAGCTGGTTTCAGCTGTGTTTTCTGCAGTCCTAATTATCTGTTGAAGTCTGTATCCAAACAGATTCAACAGATCCGAAGTCTACTGAAGTCTTCAACTATCTGTTGAAGACACTAATCTCTGCTCTGCTATGCAGTTATGTCCTGAAAGCAGAGTAAGAAGCAGAACATAAGAGGTGCCCAGTTATTTTCCGACATAATCATTTTATCTCAGTTAGAGCCAATTAGGCACCAGAGGAAGAACACCAGTTTTCAATCCTCTGCCGTTGATCTCAAGCTGAATGGGAGGGGGGAAAATGTTTCCATCTTCACCCTTTTAATAAATTATGTCAGCATCAGTGAGAAACAAAGACAGTATTTTCTCCCATTCTCCTAAAACTATTTATTTTTTCTGGGTTTTATGCAGTGTCTTTAGGAAGCATTTTCACAAGTGGGTACCTTTTGTTATAATTAATGGTTGCTTCTGCTTGTTTCCTTCTGCTTCTTTAATTAACACCTCCCCTCCACCCCCAGCACATGCAACTCAGAAACTGTTATATTATGAAAGAGCTCAATTGAATAATCATATGTCACACACAAAAGATGCTCAGGCCTTAAAAAATGTAAGTTGTTAGGTTATTCCTACAAACTTAACTATTACTCCAGCTCAAATGGAGCCAGGGGAGAAGAGAGAGAAAGGAAGAGCAGAATAACAGAATGACAGACTTGGAAGGTCATCTAGTCCAACCCCCTGCTCAGGCAGGAAACCCTATTCCATTTCAGACAAGTTGGCAGTCCAGTCTCTTCTTGAAAACCTCCAGTGTTGGCGCACCCACAACTTCTGGAGGGAAGCCGTTCCACTGAGTAATTGTACTCACTGTCAGGAAATGTCTCTTTAGTTCTAGGTAGGTTCTCTCCTTGATTCATTTCCACCCATTGTTTCTTGTCTTGCCTTCTGGCAGAAAAGGAAGAAAGAAAGAAAGAAAGAAAGAAAGAAAGAAAGAAAGAAAGAAAGAAAGAAAGAAAGAAAGAAAGAAAGAAAGAAAGAAAGAAAGAAAGAAAGAAAGAGCAGATGAAAAACAAAATCCATAGAAAATGGATAGATATATGGACAATCATATCCCAAGAATGAATGCCTTCATTGATTGGACTTTCTGGTGGAGAACAGACTCCAGAATCATCTGAGAAATCCTCTTTACTGTTCAAGAACACCTTGTCCAGAAGATAGACTTTCTACTTCAGGAGAGAAATAATTGGTGTGGCAGAGAAAAATCTTTGGCTCTTTCTGTTGTGGTTTTTCTCTTTGCACGTCCCACAGCTACCACCTCTGTTGTGCAGCCTTTCATCACAAAATTTCCCTACTGCCTGCAGACCCATAGCTGACATAACGGAACTGGGAGCATTGCTTGGAATGGCATGCAAAATGGTTCAAAATCTTGGACCAGAGAAACAATATATGCAAACATTTAAGCAGGGAAATTTGACCCACAGGTCTAGTCTTGCCTTAGGCATGAAAGCTGGTTGACTTTGAGCTAGTCCTTCTGTCTTATTCCAACCCACCTCACAAGGTTGTCTGTCATTGGGAAAAAATAGGAGGGAAAAGGAGTACAAGGTACATTTGCCATCTTGGGTTATTTATAAAATAATAAAGGTGAGATATGAATAAATAAATAATTTTAAACTGTGTATGTATCTATCATCTCTCTCTCTCTCTCTTTCTATCCCCCTCTTTTCCTCTTCCTCTCTCATTCTCTGACTATCTCTCTCTTTCTCTCCCTCATTCTCTCTTCCTCCCTCCCTTCCCCCCCTCTTTCTCTCTCCATGGCGCCTTGTTATTTTCGGTCCAAATACAGCACAATGTCCTGTGAAATCCAACTCTTTCTTCCACTTAATGTGGAGGTTTTTTCCCCTAACCAATAATACCTGATTTCTGTGAGGCCACAGATGGAGACCAGATTTATCTGCAAACTGCATCTGAAGCTGCCAAATCAGTCACTGATCTTGTGGGCTGTGATTCAATCTGTATCTTCATTGTTGGACAAACAAAATCGTGTGGGCTGCTTCCTCCCTGCCAACTGGGTGTCTTATTTTCTGATATGTTTTATCTTTAGAGCCATATGCTTTCTTAACCCTCGGAGGCATCTACCAACAAAGAATAATGACGCATAGGAAAATCAAATTTTATGCTGCAGAAGACCAAATCTGCTAGCTTCAAAAGTTACCCGCATCACATTACATGAGTACGTCTCAGCATCTTTGCCACAGATTTTGGGGGTCTCAGCAAAGACACTAAAGCAACTCACAGGAGTGGGGTGCATGGCTATCTGCAACAATGGAGGCTTTTTTGTGATAGGTAGAGACATCAGGTTAAAAAATCAAATCCTATAGTGTCGAAAAATTGTTACTGCAACATAAAACTTTGAATCTTATTTCCCATCAGAAACAACTACCTCAGCCTGTCATAAGTCAGAGAGTTTTCTGAATGGCCAAACTGGAATCTTGTAGAGCTGCCCATTCCTCAAATATCATTTCAGGTGACCCAAGAAAATTGATCTGATTACAAGTTTAAACAACTGCGATTACAAGTTTAAACAACTGGGATTATTTAGAATATCAGTTTTCGGCTGTGGCAAGGGGGGCATTCGCCCAGGTTCGCCTTGTGCACCAGTTGCGGCCCTATTTGGACCGGGAGTCACTCCTCACAGTCACCCATGCCCTTGTCACCTCGAGATTCGACTACTGTAATGCTCTCTACATGGGGCAACCTTTGAAGAATGTCCGGAGACTGCAAGTAGTCCAGAATGCGGCCGTGCGAGCTGTCTTGGGTCTCCCAAGACATGCTCATATCACTCCAGCTCTCCGTGAGCTGCACTGGCTACCAATTGGTCTCCGAACACAATTCAAAGTGTTGGTTATGACCTATAAAGCCCTTTATGGCAATGGGCCAGGATACTTGCGGGACCATCTTCTGCTTCATGAATCCCAGCGACCGGTCAGGGCACATAGGGTTGGCCTCCTACAAGTCCCGTCTGTTAGACAGTGCCGTCTGGCGGGGCCTAGGGTTAGGGCCTTCTCTGTTGCTGCCCCAGCCCTCTGGAACCAACTTCCCTCAGAGGTTCATACTGCTTCCTCCCTCCTAGCTTTCCGAAAACTCTTAAAAACACATCTATGCAGACAGGCTTGGGGCGTGTGAGCTGTGCTCTGCCCCTGGGCCCTAAGAGTGTCCCTCCATCAGTGACTGCGAGCTGATTGTGTTTGTATGTGGTGTGAATGTGGTTAATTTTAAAAATTTTATTGTATTCTTGTTGTGAGCCGCCCTGGGTCTTCGGAGAAGGGCGGCATATAAGTCTGATTAAATAAATAAATAAATAAATAAATAAATAAACAAACAAACAAACAAACAAACAAACAAATAAACAAATAAACAAATAAATAAAGAATTAGGATTCTTGGCCTGGCCCCAGTTGCATGACCTTGAAGTTATATTCAAAGAGTTTAAAGTAGTGTACACACATTTCCTCAATTATTTTAGCCTCCCAATGATTTTGAAGCAGGTCAGGTTGAGGGCTGGTGCCAGATTGTCTCAAGGTCAGCCCATGAGTGCTGGAACTTGGTTTAGACCAGGGGTTTAGACTACTAGAAGACATCCAGGGCCCCTTCCAACTCTGCGGTTCTCTTATTCTTTTGCTCAAACAGCAAATATTCTGTCTATCGTAATGTGAGATTCCCCATCTTCAGCACAGGTGTTCCTCAGTTTACAACGGTTTGTTTAGTGACCGTTCGAAGTTACAACGGCACTGAAAAAAGTGACCAATTTTCACCTTTGCAGTCTCACATGAGGAAAATTCAGATGCTTAGCAGCTGACTCGTGCTTATGACGGTTGCAGTGTCCTGGGCAGGGATCATGCGATCCCCTTTTGACACCTTCGGACAAGCAAAGTCAATGGAGAAGCCAGATTCGCTTAACAACCACGTTACTAGCGTAATCATTGCAGTGATTCACTTAATAAATGTGGCAAGCAAGGTCGTAAATATTTTATTTATTTATTTATTTATTTATTTATTTATTTATTTATTTATTTATTTATTTATTTATATTTGACTTATATGCCGCCCTTCTCCCTAGACTCAGGGCGGCTCACAGCAAAAATAAAAGTACAAAAATATAAATCAATTAAAATAGTAATATACAATATAAAAACTATATGACTATTACCACTCATACAACACACAGTCCCAATCAAAGGCCCAGGGGCGGAGCGCAGCTCACACACCCCAAACCTGTCTGCATAGATGTGTTTTTAAGAGTTTTCGGAAAGCTAGGAGGGAGGAAGCAGTATGAACCTCTGAGGGAAGTTGGTTCCAGAGGGCTGGGGCAGCAACAGAGAAGGCCCTTGCCCTAGGCCCCACCAAACGGCACTGTCTAACAGACGGGACTCGTAGGAGGCCAACCCTATGTGCCCTGACCGGTCGCTGGGATTCATGGGGCAGAAGATGGTCCTGCAAGTATCCTGGCCCATTGCCATGTAGGGCTTTATAGGTCATAACCAACACTTTGAATTGTGTTTGGAGACCAATTGGTAGCCAGTGCAGCTCATGGAGGGCTGGAGTGATATGAGCATGTCTTGGGAGACCCAAGACGGCTCGCGCGGCCGCATACTGAACTACTTGCAGTCTCCGGACATTCTTCAAAGGTTGCCCCATGTAGAGAGTATTACATTACATTTTGATAGTTGCATGCCATACCCTTCCTCGTAAGGACGAGTGGAAAGAGACAAATAGATGAACCAGTTAGATGTGCTTTATTTCTTCATGGTCATTCATCAAAGAAATAAAGAGTTTTTAAGAAGTAGCAAAATGACATTCGGGCATAAGGAAGTCAGTCCAAGAACTGAAGAACTTACAATAGAATAATAAGACTAATGATAATAAAACTACAGTGAAAAAAGTAAAGTAAAGAATTAATCCATGCATGCAATTTTTTCCCCTGATCCCAAGAAAGCCTCCGTGTTAACACAGGACAAAGGGCTTCAGATCAGAGAAGAAGCCAATATTTATAATAATAATGATAATAATAAAGTTGGAAGGGACCTTGGAGCTCATCTAGTCCAACCCTATCATGTCACCCCTGGTCCTTCTCTTCATTAAATTAGACATACCCAGTTCCAGCAACTGTTCCTTATATGTTTTAACCTCCAGTCCCCTAATCATCTTTGTTGCTCTTCTCTGTGCTCTTTCTAGAGTCTCAGCATCTTTTTTACATCGTGGTGACCAAAAGTGGATGCAGTATTCCAAGTGTGGCCTTACCAAGGCATTGTAAAGTGGTATTAACACTTCACGTAATCTCGATTCTGTCCCTCTGTTAATGCAGCCTAGCACTGTGTTGGCGTTTTTGGCAGCTGGACAATGAGAAATGTTGCTGAATTCTTTCTGTCTATTCTCTCTTCTCTCTCTTTACTTCTGCCATTTCCACAGTAGTCAAAGCCGCTTTATGCAGAGATCAAGAGCAGAGCTTCTGACATCCTTTTAAGCTTAGGGCAGAATGTTAGAACAAATGATAAAGAACATCCTTGCCCAGGGAACCAAAAATCTAACATCTATTTACCGTTTATATCACTTCTGCTGTGTCTCAAGGGCAGATGCAAAGCCAGAATTAAAGCACAAAATTATCACAATTAGCAAGCCCATTGCATCACGTCACAAAGGCTCCAATAGCCTATTGATAAGATTTTCCAAGGGAAATTAAAAGAGAATAATGTTTGTGAAATAGGAATTGCATTCATACAAGCTACAGATTGGTTAACGTCTCCTTTTGGAATGATACTTAAGACTACCAGCAACAGGCAATCTGGAATCCCAAAAGGTTGATGTATTTTGGGAGGACTAGCAAATAATAATGATCATTTTCCTTCCTCATATTCTTCAAAGGGTACAATGGTGGTGCATTTAAGCCATTTACTTCCTGGGTTAATTTTTCTGTTTTTACTACCACACTTCAATGGAAGCTTCCGGTGTTACCAGGGTCAAACCTGGAACTGGACAGGTGCAGCAATTGCAGCTTTTCTACCCAAATCTACCAGCTCAGATTCCCACCCCTGACCTCTAAATATCCCCCAATTCTTCCCAAGCTCTCTCTCTCTCTCTCTCTCTCTCTCTCTCTCTCTCTCTCTCTCTCTCTCTCTCTCTCTCTCTCTCTCTCTCTCTCTCTCTCTCTCTCTCTCTCTCTCTCTCTCTCTCTCTCTCTCTCTCCTTAAAGGAAAGTGACTTAAGCATCACTCCTTGATGGTGGATTTTGCTTTCTGATAATAGAAAGGCAGTTGTGATGCTGAGAGCTATTGGAAATGATTTACTAGAGAAGAAAGGAATATGACAAAGCAAGTTATCATTTGTTTGCAGTCGTACTGATAAGAAATGAGCCCTCACTGAATCTAAAGATGCTTTACCTCACTGATAACTGAGATTTTGGGATGCTTTCCCCGAAGGCCTCTATGCATTGGATAAAAGTTTCAAGCCAAGACAGTCTGAACCAGTGGTGACGAACCTATGGCACACGTGCCAGAGGCGGCACTCAGAGCCCTCTCTGTGAGCAACCGCGCCATGCCCCGGAGATGGCAACTGTCCGTCTTCAACCAGCCGCCCACTAACTTGCCAAGGTCCCACATGGCCGGATGCATCCCAGCACCCATGCGCTCGCTGGCATCTGTGTGCAGGGGCTGATGGTGTCAGACAGCAGCCACCCCGGCCTCACCTTGCCCGGTGACAATGGCACCCCCGCCCTGCCTTGCCTTGCCTCACCCAGCAGGACGAGCCTCCTGTCCACCGCCCCACCAGCCAGAGACCCCCTGGATCTCCCCCAACCCTGCCCGGCCCCCATAGGCATCCCTCCCCACGAGCAACATCGAGGTGATCACGCCCACCTTGGCCACACCCACCCAATCTGCCATGACCACCACAGCCACGCCCATCCAGTGGGCCACGCCCATCTGGCACCCAGCGATAAATAAGTGGGTTTTGGGTTGCAGTTTGGGCACTCGGTCTCTAAAAGGCTCGCCATCACTGGTCTGAACAACCAGGGGACAGAAGCAAATAATAAAAATGTATAGATATGGGAAGAGAAGAGGGACTAGCTGTAAGGAACAAAAACTAAACCAGGAATTTGTGATAGGATATAGTAGACTGGGTTCACAGGAGGGAGTGGGTACATCCCAGAGGAATAAGAGGCAAATCAGTTCACACATTTTGTGTGAGAGAAAGATGGTGAGGACAGCCCCTCCCTCACAGAGTATATTGCAGATGCATATAGTAGAATGCTTAATCTGATAGAATTCTGTCTACAGATATAGAACAATAAAGAAATCAGGCACGTATTATCATGTTTGGTGGACATGTGACAAAGTAAAGAATTATTGGAAAAAGATACATACTTGGCTAGAAAAGATGGTGGGAGAACATGTAGACTTTAAACCTGAACTTTTTTAATTAGGTATAATAGCAGAAAAGACTAACAAACAAAGCTTATATTTGATTTTGCATGTCACAACAGCGGCAAGAATTATATTTGCGCGATATTGGAAAAATGAAGGAATGCCATCAGATGAAGAAATAATAAAAAAAAATACTAGAATGTGCAGAGATGGACAGATTGACTATGAGACTGAAAGAAAAAGAAGAAACAGAATATTATCAAATTTGGGACATATTTTACGGATGGCTAGAGGAAAGAATAAAGGATTAGGAATTAAATATGTATTAGCGAATGTAAACTCAGACAGCACATTGGTTGAAAAATTATTACTGTATGTGTGAAAAAAATTAATAAAAACTTCTATAAAAAAGAAATCTGCTTGGAAGGGAGGAGGAGGAGGAGGAGGAGATGAAGATGAAGATGAAGAAGAAGGAGAAGGAGAAGGAGAAGGAGGAGAAAAGGAGGAGGAGGAGATGAAGAAGGAGAAGGAGAAGGAGGAGAAAAGGAGGAGGAGGAGGAGATGAAGAAGGAGAAGGAGAAGGAGAAGAAGGAGAAAAGGAGGAAGAGGAGGAGGAGGAGATGAAGAAGAAGGAGAAGGAGAAGGAGAAGAAGGAGAAAAGGAGGAGGAGGAGAAGGAGAAGAAGGAGAAAAGGAGAAGGAGAAGGAGAAGAAGGAGAAAAGGAGGAGGAGGAGGAGGAGGAGGAGGAGATGAAGGAGAAGGAGAAGGAGAAGGAGAAAAGGAGGAGGAGGAGGAGGAGGAGGAGGAGGAGGAGGAGGAGGAGAAACAACCAAGAACTAAAATGAAAAAGAGAAGAAAGTTAGCTTCTTAGGTCTAGTCACTTCAATTATGGTAACAGCTCTACCATAAAAGTACCATTCTCTTTAGATTTTAGTAAGCCAGTGTCAACAAAGACAAGCACTTTCATTATGTTTGGCTTTGAATTTTATCTTTTTTAACCAGCTCCCCCAGAGTTGGAAGCCTGGTGTCACTTTTGTCATTTGCAGAGTAGCTCATCCCCCTGATCAAATATTAGCCCGTTAGCAGACAACATTTATTTTGTGGTGACATTTGTTATCCTTTAATATGCGAAATGGCAGCAACTTAAATATCCTCTTTTTAACATTTCCATCTACTTTAATTTTGCTGTTAAATGACACAGAACTCCCAGGAAAATGCAGTCTGAATTGTATCTCAGAGTCAGATTGTCTCAAGACAGAATATTGCTAGAAATAAAACACATTTCAGAGAAGCTTTCTGGGATTCAGCTGCCAAATGAATGGGGCTGTGTTCCTTGAAGCTCTGCAACAAAAATAGTAATAAAAAAAGGAAAGAAAAACTGGTTTCGACGAAGTCTCATTCGTCATCTTCAGGCTGGTGCTTTCGGCTTCATGCTTCTAGGAGCAATGTGTGATTGTAGCTGTTTCTTCCTTTTAACTGCCAGTGGGGGTTTGAACTGATTGGCTGGGAGCTCGGCTGTGTTCTGATTGGGTGGAGGTGTGTTCTAATTGGTTAGGGGCGTGGCTGTGCTCTGATTGGATGGGAGGTTGGCTGTGCTCTGATTGGCTGGGGGAGTGTTCTGTTTGGGTGGGGGCTTTGTTGTGCTCAGGTTAGTCTGAGTTACAGGGGGATTAGAGATGGTGAGCTGCATAGCTGTTTGGCTTCGCGTTCATGGTCGTGCCTCATCTTCATGGTGGGTGTCAGTTTGCTTCATGTATGGATTGGAGGGGTTTAAGGTGGCTAATGATGCAGCTGTGGTCTGGCTTCTGGTTTATATATATATAAAATAGCCCAGAAATGTACATTCCTAAAGATCAGCAGAAGTGGACAAGTCTGCTCCTAAAGATTTATGTTTCAGAAACTTTCTGGAAATTCTAGTGTGACCATAGCACAAATCTCCTTCTCTCTGAGGTGGCAAAGAGGTTATTTCAAGCCAATTCTAATTACCCCATTCATATAAAGGTAGTCCTAATTTACAACCAAAATTGAGCCCAAAATTTCTGTTGCTAAGTGAAGCATTTGTTAAGTGAATTTTGCCCCATTTTACGACTTTTCTTAATAGAATAGAATAGAATATGGAATGGAATGGAACGGAACGGAACAGAATAGAATATGGAATATGGAATATGGAATATGGAATATGGAATATGGAATATGGAATATGGAATATGGAATATGGAATATGGAATAGAATAGAATAGAATAGAATAGAATAGAATAGAATAGAATAGAATAGAATAGAATAGAATAGAATAGAATAGAATATGGAATGGAATGGAATAGAATAGAATAGAATAGAATAGAATAGAATAGAATAGAATAGAATAGAATAGAATAGAATAGAATAGAATAGAATAGAATAGAATATGGAATGGAATGGAATGGAATAGAATAGAATAGAATAGAATAGAATAGAATAGAATAGAATAGAATAGAATAGAATAGAATAGAATAGAATAGAATAGAATAGAATATGGAATGGAATGGAATGGAATGGAATGGAATAGAATAGAATAGAATAGAATAGAATAGAATAGAATAGAATAGAATAGAATAGAATAGAATAGAATAGAATAGAATAGAATAGAATATGGAATGGAATGGAATGGAATAGAATAGAATAGAATAGAATAGAATAGAATAGAATAGAATAGAATAGAATAGAATAGAATAGAATAGAATAGAATAGAATAGAATAGAATATGGAATGGAATGGAATGGAATAGAATAGAATAGAATAGAATAGAATAGAATAGAATAGAATAGAATAGAATAGAATAGAATAGAATAGAATAGAATATGGAATGGAATGGAATGGAATGGAATAGAATAGAATAGAATAGAATAGAATAGAATAGAATAGAATAGAATAGAATAGAATAGAATAGAATAGAATAGAATAGAATAGAATAGAATAGAATAGAATAGAATAACAGAATTGGAAGGGACCTTGGAGATCTTCTAGTCTAGTCCAACTCCCTGCTCAGGCAGGAAACCTTATACCATTTCATGAAAGTCATTGTCCAATCTCTTCTTTAAAACTTCCAGTGTTGGAGCATTGACTGCTTCTGAAGGCAAGCGGTTCAACTGATTAATTGTTCTCACTGTCAGGAACTTTCTCCTTAGTTCTAGGTTGCTTCTCTCCTTGATTGGTTTCCATCCGTTGCTTCTTGTCCTGCCTTCAGTTGCTTTGGAGAATAATTTGACTCCTTCTTCTTTGTGGCAGCCCCTCAGATATTGGAACACTGCTATCCGGTCACCCATTGCCTGCAGTTGTTAAGTTAGCAACACATTCGTTAATTGAATCTGGCTTCCCCCATTACTTGTCAGAAGGTCACAAAAGGGGATTATGTGACCCCAGAACACTGCAACTGTCATAAATATAAGACAGTTGCCAAGCATCCAAGCATCACCATGGGTATGCTGCAACGGTCATAAATGTGAAAAATGGTTATAAGTCATTTTTTTCAGTGTCATTGTCACTAAATAAAATGTTGTAAGTTGAGGACTGCCTGTACTATATATTCCTTGCATCTAGGCAGGGATAGGCAACCTTAGCTCTTTTATGACTCAGCCATGCTGAGGAGAAATGGAGAGGATTCCATGCTGAGCCATGCTGGCTCAGGAATTCTGGGAGTTGAAGTCCACGAGTCATAAAGCGGCCTAGGCCTAGGTCAGGGGTGGGCAACCTTGGCTCTTCTATGACTCCTGGACTTCAACTCCCAGAATTCCTGAGCCAGCCATACTGAGGAGAAATGGAGAGGTTTCCAAGCTGAGCCATGCTGGCTCAGGAATTCTGTGAGTTGAAGTCGACGAGTCATAAAGCGGCCTAGGCCTAGACCAGGGGTGGGCAACCTTGGCTCTTCTATGACTCCTGGACTTCAACTCCCAGAATTCCTGAGCCAGCCATACTGAGGAGAAATGGAGAGGTTTCCATGCTGAGCCATGCTGGCTCAGGAATTCTGGGGGTTGAAGTCCATGAGTCATAAAAGAGCCAAGGTTGCCTACCCCTGGTCTAGGGAAAGAAAAATGAACTGTCTTCTAAATCAGTGGTTCTTAACCTTTTTGAATGAATCACCCCCTTGAGCCAATGAGGAAGTTGTCATCACCCCCCTCCCCCAACATAACCTCTCAATCACAACATAGGAAATAATTCTTCAATTTATGCAAACACTTTTTTTGTTTTCTTTAAAATTGTCATCAGGACATATTGATGCAAATCATTTATTTCCAGTCTTTTCCCCATATCTCAACTGTGTGAAAAATTTTGGTGCCACCCATCACATTTAATGACTGAATTACAAGTGAAATTTAAGACGCAAAAAGAAATATAAATAGGGCATAAGAACAAACCGCAATGCAGGAACTAAGAATTTCAAGACGAAAAGTCTGAAACTAAATTAAGATTCGAGGAAAGTATATATACTGTAGTCACGCACACTGTAAAAAGGATTAAAAAGACACAAAGAAACTATAATATCGAACTGGAGTGCATGCTAAAAAAAGTACAATACAAAGAGACAAACAAAATGTTTTACAGAGCACAACAAAAATTCGAAAACAAAGCCGAAAACTCAGACTGGAATGTGAAATCCAATGCAAGCAAATACAACGATAAAAGCTCAGACAATTATTAATGAAAAAATGTGTGTACACAAAAAGTAAAAAAAAAAAAAAAAAGACTATCAATGGCTGCCTTGTGCTTGGTGAGCTGATGCCAATTTCTTGATGCCTGGAACCATTTTTGTTAATCGCATTCTTAAATCACCTCACTCAGAGATCTTCAGCATTACAGCTGACATTACAGCTGACGTCACAGGGGATAGCCATTTAGCACCCGATGTGTCGAAAGAAGCGCTCCCCTCTCCATCACTGCCCATTCTGGCCAATGGCGCGCCACTGTATGGGTAGAAGCTGCTGCTCAGTGTGCATGAAGATAAGTGATGCGTATTCACATATGTATGGCATTCTGTACTGAAGCTAGCTGGAGGAACATCTGAAAACACAATTCTATCCACTAATAGCGGGCGATCTGATGTTTTTGTATGACAGATATACAGCGATTCACTGTACGAAAAAAAAATCTCAAAGGTGTCCCCAAAACTTCTCGCTCCATCTCCCCAATATCGCCCCCTTTTCATTCCTTCACCCCCCCTGAAAAATGAAATCGCCCCCTGGGGGGGCAATATCGCCCAGGTTAAGAACCACTGTTCTAAATCGTGCAGCTTGTTTCTTGGTTTCACTCTGTGGAGATGCCTCATCACAAGGAGACCCATGTCTCCTTTTTTCTAGCATGAGCTCAGAAGTTCTTCTTAAAAAGCGATCACCTGACTCTGGGACACTGCAGCTGTCATAAGTACGCGCCGGTTGCCATGTCTCCTTTTTTCTAGCATGAGCTCAGAAGTTCTTCTTAAAAAGCGATCACCTGACTCTGGGACACTGCAGCTGTCATAAGTACGCGCCAGTTGCCAAGCGACTGAATCGCTGCAGTAACACGGTTGTGAAGTTATTATTATTATTATTATTAATTTTATTTCTATGCCGCCCTATTCCTGGAACTCAGGGCGGCTCACAGCATAAATAGAAATCTAACATAAAATACATATACAAAAAGAACCCCTGAGTTAAAAAAAAACAATCGTCCAACAAACATGCACACAAACATACACTGGCTAGGGGCAAGATGCTAACTGCCCCAGGCCTGTCGGCAAAGATGTGTTTTGAGCAGTTTACAAAAGGCAGAGAGGGTGGGGGCAATACGGATCTCCGGGGGGAGTTGATTCCAGAGGGCCGGGGCCGCAACAGAGAAGGCTCTTCCCCTAGGCCCCGCCAGGTGACACTGTCTGGCTGACGGGACCTGGAGAAGGCCGACTCTGTGGGCCCTAACCGGTCGCTGGGTTTCATGGGGCAGCAGACGGTCCCGTAAGTAACCTGGTCCAATGCCATGTAGGGCTTTATAGGTCATAACCAACACTTTGAATTGCGTTCGGAGACCAATTGGCAGCCAATGCAGCTCGCAGAGTGATGCCGAAATGTGGGCATTTCTGTGCTTGTCAGAAGGTCGCAGAAGGGGTTCACGTGACTCCGGGACACAGCAACCATCGTATAGATGAGTCAGTCGCCAAGCGACTGAATTTTGACCACATGACCATGAGGAGGCTGCAAGTATGAAAAATGATCATAAGTTCCTTTTTTCAGTGCCTTTGTACCTTCGGTCACTAATGAATGGTTTTAAGTTAAAGACTACCTGTAATATCCCCAGCTGAAAAGTATAGGTTTCATTTGAGAGCGAGCGGTTGGGTCCATAAATGATGATGATGATGATGATGATGTTAAGTGTTAGGAAGGGATCTTGGAGGTCATCTAGTCCAGTGGTTCTCAACCTGTGGGTCGCGACCCCATTTGGGGTCGAACAACCATTTCACGGGGGTCGCCAAGCACCGCAGTCCGCCATTTTTATTTTTTTTTGGTCGGCCGTTTTTTTGGGGGGTTGGCCATTTTTTTTCCTATTGCGATGCGGGCCGTCGTGCCGTGCATGCACGATGCGCCCCGTCGCGCCGCGCATGCACAATGCGGGCCGGGATCGAGCCCCGGAAAAGGTTGAGAACCACTGATCTAGTCCAACCCCTTGCTCAGACAGGAAACCCTATACCATTTCGGACAAATGGCTGTCTAGTCTCTTCTTAAAAATTTCCAGTGTTGGAGCATTCACCACTTCTGGAAGCAGGTTTTTCCACTGGTTGATTGTTCTCACTGTCAGGATGGGTGTGTGTGTGTGTGAGAGAGAGAGGATAAAGTGTAAAACAATAAGGAAGTAAGAGACCACAGCAAAGAAACAATTCCCAGTGTGAATGCTCTCTAGCTCAGGGTGTCCTTTAATGGATTTCTACCTCATTTGGAATAGCTGGTATTTACTATTAGCAGCTTCATTTATCAGAATGAAATGTCTTGTTTGCTAGATTTATTACTTCTGTCTTGCGGAAATAGCAGAAGGGTGAAACCATTTTATAGCCTGGACCTGAGGTTGTTTTGTTTTGTTTTTTGTTTTGTTTTCTCCAACCAAGCAAAGCAGAGCAGTTGGAACTAGATGATGTATGTTAATTGGGAAGAGGAGGATGAGAAGATGTTCACACATTATTAAATTTCTCACCTCTCTTTCATCTCAAGGTGATCTACGCAGAGCTTTCTCCCTGGTCTTATTTAATCACTGGGAAATTGAAGGGAGAAACACAAATTTGTCCAAAGTTTCCAAGAAAGTCCAGGGTTCTGGATCAGATCACCCCCAACCTCTAACCACCATTAACTATTGGGTGCTGCTTTGTTCCACAAGCCAAAAAAAAAATAATGAACGTTTTGCTTCAAAAGTGAGCCACTGGGATTAGACATAGTGTGTTGCTTTTAGTACAACTCTGAGTATTTTTAGTCAGATGTTCTTCTCGGTTTTCAGTGGGAGACATTCCCTTGCCAGTATATTTAGGTTTACAGCCTTAATGTACTTCACCATTCTGTCAACATAAGTGCCAGATTTTATCAGGGGCTGATTAGGAGAACTGATTACTGCAAGGTGCAGTTTTTGTGTGATAGAGTCAATGATGGAGACCCTCATTAAACAAAACTACATCAAGAAAACATGTTTTCTTTTGCTTCCACCCAAGTTCCAGCACTAATCAGCTCTAGGAAAGTGACAAATAAATTTCATAATAAATAAGCAAACAAGCAAACTATCACAGACCTATACACAAGTTCTGAAGTTACTTCAGTTCCATTCCAGTGAGAAGGGAGGGAGAGAGGGAGGGAGGGAGGAAGCAAGGAAGCAAGGATGCAAGGAAGCAAGGGAACAAAGAATGGAGGGAGGGAGGGAGGGAGAGAGGGAGGGAACAAAGAAGGGAGGGAGGGAGGGAGGAAGGAAGGAAACAAAGAATGAAACAGGGAGGAGGAAGGAAGGAAGGAAGGAAAGAAAGAAGGAAGGAAGGAGCTTTTTTTTACAAAAATCCCTCTGATAATCGGAATGCATGCAGAGTGGACAGCAATGCAAAGATCCTATATGCATTTCAAACACATCTCATAAAGCCCCACTCTTAAAAACAGTGCACTGACACTACGATTTGTTGTCACTGTTTTTTTGTTTTTGTTTTTTTTTAAAAGGCCCACTGAGAATTAAGTGTTATGAAGTGGAGGAACAATTATCTGCTTGTTCATTACCCATAATGCAGTAGGTTGCAATATGATCGGGGCAACTGTTCCTCTTTGAGATAAGAAATGTTTTCCAGATAAGAAAATGTGGATAATTAGAATTGCAGTTGAGGCAGGCTATACGTTTGCTCAAATAAGTTTTCTTTTTTTTCTTCTTCTTCAGTTTTGTTTGAGGGTTGAGAAGAGAAAATAATTAATTATGGCTTTTCTGGAAAGAAATGATAGCGACGTATTTTTTAAATGCAAATAATTATGCATTTTCTAAGCATAGACTATGGCTTCCAGATATAAGTGGACTACTTTATATGAGTGTTAATTTAAGTGGGGGGAAAATGAGGAAAAAGTTTGTTGTGACAAAATGCTTAAATTAAACAGCTATCTCCCTGTAAGCTATAGAAGTGACACACTAACAGAGAACTGATTGAAACTGCAAAACCTTTACAAAGTATGCTTTTTTAAAACATAGGAACGAATAAATCTTCCAAGTTAAGCTCATCTCCTAATGACTCCAAACACAGGTATTTTCTTGGTAACAGTATGAAAGTGGTTTACAATTTCTTTCTCTCTAGAATAGTTGATCTTCTCTCCCAGTTTACCACTTGATGTTTCCTGAAGATCTCCCACGCAAGTATTAATTGACCCTGCTTAGCTTCTTATGGTTGACCAAGGCTGGCTAGGGTAGGATAGCCCTAATTTGAACTTTCAGAAACTGCTGGATGACTAAAGAATGTTCTTTGAGGGCCAGGCCAAGCTATTCTACTCAAAAGAAAACCTTCCATTTTTCTTTTACAGACTTTCTCTGATTCCTTCACCATTATCAGACTGCGATGATAAGATCCTAGCAACACCTTGTCTTCATCTACATCAGAAAAAGAAGACTTGAATGGGTTTAAACCAGTGATGGCGAACCTTTTAGAGACTGAGTGCCCAACTGCAACCCAAAACCCACTTATGCATCATCAACTGCCGGTTGGATGTAGCCAATTGGGTGGGCATGGCTGCCATGGTAACGGCAGACTGGGTGGGACTAAAAAGTTCAATCAATCAATTCCAACTTTGCAAGAACTTTTTTTTCCGTGAGAAGTTGAAATTGATTGATTGAATCTTTTATTTTATTTTATTTTATTTATTTTTTTACTTATATGCCGCACAATGCAGCGGAAGCCTAAAGCAAAAAGGTTTTATAAAACCCAGCTCAAGGCCTAGGACTGGGGCGACACGCATGTGCCCACAGAGAGGGCTCTGAGTGCCGCCTCTGGCACCCGTGCTATAGGTTCGCCACCACTGGTTTAAACCGTTATTCCAGGAAAGTGAGAATAATTACAAGGCAAAGACTGAGGCAATGCTCCTCCAACATGGCAAAATTGCAACAGGAGGGAGGGAGGGAGGAAGGAAGGAAGGAAGGAAGGAAGGAAGGAAGGAAGGAAGGAAGGAAGGAAGGAAGGAAGGAAGGAAGGAAGGAAGGAAGGCACCTACTTGTGGTTTGAGTTTGGGTTTTTTATGGATAGGAGAGAAGACCTAAGTATGGATGTATCTTTTTAAGCCAGCAGTGTTCTCCTGGAAATGACTTTGTTTCATGAGAGCTGAAACAAAAGCTCACTGGAAGAGATTTTACTTGACGGGACCTAATCTGAGCAAAGCTTTTAATCATTTCTTCTGGGAGCCCTTAGACATAAAAAGGAGCAGCCATCTTCTCTTGGCTTGAGGGCCTCAACAGGCATTGTGTGGAATGTTCAGGACAAAAGTGGACAGGGACAGGACTCCATTTTTACAGGGGATTTAAGGAACAAAACTGAAGCCCTAAGATCTTGCAAGATTTAAAGCACTGATTTTACCTTGACTCCTTCAAAATCCCTCCAAACATTGGCTTAAAAATTCCACACACCCCATAGCGGAGAGGGGGGGGATTTATCTTGGCCTCAGAAATATTGTTGGTAGACCAAATATAAGTTCGTGGACTTCTGCCACTGAGAAATTCAGTGAAAGATTTCTTGCTCAGGTAAAAAAATAAGCCGTGCTCACAAGACATTAAATATGCTCAAGTAATTTGTAGATCCAGAAGATTGCCTCTTCAGAATGCAACATGTTTTTTAATTGTTATTTTACCATGTCATCTGGAGACCGTGAAGCTGCTTTAGAAGCTTAATGAGATTTATTGCTCCAGTTTGCTGCTAAAATACTGCCATCAACAACGTAAAGTTCATCGGGATTCTTCTTGGTTCAGTGTTTCTTCTTCTTGTTGTTGTGCCATATCCATTATTGGACGTTGGCGATCATGTTGGTGATCCTGTTTTTATCAGCAGCCGCACAAAAAAGTGCTGCTGAGTTTTGTCCAAACCAGTCCCTTAGATTTTGAAGCCACAATGTTCTTCTTCTGCCTGGACCTCGTTTGCCTTCCATCTTTCCCTGGAGGATTAAATGGAGTAGGCCGTATTTTTCTGGGTGTCGCATCTCATGTCCGAAATATTCTAATTTTCGTTTTTTAATTGTTTTGATGATTTCCCTTGGCTTTCCCAGGCGGCTGATCCCCTCCTCATTTCTGATTTTTTGTCAACCCAGCTTATATGTAACAGCCGCCTGTAAATCCACATTTCAAATGCTTCTAGTCTCTTCAGGTGGCCTTCTGACAGAGACCAGCTCTCTACTCCACAGAGCAGGATAGAAAAAATATAGCATCTGACAAGCCTGATTTTCAGTCTTTTTTTCAATGCTTGGTGTTAAGAAAATATGAGGTTGTGCTTCTGAACTGGATCAATATTATTTCCTGAAATGAGGAAGAACCATAGGCCCTTGGTAGAACACAGGCTTGCATTTAAAAGTTGCTTGATTTCAACCAGAGTCCCAAAGGCGCTTTTTCAAAAGGCAACTGGACTTTATTTTGCTTGAAGAAGTTTACTTCTCATCCTAGAAGCTTCTTCAGTTCTGAAGAAGTCCAGTTGCCTCTTCAAAAAGCACCTTTGGGACAATCAAGACCTGGATAACTGAGCAGCTCCATAGCTTTCAACCAAAGCAATTCTACGGTAGATACAAATGGGAAAAGGGCCTCCCCAAAATCGGGGCCAGTCAAACTGTTAAGGGCAAAATGCACCAAGAATATGATTCAGTACAATTTCTGTATCATTTCTGCCTGGCACCCAGAAATGTTCTGCTCCAGTTCTCCGCCCGCTGCTCAATTCTTCTTTATTTTTTCATCAGACATTCAAATGCTAATACCCAGTTCAACTGATACTCCTTCAGGGAGCGCTTTGCACTGCTGTGAACATTCCTTTGACAGTTTTCTAGCGAACTGTGCCATCAGGAAGGAAAATACTTTAACAGCACCTTATTTTTCACCGAGGAAGAAAAAAATGTGTCAATGTAAAGGCAGAAGGAGAGAATACAGTAGCTGTTTATAATTACATAGGTGTTGTTAGTTTACTGTTGTTGATTTCCTGTCTGGAACACTCGACAAGGAAGATGGTTCATTCCTTTCTGAGACAGAGGGCTTCCAGTTAAGTATTTTGAGAACAACCAAGTTTGGCTAAATGCTGTCATTGCTTGTTCCTTCGTGCAAAAGGTCTAAGGCAGGGGTCTTCAAGCTTGGTCCTTTTAGGACTTGTGGACTGAGCAATTCTGGGAGTTAAAGTTCACAAGTCATAAAACAGACATATCAAACTCGCGAACATCACGTGACGTCATCCAACCGTATCGCAACGGTTTTGCCATTGCCGGCAATGGGGTGGGTGCGGCTTCTACATGATATGTCCGGCCCGTGGGCAGGCAGTTTGACACTCCTTTAATAAATGGACCAAGTTTGAAGACCCCTGAGCAAAGGCAATGTTTCTCAACCTTGGCAATTTTAAGACTTGTGGACTCCAACTCCCAGAATTTCCCAGCCACCATGCAGAGTTGACATTCAGGCTATTGGGAACAGCCATTGTGGAGTTGCTCTGGAGGGGCTTCATGCAATTTCGGGTGGAGCATATATAAGGTTGAGTTTCAGATTTTCCCTTCTGCTATAAAAATAAGAACCAAAGATCCTCTTGATTCTTCCAAGGTTTTGTGGACATATCCATGTAGATCATGTGAAGTGTTAGTATCAGTTTATAATGCCCTGGTAAGGCCACATTTGGAATACTGCATCCAGTTTTGGTCACCACGATGTAAAAAAGATGGTTGAGACTCTGAAAAGAGTGCAGAGAAGAGCAACAAAGATGATTAGGGTACTGGAGGCTAAATCATATGAAGAACGGTTGCAGGAATTGGGCATGTCTAGTTTAATGAAAAGAAGGACTAGGGCTGACATGATAGTAGTGTTCCAGTATCTAAGGGGCTGCCAAAAAGGGCAGATGGAAAGTATTCAAGGAGAGAAGCAACCTAGAATTAAGGACAAATTTCCTGACAGTGAGAACAATTAACCAGTGAAATGACTTGCCTCCAGAAGTTCTGGTTGCTCCAACACAAGGAAGTTGTTGAGATGAGATTGAACAACCATTTGTCTGAAATGGTATAGGGTCTCCTGGTTGAGCAGGAGGTTGGACTAGAAGACCTCCAGGGTCCCTTCCAGCTCTATTCTGATTGACCTCTGACTCTCTTTGAGACATAAATCCTCAACACCTTGAAAATTGGATTGTTCTTTTTTTCTGGAGCTTCTATGTTTAAAGGCATGAAAACATCAGCTTCAACTTCAGTCAGCACTTTAGCCTTATGCATTTTCTGCCAGAACAGGGGTTGGACTAGAAGGCCTCCAAGGTCCCTTCCAACTCTATTATTCTGTTATTTCTTCAGAACAATATAGAGAAGGCTCATAAGGTTTTTTTTTAATTTCCAACTTAACCTACAATGCTTGCATTCTCTACAAATCTCTTGTGGGATTTGCACGAAATACAACGCATGCTATTCTTGCAAATAATAACACCTTCAATTATTCAAGGTAATATCTTGATTTTCTATTTATCTTTTTTGAATATGGATGCCTGGCTGTGTATGTAAACTATGGATGCTGTTAGAACTAGATTGGCCTTTCGTTAATCAAGCCGCAATTTTTCATGGACTGACCATCCTTCTTCCCCCCCCCCACACACACATAGATTTCATATTTTTTTCAAGTTCCATCTTCTGTTGTTATGGACAGAAGTGCAAGAAAATCTCCTTACCCATCTATCAACATAATTCAGTCTGAAATTATTCCTTCTATTCACTTCTAATTGGAGTTAATGTATTCAAATATATTCAAGGGAGGATAGCACCCTTTGGAGAAGCTTAACACTCCATTGAAAAAAAAAGCACAGAAAATTCAAATATTGCCTACTTGGAATGCTACAAATAGCAACAAGTTTACTGAATTTCTTCCTTCAGAATATGGTACACATATTTTAGAATAACTCTAAGGTTTTAAATTTGTTTTAGAAAAGAGTATGTTATTAATGAATTTCCAGACTTCAGTGGAAGCTAGAGTTTACCTTTCCCCCCCCTTCCATTTAACAAAATAGAATGCATTTTATTGTGGAAGCATTCAAACAAAGAAAAGTTAATTTCCCGAATTTTTCTTTAGCGAGATTTATTGAGTTAAAGGAGATAGAGTTACATACATTCCTGCAACTGAAGAAGCTTCTTGGATGAGAAACATCTTCAAGGAAAAAAACAAAAGCACCTTTGGAACAACCCATGACCTGGATGACTGAGAATCTCCATAACTATGTTTTTTTTAATATATATTTAAAATCAATATATCCTTATATACATTAGGGCAAAGACTTTCTGACCAAAATTAGGAGGCCAGGGAGGATTTCATTGATACAAAAAGAAGATCTCAAGGAGTACAAATCCATCTCCAATCTGAAGGGCTGAATTTCCAACTTCTGAGGTGCTAGAATTGCTGCTAAAATTACTCTCTCCTTCTTCTTCTAAAGTGCTAGTGTTTTAATGATCAAATTCAACAGTAAACAAAACCAGATAAAGTCTTTGTAAGGTTTTCTATGCTGATTTTAACGTCTAAAAAAGCCTAAGCATTCAAAAAGGGAAAGGTGTGTGTGTGAAAATGTTGGTCATGCACACTGAAGCTCTAGGGCAGGGGTCTTCAAACTTAGCCCTTTTCTGACTTGTGGACTTCCAACTCCCAGAATTCCTCAGCCAGGCATGCTGGCTGAAGAATTCTGGGAGTTGAAGTCCACAAGTCATAAAAGGGCCAAGTCTGAAGACCCCTGCTCTAGGACGAAGAATAAGAAAGAGATAGAGAAGGGGATTGTACTACCTTGGCTGGATAAAACTGCCCACCTGAATATCAGGTGGATCCCTCTAATATTGTTGCCCAAAAGGTTTGTGGCCAGCCCCCAAACTGTTTCCAACATGGCCTACAAAACCTTATGTGGCCTAGGGCCAGGTCATTTGAGGGACAGCCCCTCTCCAATTCCATCTACAGTTAATCCTTAATTTACATCAGTTTATTAAGTGACCTTCCAAGTTACAATGGTACTGAAAAAAGTGACGTACGACTATTTTTTCCTACGACCCTTGCAACATTCCCATGGTCATGTGATCAAAATTTGGATGCATGGTAAACAGCACATCTTTGTGACGGATGCAGCGTCCCGGGGTCATATGATCTCCTTTTGTAACTTTCTGATAAGCAAAGTCGATGGAGAAGCCAGATTTGCTTAACAGCCATGTTACGAATTTAACAATTGCAGTGATTCACATAACCACTGTGCCAAGGAAAGTCATAAAATGGGGCAAAACTCACTTAACAAATGTCTCAGTAACAGAAATTTTGGGCTCAGTTGTGGTCATAAGTCAAGAACTACCTGTACTGTATCTATCTCATCAAGGACAACAGGAAGGAAATGTTCATTCTTTAGCAGTGGTGGCGCCGTGTTGAGAATGCAGTACTGCAGGCTACTTCCGCTGACTGGCAGCAGTTTGGCAGTTCGACCCTGACCGGCTCAAGGTTGACTCAGCCTTCCATCCATCCGAGGTTGGTAAAATGAGGACCCAGATTGTTGGGGGCAATATGCTGATTCTGTAAACTGTTTAGAGAGGGTTGTAAAGCACTATGAAGCGGTATATAAGTCTAAGTGCTACGGCTATTACTTTAGTTTCTGAAATTCTGGCAAATCTCTCTTTCATTTCTGGAAATCTAAAAGGTGACCCTACGAGAATCTTGCCTGGAAGGATTACTTTTGTTCGAGGCAGCTGAGGGGTGTCAAATGGTGTGTGTGTGTGTGTGTGTGTGTGTGTGTGTGTGTGTGTGTGTGTGTGTATTTGTGTAAAACATTAGCAGAGCCTGCTCTACTTGCACAAGATCCTGCATGATTGTAGGTGAGAACCCCAACTCCATTAAGACTTCAGGCATGTGGAAATCTTAGATCTCATTGGTATGCCTACTTGCAGAAAAGGGATGGGCGGCCCCCGGAAACATTCCCCAAACTCTGAGCTACATTTTGACTTGATCCATGAGAATTTTTCTTAATTCCTTCCAAACATGCAGATGTGTGCCTGTCATTAAGTAACTTTTGGCTGAATGTTCAAGCTGCTGGGTATACTTTGATGTATTTGAAGTGCAAGGAAGCCTTTGATGAGAACATTAGTCTATTCCTGGTTACATTTTCCGCCTCAAAATAAACTTAGTTCCATTGACCTTAACATGTTCTCTGTAGTCTTGGTTTGTATTTTCCAAAAAATCGTATCGGAATTAAAATTCTCTGCTCCATTTTTCAAGTTTCCGGGGTGCCAACATGCATTACTGATCTCATTTTTTTTTTGCCATTTCCTCTTGTTATTTCATTAGTTGAGGGGGGGGAGAAAATCATTAAGAGTTTTAAGCATTTTCATCCCAGGCTCTCCACCCCACCCCACCGAGGCATGGCAGTGCTACATTAGCCTGGTTACCATAGTAACCGAATTCCTACGCTCGGCCTGTGTTGTGCGCATTTCGCATTTTTTACCCATTTACAAAATAGCTTCGTTTTATGGCTCTGGATATATGAGTTTTTAAATGAATTTCTAAGGAAGCTTGCCCTGAAATGCAAACCCTTACAAGTTCTCTTTTGTAAGGACACCTGTCTTGGTTCCTAAAATATCTTGCTTGCTGGAGTCTTTCCAGGTCCAAAATTCCTTACATTTCAACTCGGGTGACTTTAAGACTTCAGATTAAAAAGTAAACTGAGCTCGGTTATTGCCAGCAAAACCACTGTCCTTTCTGTATCTTAGAATGATGTTAGATAGCCAACGTTTACATCATGGCCTCTGTTAAAAACTAGAAGGTAAGGACCTCTTCAGAGGACAGAGCCTGCATTAGAAAACAATCTTGCTGCAACAAGTTTTTATCAATTTTAACACAGTCCTGTGAGTCACTGCAAATATTATGCTGTGTTAAACAGGATTAATTCAAAGTTTTGCAATGTTTTTCCCATTCCAGACTGACAAAAAATGCTTTTTTACCATTTTTTCTCACACACACCCCGCCGCCCTGTGTCTTTTTAAATATGTTGTGTTTTTAAATCAGATTTTCCTTTGCAAAATTGTTCAGTTGTTTTCCCATATAGATATCATTTATTTATTTTTTAATTTTTTATTAAAACAATCAACATTAAACATAAGATCATATTAAGAAGCAATCATCATAGAACCTGAAATACAACATTAAGTATTAGTCTTTGTAAACGTGACTGTTGATGTTGAAATGTTTTCCAAGTAACAGGACTATGTCTCTGCTTTTTTTCTGAGTTGTTAATCTTAATTCTTCTGCAGTCTGCGTGTGCTGGGCATGCAAATATACTTTAAAATGTGAGGAAGGAAATTATTTTTTTTAATGTGTCGATAAGGAATTTCAGACATTAATAGTTACAATCTGAGGCAAAGATGCTCGTAAATTGAAATGGCCTATAGTTCCAGAAAATGTCTCCTGGTTTCTGTCATTCATTTGCCTCCTTATTTCCACTTTAATCTAAATATATAAGTATGTAAAGCTGCATTATCATCCACTGCTCTGCCACCCCTGGCGATTTACTCTGACGCAGCAGCTCTGCAAGGCAAAAATAATTCTGAGAAAGTTATTTAACTGCAAATGCTAGAGATGCAACTGGGGACACCCCTGCTTAGGAAGCTGGGATGATTTCCATCTCAAGGAAAAGAAAGAGAACACAGTATCAAAGCAGCGAACGTATCACTCCTTTGCTCTTTTTTTTTTTTTTTTAAAAACCATTTTTCAAGACTAAAGATGGGGAACTTTTGCATACAAATTTGTGAAGATGGAGACAGGGCAGTTGATAGGCTTACTACTGGTTGTTGGAAGAAAAGTATTCATCGTGGTTCAGTCCAAGCCGTGGATAAACAACATGGCGACTGCTTTAGAAAGAAGGTTGCAGTTTATTGAAGAGGAGAGACAGACAAGAAGATGACTCTGGCAGAAGAAGAGAGTGAGCACATGTAGGGAGTGGGTTTTTATACCCTCTGGAGCCTTTTGTTTGGAGTTGCTCCTGTGGCATGAACTTTGACCTGAGTCTGAGTGTGCCCTTTGGTATCTCTGTGTTAATCCTATTATGTCCTGTCTTAGTTTGGGTGGGGTATGTAGCTTTTAGGAGTCTTTGTCTTCCTAAGCTTCTAGCTTCAACCTTCCTGATGGTTTACATCTGCATTTCTACACAGCTGGTTTCTGCTTGGGGGAGAGAGACTTGGGGCTATTAAAAAAACTGGGCATGCTTTACTGCCTCTTTAAGATCCTTTGAGGAAATATATTTTTCTGCCCTTTTAATATTTCCTTCTCTGGGCGGCTGACTTCCCACACGGTATAAATCTGCATGTAAATAAAACCTGAACACATGGGAATATCTGGCCAACCGTTTCTGGTTTCAGTCGTTAAGCAGAGTTGGGCCTGACTGGTTAGTATATGGTCAGCTGATGTCCATGAAGCTCAAAAAGTCAACCCAAAAGAAGACAATGGCGAATTCCTGCTGAACTGCTGGTCAGGTTCATGGATACGTGGGTCACTGAATATCTTTCACGTTCATGTCATCTCAGATGCTGTATTTTAGAGATGGATATCTATGGAGATTCTCAGTCATCCTGGTCATGGTTGTTTCAAAGGTGCTTTTTCAAAAGGCACCTGGACTTTCTTGTTTTGTTTTGTTTTTCCTTGAAGGCATTTCTCATCCAAGAAGCTTCTTCAATTGCTGGAATGTATGTAACTCCATCTCCTCTACTCAATAAATCTTGATAAAGAAGATTTTGTTTGGAAAGGATGACCACTAGTTTTAGGCAACTGCCAACAAGCCAAATATCAGGCAAAAGGAACCACGAGCAACAGAATGAGCTGTTCAGAGAGGTATGTTTACTGTTGCTTGACTGTAGACAGGAATCTTGCTGGACTAAAGCGTGCTGATAGCATAACTGCTAGATAAATACTGTGAGGTTTTAGGGAGGATCTTCCTTGTAACTCTTCAGTTCATCAAGATTGTTCTACAAATGCTGGAACGCAACTCCAGAAGTGCTTTGGATGACCTGGTTCAGCTGTTTAAGGATCTTCCCCCTATATCCAGCAAAGAAAAGCCAGATCTTAGAAATAACACTTCTTTGGTGAATATAATTAACTTTTCTTTGTTTGAATGCTTCCACTGAAGAAGCTTCTTCAGTTCTGGCTGAATGGTAGAGGATGGAAGGATTTATATTCCTTGCAATCATCTGGTCATTAACACTCTCTCTGAGAGTCATTGAGGCCACTTAGAGGTTTGACAGCAAACAGCACTCCTCACTACGGTAGCACTAATGATGTTATCTAATTTGAGTAATGAAACATCTGCAAGAAAACAAGCAACACCAAGTTCCCCTGCCTTGGAGGTTTATATGTGTTCTAAGGGTTACCTGAACAAGATGGATGTGATCAGGACACCCTTTGCCAAGTGATTTCATGGGATAACAGGGGAGAAGCAATGTTAGTTTCAGCCAATATCTGTTCCATGGAGAATGAAACTCAAAGCCAAAGAGGCATCAGATGAAAGTTTAGCTGCCAACCAAAATATCTCGAGGAGCTAGGCTGGTGGAACCTTGAAAGAAAAAACAATAGGTAGGTTGTAGGAGGGTGAAGAGAGGGAGAGAGAGAAGGTGTGGGGATGGAGTAGGTAGGGAGGAAGAAGACGGTGATGTGGTGGGGGATGCTGCCGAGCAACACCCATAGTTGTTTTTTTTAATTACTCTATGCAAGTTTTTATATTTTGTTGAAGTTGAAAATGATTGTATTAAGTTGAGTTGTATTTAATTTGATTCTTTTTTTTACAATTACAATAATAAAATTAATAAAATATTTATAAAAAATAAGAAAGAAAAAACAGGATAGCGTAGGAAAGTTTTTTTTAAAAAAAATAAAAGATCAAGGAAGAATTGGCGACAAAGCATCTATTTTATTTTTATTTTTTGCCAGATAGTCATGGATATGTTACTGAAGTCACTAGGAATGGTGGTGACATATAAATGCCCCTGTGGTTTATAAATGTTTGAACAAACAAGGAAATAAAATGTAAGTTTTACTGTACAAACCTAAGAAAAAATAGAAATTATTGTTCCTCCCTTCCTATCAAGAGAGAAGGCACAGTAAGATCTAAAAATGAATACCAATTCTGCATACCAACTTTGAATATTATAACTGCAGTCTTTAATGGAGGAATTTGTGCCATCCATCAAGTGACTCACTCATCATAAATTAAAATCTCCCAACCAATTAATCTCCCTCTATTCACTTGAATTTGCCACTATGCAAAACTGATGGATATTTGTTAGTTTCAATTATTCTGGCCTTTAGGCTTAAAGAAATAAATCTCCCTTGTTTCCAGGGAAATTCTAAAATATAGGCCAGCTTATATGCAATTTCTAGACATACTTCACTTTTTTCCCTTGACAAAACAGATTAAAAAAATAAGATTAATAGTGCCACACATTTCTATTTCTTTCTCTTATCATGCACTAATTTATTCCAATTTAATCAGATATCAATCAGTGGGTCATATTTCAATGGGTGTTTGGCAATGTTGATAGCATTTGTTGAAGGAAATCAAAGCAGTCAGAAATTAGAAATTCCCCAGGATAGAAATAGTTTCCTAAGACTTTAGGAACAGAGGAATATCTAAGCATTCCTTTGCTTTAAAAGAACATATTTTATCTGCATCTCCCCTAGGAAAAGCGAAATGAGGTGCACACCTGGCTTGACATGAAAGGAATCCTTTTTGAGCACAAGTCAAAATCAATCAATCATCAATCATGTCCTGTGCCTGAAGTGTGATACAGCTGCTAAAAAGGCAAATACTATTTTGGGGCACATTAAGAGTCCAGGTTATAGGAAGTCTTTGTTCCATGAAGGATGCAATATTAGAAGACCTAAGAAACCAAGTTAGGGACATACTGTTTCAGAGAATACCTATGTACATGGTCACTAAGAGTCAATTCTAACTTGATGGCGTATAATCAATTAATCAGTCAAATTAATTGTTCCATTCTGCCCTGCTCTGGTCAGGTCTCAATTAGAGATCTCTGTCAAGATCTGGGCACCATCATTAGAAGAAGCTAAAGGTTCTCGAAACTAAATTCTCTGTGCAACTGTTAAAAGAATCTGGTTATATTTCTCTTACAGAGAATTTGACTAGCAGTCTTCAAATAGCTGAAGCATTGACACAGAGAAGATGGGATGGACTTATTTTCTATTGTTCCTGGGGGCAGAAGGAGAACTGATGAGTTACAATAAAATGGAAGGACATTTGGACTAGAGATCAGGAAGAGTGTCCTGGCTTTATGAGCTATCAGCCAATGGAACAGGCTGCCACTTGAAGTTGCTAAGATCTTCTTTGCCAGAGATCTTCAAATAGAGGCTGGATGGTCATCTCTTAGAGATGGTCTAGTACAGCAGTTCTCAACCTTTTCCGGGGCTCGATCCCGGCCCGCGCTGTGCAAGCGCGGCGCGACCCCGGCCCGCATCACGCGCAAAAAAAGGCGGGCCTGCACCGCGCATGTGTGGCGCAACGGGGCGCATCGCACATGCACGGTGCGACGGCCTGCATCGTGGTAGGGAAAAAAATGGCCGACAAAAAAAATGGCCGACCCCCAAAAAAATGGCGAACTACAGTGCTTGGCAACCCCCGTGAAATGGTCATTCGACCCCAAATGGGGTCACAACCCACAGGTTGAGAACCACTGGTCTAGTAGTCAACCTCGCACTAAGGCTAGGACTGGATTAACATCCCTTCCAACTCTATCGTTCTGTCCTGCCACAGGTTTGGTCTAGGCCAGGGGTTCTCAACCTTGGCAACTTTAAGACTTGTGGACTTCAATTCCCAGAATTCCTCAGCCAGCCCTGGTCTAGGCTTTGACTATCACATGCATATAATTGGTATGCAAAATCACAGAATTGTTTATTTTGTGTCAATTGCTATAAATGGCCACATTTAGTTCAAGAAAGCGCTAGTGCTACAATGACTTCAAACAATTACATTCCAGAATGATGGCTGAGGGATGGGATGAATAAATATTTGTGCTCCTTAATTTTATAAATGGGGATAAATGTGATGCCTGAAGCCATCAGTGCCATCAATCCTCTTTAAGTTGCTTCCTAACAGCTAGAGATATCTGTGCTTCCCAAAAACACTGTGAGAAACAGGTCTCACATCTAGAACTGTGGTGTAATGACTTATTACATTAAGCATATATATAGATAATTTGTTTCCTGTGTAGATTGCTGAATTTTTCTCTATGTAGTCCAATTCAAGAATGGTATGGATATTAATTAAAGCTGTGGATTTAACTATTGTAAGAGAAGGATATCAATTGTGAAATAGCCTTTTTGTCTTTTAATATGGACGGCAGGGAGGGAGGGAGGGAGGGAGGAAAGAAGGAAGGAAGGAAGGAAGGAAGGAAGGAAGGAAGGAAGGAAGGAAGGAAGGAAGGAATACTAACCCTTTTTATAGCCATGTTGTTGCAGATCTGTAGCCAATTGTTGCTACTTAGTGATTCCCAATGGGCATTTTATTCATTATTAAATATGCATCCCACCTTCTTCACAAGAAGTTCAACTAGTGATTGGCCAAAGTCATCCAGGAAAGCTTTTGCAGCTAAAGGACTTGGACCAAATCTTAGTCCAACCTCTTATTCATTACACCCCATCAGTCTCAAAATGCTGCAATTTGTCTACTGCTAATTTCAAAGGCCATAATAAATTTACGCAAAATAAATCCTCTCATAAAACGTCAAATGTCAGAAAAAAAGTTTTTTACAATTTTTTTTTAACATGGTGGGCTTCTATAAAAGGAACAGAACTTGTACCTTGTTTGTTGAACACATTTCTGTGACATACAATCTGATCACAACCAACTCACAGCGGCTTTCATTATTCAGCACAGCACAATCCGAAAGAACTTTAAAAAACTAAACTTCATAAAATAATTGAAAGCATTGCATCCCAATAAATAATTGACAGGATTATAAACAATGTAAAAGTCAGACTCAGACTCAAAGTCATAGAAGATGAAAGATGGAAATTGACATTGACATGAAATCAAGATAGTTAAGTAAAACAGCCCCTTGGAGTGAAAAGATAAGGTGTAAAAAAAACAACACCACAAACAATTGTTGGAAAGTATTTCATAAACCCTTTCATAGAGGCACTAAGAAAAGAAATTCTCAGCTGTTGGAAATGAAAATGAATCCCCCACCAAACCAGGAATACAAGTAGAATTTTCCCACTACAATGAATAACGTACAAAGAGAATTATTGTCTTCCCATCATCTAGACCAAGGGTCTTCAAACGTGGCCCTTTTATGACTTGTGGACTTCAGTGCTGGCTGAGGAATTCTGGGAGTTGAAGTCCACAAGTTACAAAAGGGCCAAGTTTGAAGACCCTTTGTCTAGATGATAGGACAGGAACACAGATAACAATACATACATTTTCATAAACATTCTCCACAGTAGACTTAGCCAAATGTCACTCACATTGAAAAAGTTCAGCAAGGCTGGATTTCAGTCATGTGGAAGACTACCAGAATTCAGTTTTGTTGGCTAGGCCCAAAAATTTACAAAATCCAAGAAGACAATAGCAGGAAACTACTTCTATACTCCTTATTTTTAGCAAGAAATCTCCATGAATGTATTTATCAGAAATCAACCATCTCTTCAGGGAGTCTGATTTTTTGTATGTGTCTCCAAAGGCAACAAAGAGGCTATAGGACCTTGTAGAAACACAGTTGAACTAAAAAACAAATCTTTCTTCAAGACCCAGCTCCAAATAACTTCATGTTTGTTTGTGATTAACCAAAACTGAATCAAATAGGCCCGTTTGTCCAACTGTCACGAATTACAATGTCACAATAACAAATAGTTACAAATGGAGTGCCATTTATCACTCATTCAGAAGGTGAGGACTAGACTAGACTAGACTAGACTAGACTAGACTAGACTAGACTAGACTAGACTAGACTAGACTAGACTAGACTAGAATAGAATAGAATAGAATAGAATAGAATAGAATAGAATAGAATAATTTTACTGACACTTTAAATCTACACTAATCACTGTACATTAAAATGAGAATTCATTGCATACAGCTCTCAAAGAGTAACCACCTCTAATATACACTGCGTAAGCATGACAAAAAAATTATACCCACATACATATACAAGATTTGGCAAAAAAAAAAATCTTGTGAGTTTACCAGATGGATTGCATAGAACAGGGGTCCCCAATTCCCCGGTCCATGGTCGACGGCATGCCAGCAACCGGTCCACACAAGCAACCAAAGCCGCATTCGCAACACACAAAACCACGCACCCTCTGGTCTGCGGAAAAACCTCTCTACATGGAACCGATCCCTGGTGCCCAAAAGGTTGAGGACCTGTCCAATTCTTGGATCATTCCAGAACTGTTGGTGAGGAGGATGAAGGAGCTTCCTCAAACACCTCAGGCGGCATTTTGTGCACACTGATCTGCTAGCAGTGGTGTCCTTGAATTAGCTGTTCCTCCTTAAAGAAAACATACAGTGGAAGAAGTGGAGAAAGCTGAGGGAAAAAAGGGGAACTAAATGAATGCGCATTGAACTAATTAATAATGAATCCATTCTAATATTCACTGCCGATAATGAGGCCAGAGAAGAAATCCTGCATCGCTTCAGTGAATCACACTGCCATTTTTCCCCCATTTCTTTCCATAATTAAAAGTTAACCCGCTGGGGAGAATATTTTAACCCAAATTTATTTGCATGGCAGGTTTTTTTTTTTTTAATCCAAGAAAACATTTTTAAAAAATATTATTTGGGGGCAGGATGCACAAGCTGAAAGAACAATCTACTGCCTCAAAAGTCTGTGGCCAAGACGTTTGTTTGGTTTTGTTTGATTGTTTTCATCATTTTTGTATATTGCTCCAGTTTTGGTGCATGGATCACCCAACCCCTTAAGAGAAGCCATCATTCTGGGCTGGCCAAGAACCAAAATGAGCCAAGGGAATCAGAAAAAAAATATGTTCCAAATGAAACAAGATACAAAAACTCATATTATCCCCCCCTAGTCGAACACTGACAAATCTATTGCAACAATAATAGCTTTCCATCTTTTAAAGTAGCCCCCAAATTTATAAGCTTCTATGTCACTTTGCAACCCAATTAACCTGTCATACATTGCATATATGAGAGAAAAAAATAATTAACAAGTTAAACAACAGCGAAGTTAAAATCAGGGTCTTCTCTTTAACAGTCTGTTATTGTAATTTACTCATAGAAAGTTTACAACTGCTTCTTATTTACAACAAATCACCCCAATCTCTGATTTGTCCAGGATCAAAGAACTCTTCTTTGGCTCTTAATAATGAAACCTTTCCTTAGATTTTTAATTGGAAACTTTCCCAGCAATTGTCTCTCATTTCCACAGTTTGTAAATCACAGTTTGAAAATATCTCTGCAGCATCCCTTGTTGCAAAATTCTTCTTCATAACAGAGCATCCGTTAATTATTTTTCTTTTCTTTTGGATGTGTTTTAATTTTCTGAACAAAATAAAAAAAATTGATACAAAATGCAGCCACATACCTGGCTGTAGGCAATGCCTGTGGGAAATATTTTTGTTTGTTTGTTTGTTTAGAAACATCATTATTGTAAGGCTTCTGCAGGCATTCACTGGGGTGTTTATGTGTGTTTATAAAATGAACAGAGTAATAATGATGAAATTGAAAGTCTCATCTTTTTTTCAATAGGCATTTATTTATTTAGTTAGTTAGTTTATTTATTTATTTATTTATTTATTCATTCACATTAACCTTGCGAACTCTCAAGCTTCCTCCTTCCGTTATATATTCAAGATGGACAATATTTAATATTTATTTGCTACGTATATGTAGGGGTGTGGGTCAATACATATGTTGTTCATAGTATGTTTAGGTGTGTGTCGTGTATGTGTTTCACTTTGAGAGCGGGCAACTAAATTTCATTTTTGATGTGTGCTGTTGTGCCCACAGTATAAAAATGACAATAAAAGTTATCTTACCTTACCTTACCTTACCTTACCTTACCTTACCTTATCTTATCTTATATCTTATCTTATCTTATTTATGTATTTTTTTAAAATAATATTTTATGAATTTTCCAATTTTACATTTAAGTATTTAAAAAGTAACGTGGTGGCTGGGTTAATCAATAGTTCGATAACATATAAAACTCTTTAGTACAAATCTCAAGTTACAACATCAAATATTTCCTCTCTTTTTCCCTTAACATCTACTGTCTCGTATTTAAACTAATGCAGTTCTTATTACTGTATATCAAAACTAAAAACATCATTATTATATTTATCAATAAATTTTTAGCTTGTACATATCTTAATTACTTTTTACATTCAATCTTCATAAACAATCCATATCCTGTTATTAATTTTTTCCCCAATTTTTTGTTTCCCATCAATATTCTAATTTAACATTTGATATCTATAATTTTCAGGCTTTAGGTAACCAAAATTTCCCTTATCTCAATTCATAACAGAATCTAATATTCAAAATACACATTTTATTTATTTGAATATAGTCTTGTTCTATTTCCTAAAAGTTATCTATTTCCCACCATATTAAATCATCTACTTAATAATACAATATCCCCTTTAATAAATCAAAACCATTATATATATATATATATATTGCCTGGGTTAATCAATAAATCAAACTTATTCATAATGATTATTTTTTTAAGTCTAATTTTTAAATATTAAACAGATAAAATCCTTATTTTCAAGTAATTTCCAAATATTTTAAATCTAATGACCAAAATACCCCTTATTTCAACTTCTTCCTTTAACCCTCTAATTAATAATATGAAATCCCCTCTAATAAATCAAAACCCAAATTTTCTTCAGCCTTATTCTGGCTTTCTTCATTTGCCAACTAGCCTTCCATATCAGTGCTTTTAGATCGTCAAATGGATCTCCCTCTATTATTATATATGTTACTTGAAATAAAGGAGACCATTTAGTTGCCATTTTTTGGAAGGACTAGCCCATTTGTATTCATTAAGTTGTCTCCCTATTATTCCAATTCCCCATGATTGCCCTGATATGTTTATCTTCCATTCAATCTGTTCTTCTTTCTCAAATTTCTTCTAATTTATATAGAAAGTCTTTTCCATTTTCAGTGTTGTCACTCCCTTTTCTGGATTTTTCATTAACTGTATTTGTTGGTCAATTGAGTCCTCTGTCTTAATATTTGATTGTTCCACTTCTTCTGTTATCTTCTGCGTTGTTAGTTCTTTGGTTGTAGTCAAAGTTTGGGTTTGTGTATCTAAGTGGCATCTTGTTCTTTTATGTTAGGTCTTATTTTATCACAAGCTGAAAGAATGGTTTCATGTATTGCTTTCAACATGGAAGAGATCTTTTCCAGGTGTTCATCCATATTCTTGTAATAATGTGTTAAGTTGAGGACTTTAAAATCAGATGTTAAAAATAATTTTATAACTAAGTATGGGATCTCTCTTTTATGTGTTTATAGATAGTTTTTATAGTAGAAGTCATTTGTCAAGCAAGATTTTATAGTCCAAGGTATTTCATCATCTTATATAGTATCCAATATTCCTCGAATAAAGAGATAGGGAGGCAATTTCCCACATATAACTCTGAAAGTCAGTAAAGGTTTACATTCATAGTTCACGTAGGCCAGTTATGCTGCCCAGATGTTCTCTTTACAGCTGATGCCAAGGTCAAAAGAGTCTTATCTGAAGTCTGGGCTTCGAGCCAAGTCTCTTTTAGGAAATAGCAAGTTGTAATACCAGACTTCACCACAAGATATCACCAATGCCATTTAAAGTTTTTTAAGTCCAAAATTTTTATAATCCTTTTTCCCATTTTATTTCCTTTTTGTAGATAAAAGCAAAAGTCTCCAATAAAAATAAGAAAAATTTTGGTCCCCAAGTTTCAGGAACATATAAATTCAATTAGATTAAAGTTGTTCTTTTAGTGCTTTAATTCCCCTGGGTAGTCAGTCGCCGCTATTTTTAGAGGGTGGGATAGAAATTCCCTCCCCTCTCTCCTCACAGGGGGAAAGATACTTTGGGCAGCTTTTACAGGAAAAAAAATACTTAGGATAAAGAGAAGATCAAATCTCACCAAGTTTCATCCATATTGCTTTTGAAGTGCTTGGTGGTGAGTTTGACTTCGGCTGTCTGCAGCCTAGTGATGAGCCATATTACTATGGCCGGTCTTTTTTCCACCAGTTTGAAGGACTGCCCCAGATCAAGCAGGGGTCCCCTCCTTGCTCATCACCCCTACAGGGTGACTTTTGACCCTTTCCAAGGTCCTCCAGTAGAACGAAATTGAACGTAGAAGACGGAGCTCGTCTTCCAGCGTCCACAGCAGCCACAATGGCAAACTGGAAGTCTATTTATGTAAAAAAAATTTAACTTGTAAGCATCCCAAAGTCATAAGGAAGATAGGCAGCATAAACATTACAAAAATATGCCAGATAGGTGGCATATTTATGTAATGTTTATGCCACCTATCTGCCTTATGACTTTGGGATGCTTACAAGTTTAAAAAAAAGTAGAAAAATAATTCAAATACGGAAACATTAAGACTACACAAATTAAGATTTTAAAATTATTCTGAAATCAGAACTAAGAGGTGGACAGGATGGGGATGAGGTCTCCTTACCCCATCAGTCACTTCCAGTGGTGACCCCAGGCTTACCACCGAAGCCAAATTTTATTTATAACTTTCTGGAAGACCAAAAGGCAGGTTATCCTTTTTTGATTCCTCCCTCTATCTTGGCAAACTATGAAATGATGCAGATACGCAACACACAGTGATGGAGTCTTCGCAAACACCTTCACAATCAATCCGGAATTTGAGTTTTATAGTTAGTCCATCAAACTCTGTGTATTGGCAGGATCCAATCTGGGCCAGTCACCGGAACCAGAAGTTTAGTCTTCTGAGTTTTTGGACTCATGCTGGAGATTGGATCCTGCAGCAATATTCTGGGACATGTATATTTGCCTTCATTCGTGACTTGCATTTGTGGAATTCCAGTGATAGAAGATATAACCCATTATTATTATTATTATTATTTATTCGATTTCTATGCCGCCCTATTCCGAAGAACTCATTATTTGATTTGTTATTCATATAAGAAAGAAGGAGCTCAGTATCTTGAACTGCACATTAGACAAACAAAAAATTGGGACCCTAAAACAAAATATTTAATGTGCAGTCAGAGTTCAAAAATAATTTATAAAACAGCCCTCTGTTTGAATAAAAGAGTTCAATTGAGATCAACATAAGTGGGTCTGATCATGATTAATTGTAGAGGTGACAGGGAAACATGATGTCGTATTCCTTATTTTATTTTTGTTTTCACTTAATCTGTTTCTTGTATTATACTTTTAGGTATGGTTTTATTGTGCGACGTTTTATGTTTTATTCTGTATTTTTATATGACCTATGGGCTAATTAAAATCTACAGTTCTTACTTCCAGTTTAATTGTGCTGAATGTATTTGTCTGAAGAACTATAAAGCTTGAACCATTAAAAAAAGAGGATCTTAGACAACAGAAGAGACTTTCTTTCATTTTATCTGAAAAAGAGTTCATTTGAAAGGGTTTCACTTCAATGGGATGTTTACGTTTTAAAAAAGTTGTCAGTGAAAAAGCCAAGGTGCAATTTTAATTAATATTAAATTTGTGATCCTCCCACACACTCCTTCTAGCTACAAACACAATCTCAATTTATTCTTAGATTTTCATCTTTTATGTATAATATCATATGAAAGATGTTTTTAAAAGGTTAAAAATGCACGCTAACTAATATCAAGTAAAAAAAGAAAAAGAAAGAAATCAGAGCTAAAAAAGCAAGAAAGAAAAACAGAAAAGAAAAAGAATATAATAAAGAAGTTTCTGATCATCATAACTGTTATAATTACAATTAGACATTTACTCTAGGGTTATGGCACAACTACCTGTATCTTCTTTCTGTAATCTGTTCTCTTTCATCAGCAGAACTATAATTTATTCTTATATTTTCAGATAGGCAAAACTGAAGACTTGTCCTTATCTACTTATTGTGTTTCATGAGCTTGCATTCGTGTGGGTGTGTGTTTATGTGTGTGTAAATGTTGTATCTGGCCCTTCTCAGCTTAGTAAAATCCACATAACTATTTCTTTAAGAGTTTTATTTAACACATTTCAAAAGATTCACTTCAAAGCAAGCTGCTGGCAGTTTGTTGGCCGGAACGGCCCAGTCTGATTTATGTACATTTAGTTTAAACATTCTCCCACCTTCCAATTAACTCACTCTTTATCTCTCACATTGTCCAAGACTTCATTAATCTTCCGTAGATTTCAAAAACACCAGAAAACTGAGTTCAAATGAACTCGGTGATGCATCAGACTGCCTCTTGATATTAACGTTGCTCGTGACAAAGAATTAGTCCCTTCTTCCTCTTCTAATATAGTTTTCAATACGTCACTTCCTTTTTCCACTTAACTGACACCTCCGCCTATCAAACCTTCGGAATCTCGGATCAAGCCATCTATCTTCCTGTTCCAAATCTGACTCATCACTTTGAGAGTCTGACTCAGATTGCATACAAATCTCCTCATTGTCTAGCTCGGCTGCCGGGAGGGGAAAATACCCAGAGGGGCCTGGTTGTGCTTCGTCATCCTCTGATATGTCCCCAGCCGGTCTAGAGACACTCACAACAGTAAAGTACTTGAAAAAACCTGTACAGAACTTTTTTTTCATCATGAACGATCATAAACGGATCCATAGAGCTGGGGCAATGGCGCATGTGCCCACAGAGAGGGCTTTGAGTGCCGTCTCTGGCACCTGTGCCCTAGGTTCACCACCACTAGACTAGAAGCACGAAGCCGAAAGCACCAGCCTGAAGATGACGAATGGGACCTCGTCGAAACGTCACCAAGACACTTCAAATTCTACGTGCTTCTAGGAGCAATGTGTGATCGTAGCTGTTTCTTCCTTTTAACTGCCAGTGGGGGTTTGAACTGATTGGCTGGGAGCTCGGCTGTGTTCTGATTGGGTGGAGGTGTGTTCTGATTGGTTAGGGGCTTGGCTGTGCTCTGATTGGATGGGAGACTAGTATAGCTATTTCAAGCTCATTAGCTCTCCCTGAAAGGTATGACTAGCTGATGAGAGCTAATGAGCTTGAAATAGCTATACTAGTCTCCCACTAACTCTTTGCCAGCCACAAAATTTTGAATGTGTGTGTGTGTGTGTGTGTGTGTGTGTGTGTGTCCCACATTAAACTGTATTTGGAGGTAGAATCTGTCTCTCACCTGTGCTATTAAATTGTACATCCAACAATGATCAAACTTAATTCTTCCAGATGTTAACCATCACAACCTGGCAATACTTCTCTTTTTCCTGATGACCATTCTTCAAAACACACTTAAGATGGTTGCAAGATTTCTATCAATAGCTATGGTTGTTTGAAGGTGTCTGGCTTCTCCCCTAATAATATTCTGACATTATTATTCGCTGTTAGAGTTTGGCAAAAGAAAACTCAAGATCAGATTTGTTGGAAACATGCAGAAGAGGCCTTCCTCCTGCAGTGAATAGGCAATGGCTAGAGCAGACATGTCAAACACAAGGCCTGGGGGCCAGATGCAGCCCGCGAAGTGATTTCATGTGGCCGGCAAAGCCATCCTGGGAACAGTAAGGGAACGGCCCCCACTGCCTTGGCCCTGGCCCAGGCCGGCTGGGAGTCAATGTACAATTTTGTGGTGGCCATCCATGCTGAAATGCATTCAGTCTTAGCTCCACAAGGCCTTCTAGAAACAGTGGGGAAACAGCCCCTGCCGTGTCAGCCCTGCCCCCTGGGTGCATGCTGGGGAGGTGTCACCCTTTGTGAGGAATGAAGAAATGGACCATGCCTTGGCACCACCCCCTTCTGCCAGAGACCCGCAGATCTGTCCCACTCCTGCCCAGGCACCCTTGATGCGAATGATGTAAAGCTGGCCATGCCCACCCAGTAGGCCACACCTACTCCATCCATGCCCACCCAGTAGGCAGCACCCACCCTGGCCACATCCATTCGCCCCCCCCCCCCCAGAGCAACCACAGTGCTGATGCGGCCCTCACTGAAATTGAGTTTGACACCCCTGGGCCAGAATGATGATTAGCTGTTAACTGTTTTAGGATTTTCTTTAAAAAATTAAAATTCCATTTTATAGTTATTGTGTTGAATTGCTGGTCTTTTCTTACATTTGATTTTGGACCATAAATATATTTTTACAATTGAACGTTTGATTCCCCGCTATATTTTTCTAAAGTTGTGGGAATTATCCTCTTTAAAGCATTCAGTTATTTTCTTTCTTCTTTGTCATCTAGATTCCTTCTTTGCTTTCTGTTGGTGTCTATAAAGAGCATTCCAAAGATACCCCACTGAGCACAATAGAAAATGATAAGCAAGTAAGTTATTATTCATGACCGAGAATGGGTTATTTTAAAGAAGCTCAGAAGATAGCCCTCTTTAAGCAAAAAAGAAACAGGATCAGAATGGAAAGCACAACAAGGTGAGAACAATGCAGATAGTCATTGCAAGTGAATGCCCTTCTTTTAACACAAAAACAACTACACACAGTTGTCACAAAATTATTTGCCTCGACATAGCTGCCAGACAAGGGGGACATGAACCACTACAAAAACATTTCATAAGGGAAAAAATTCTGAAATCCTGTCAAGGCAGCCAGATTGTGGCCAAGCTTTATTCCTCCTTCTTCTCTGTGTGAATGAACTTGTCTTCCTCAATTTGTCTTTGTCAGTGAGGAAAAAGATCATTTCCTACAGCAAACAATATCTAATTGTCGACCAATGTCAACTGACAGGGGAATAAAAGGTGCAACATCAGGGAGACACAGTACAGCTAAAGGCCTGAAGAATAACAAAATTCAAGTTGTTTCTTGATATCACTGAGTTATGGTACTCGAGAGAAGGAAGGAAGGAAGGAAGGAAGGAAGGAAGGAAGGAAGGAAGGAAGGAAGGAAGGAAGGAAGGAAGGAAGGAAGGAAGGAAGGAAGGAAGGAAGGATAATAATAAAGTTGGAAGGGACCTTGGAGGTCATCAAGTCCAACCCCCTGCTCAGGCAGGCAGGAAACCCTACACCATTTTGGACAAATGGCTGTCCAGTCTCTTCTTAAAAACTTCCAGTGTTGGAGCATTCACCACTTCTGGAGGCAGCAGCATCTAACTCTAAATGCGAAAGGGAAAAGATGGCTACATTTCCATCTGTTGTCATTGCAAAAACATCCGATATTAGCAGCGTTGACAGTTGCTGTATTTCATGATTTATGCTGATTGCTTTTATTTATTATCCTATTATGATTTATGTTATTGCTTTAGTATCTTATGATATCACTGTGTATTGTATTTATGATTTATGATGATTGTATTTTATGATTATGATTATCACTTGTTGCTTCTATATACCCTGAACTTCTGCACTGGAGACAAATTCCTTGTGTGTATCCAATCAAGCTTGGCCAATAAGAATTCTATATGAAAGCACACTGTTTCACGTTGAAGAATTAATTCACACTGTGAAAGTTATCCAAATCCAGATCTGGACTGGGTTAAGATTACCCACGTCTGGGGTACCAGCATAAGTGCCCCCCTCCCAGAAGTCAAGAGAATCCTTGTGCAGGGAGTCAACCCTCAATTGTCTGTCCGTCAAACAGCCCCCCCCAAGTTTAGTAAAAACATGAGTAAATATTTCTTGAATAAATAAGACGGGGTGCAGCTAATTTCACCAAAGCTCCAGTTTTAATTAAGCAACAGGAACCTGATAATAGAGCATTCTCTCAGCTTGCACTTGATTAACTAGACCTCAGGCTGACCTTCGCTTTATTTCCAGATTGAAATATCAGGGTCTTGCCTATCCCCCTTCCTCTGGGCAATTGCAGTTTTTTCTCTGGAAATGTGTCATTTGGAAATCAGATTTGCCCGGAAAGCTGCAGACTTAAGCACAAATCAACACAGCAAGGCATACTGCCCAGGAATGGTGTTTAAGAGTGTGATAGATCTAATTCATTGAGACTGGTCATGATTCTCTGTTATTCCCAAGCTTATCTTCCTGTTCCAGAGACAATAATCTTTTTTATTTTAAATAAGCAGTTTATATTTGTGGTTGTGACTTAATCTGGATGTTTCTGCTGGTCCCAGCTTTGTGGATTTTCAGCCACAATCTGGCCAAAACTAGATAGTACCAGCAGCAAAAGGTTTTGAAAAAAGGATTAATAGGAGGTTTACACTTAAAACATGTTTAGAAGCCTTGCTGAATGTTCTAGACTCAATTTCACTGAGGGCCGCATCAGCATTGCAGTTGCCCTGGGGGGAGGCGGGTGGGTGTGGCCAGAGTGGGTGCAGCCTATTGGGTGGGTGTGGATGGAGTGGATGTGGCTACTGGGTGGGCGTGGCCAGTTCTACATCATTCACGTCAAGGGTGCCTATGGGGGGCCTGGGCAGGAGTGGGACAGATCTGAGGGTCTCTGGCAGAAGGGGATGGGACCAGGGCAAGTGCCAAGGCATGGTCCACTGGGGCAAGTGCCAAGATGGCCACCACAAAATTGTACATTGGCTCCCGGCTGGCCTGGGCCAGGGCCAAGGCAGTGGGGGCCGTTCCCTCACTGCTTCCAGGATGGCTTCGGGGGCCACATGTAACCACTTCGTGGGCTGCATCTGGCCCCCAGGTCTTGTGTTTGACATGTCTGTTCTAGATCTTATCTACAAGTGAACATGCACTATATTATGCAGTTGATTTTTTCCCCTACTAAATCAGTGTGATTATACCAATAAAAGAAAATATCTGTAGTTCAGGGTGGAAATGGGTCCTTGGTGCTCTCTGACATCGGTTGTTTTCTTGCAGATGTTTCATTACCCAAATAGGCAACATCATCAGTGCTAGAAGGGAATGGGGGAAGAAGAGGAGGAGGAGGGGGAGGGGGAGGAGGACTGGGGATCCTTGGTGCTCTCTGAACTTGACTGTTTTTTTGCAGATATTTCATAACCCAAATTAGTCTAGCACTGATGATGTTATCTGGTTTGGGTCATGACATGTCTGCACAAAAACCCACCAAGCTCATAGAGCACCAAGGACCCCTCAATATGATTGTGATCAGTTATGGGTATTTATTCTGGATGAGAAATGTGATTATGTTAATCAAGTACTTTCAGCTTATTTAAATTACGAAACATTTGTGAATGGAGCAACTGTTAACCACACAATCCCTCACAAGAACTCCGGTGGGAATTACCACCATCCTGAATATTATTTTCCTAGGGCAAAAACTAAAATCATTTTTTTTCCTCCAGGGCTAGGATTTAATAAAAGCCTGAAGTTTTGAAGATGTGGTAAATGAGGTAAGTGATGTAACCTCACACTCAGAACTCTGTGAAAATGGAATCCAACTTAATAACATTCTTTAATAAAGAACCTTAGTGGAAAGATACAGAATAGGCATGCCATAGACTGAGTAATTAAATGGTTTCAATTCTGCTTGTCATGCCACGATCACAGGGCAGTATAGAATATTAAAATACCATTTATATTGCTTAAAATGCAATAAAGCCTATCAAGCAATAAGAGATTTTTTAAAATGAAGTACATAAAATTATATCCATGTGTAGAACAATTGTAAGAACAATTCTTCTTTTAAATGTTGTAAACATTTAAACCCCAATGTAACCTATATAAATTTGTTAAACAAACAAACAAACTTGCTAGGGCAGGAAAAGCTGGGGTTTACACTTTTTAAATAACAACCCCATCTACCAGCAAGATTATGTAAATGCATTCATCATGCTTTTGTAACATTTTGGCTTCTCTGTCATTTCTTTTCAATGGCGTCATTTAGGAGGGAGGGAGGAGAGGAGAGGAGGAAGAAGGGAGGAAGGAAGGAATGAGATAAGGGAGGGAGGGAGGGAGGGAGGAATGAAGGAAGGAAGGAAGGAGATGAGGGAGGGATGGGGAAGGGGGAGAAGGAAGGGAGGGAGGGAGGAAGGAAGGAAGGAAGGGAGGAAGGGAGGGAGGGAGGGAGGGAGGGAGGGAGGAAGGAAGGAAGGAAGGAAGGAAGGAAGGAAGGAAGGAAGGAAGGAAGGAAGGAAGGAAGGAAGGAACAATGTACTGCAGCTTTAAAAGCTAGAATCAGTGACTGGCAGTAAAAGCAAAGACAGATAACTTTCCTGAAAATTATTAGTGTTTATCATCCTTCAGGATAAACTGATAAATGATTTTGCAGCTGTTTCACACGGAGAGTGGTGGCCAATAAGGTTCTTTGTCAACAAAGAGACTGGTGAGTCTTTGGAATGGATGGATGGATGAATAGTAGTCCTCAATTCCAAAATCAAAGTGTTCTCTCTCACTTTATATTTATATTCCAGGAACTGAACCTGTACTTTAGCTGCTGTCGAAGAAATTTCCTTGTGAATAGAAATCTGGCTTGTTTTCTTATTACATGTCTAATTTTGATCTTTCACCCATAGATTTAAAACTGCATTTGTCCTCTTCCATCAACCCGAGGTTTGGCCTCAACTAAATCCGACTGCAATCCTACCAACATTTCCTTGGAAGGAGGCAGCCTTAACTCAACGAAACTTTCCTTTCTGTATAAAAATAGCAACTTGTGGTTTCTAGATTAAACCGGTGCTTCAGATTGATCTAGATTTGCCATAGATATGGAAAAGAATTGAGAAATTACATTTTTATACGTGATTATTTCAAAGTAAGCCAGAGTTCAATCCGATTTACTCCTAAAGAAGAATTCATTAGACTGCACCCTCATTTCACAATTTCTGAATTTAGCACACGATAAACCCTACTCGACAGCATAAATTAGCTGTTTGCTTCAAAATTAATTCAAAATTAGCTGTGAATTAAATTCACACCAGGGGTCAATAGTAGCCAATGGGTTATTAAGCCAAGCAAGGACCAAGTAAGGACCAAGCAAGGTTGATCATAGGATGAAAGACTTCCAGAGACCAGCAGGTTTATCAGTCATGGAAATTAAAAAGGATCTCTTAGAAAACTGCAGTGACAAATTACTTGAAAGTCTTCATTGAATATTACCTTTTTAGTCATCAAAACTAGAACTTAACCTGAAAACTTGTTTTTGTTAACAAAGGAGATTTGTGCCTATTTTGCTCTGAGATGCTAAGGCTCAGCTGGATGATCACTGTTCTGCAAACACAAAAATGGAGCCCACTGGTGATTCCAGACCTGTGATGCAAGCATCCAGACATCCACTAGATCAGGGGTAGGCAACCTTGGCTCTTTTATGACTTGTGGACTTCAACTCCCAGAATTCCTGAGCCAGCATGGCTCAGCTTGGAAACCTCTCCCTTTCCCCTCAGAGTGGCTGGCTCAGGAATTCTGGGAGTTGAAGTCCACGAGTCATAAAAGAGCCAAGGTTGCCTACCCCCGGTCTAGGCCTAGGCTGCTTTACGACTCGTGGACTTCAACTCCCAGAATTCCTGAGCCAGCATAGCTCAGCTTGGAAACCTCTCCCTTTCCCCTCAGCATGGCTGGCTCAGGAATTCTGAGAGTTGAAATCCAAGAGCCAGGGTTGCTTACCCCTGCACTACATCATTGTCCTTCTACTGGCATCAGCTTGTTTTTGCAGTAATAGCCCTAAAGTCCACAATAGTTACAGGCAGGGACGTTTGCTTGCCAAGACCATTATTTGTTGACAACTGGATGTGGCTCCGAGCTATTTAACTCAAATCATCTGTTTTATCAGGCATCCACTAGAGAATTCTCCCAGGGACTTGAACAGGGCTATGGAAGTGTTTCTCCACTGCTTAAAGATAGGATAGAGAGCATTTCAATTCTAAGCAAAGAGCCTGAAAAATGGAACGTGAACACTTCTGATAATTGCAGACATTGCACTAAGCAGCAGTGGGATGTATTTGATTTTCACTTACCCCGTCATGGGAATCCAGCCAATTTATTAAGCAAGCTATAGCTTGGGGTAGCGGGTGAACACAATAATTGAGTTCATCCTAGAAAATCATAATTTGGAGATTTTGTCCAGAGTCGAGCCTAGGATGTCCTCCACCAATGCCCACCCCAGTTGCTTTGGTAAGTGAGTTAGATGGTCAAAGGCTTTCAAATGCACCCAGAGGAACCCAGAGAAGGAAGAATTAGCCAAACAACCAGGGCTTTTTTTCTCATAGGATGCCCAGAACAGAGTTCTGGCACCTTTTTTGGATGGCACCTTGTAGGGTAGGCAAGGAGGGTTGTATGACGTGTGAGTTCCGGCACCTTTTTTTTTTAATAGAAAAAAAGCACTGCAAACAACAATTGAACGTTCCTCTCCTTTATTGGGTTTGCTACTCCATGCTAGGGGGCACAATGGCTCAGTGGTTAAAGACACTGTGCTTGTCAGCTGGATTGCTGACTGCCCAGGTTCAAGACCTGAGCAACGCGCCATTTTATATTTTTTTTTATTCGGGCTTGTATGCCGCTCCTCTCCGGAGACTCGGAGTGGCTAACAACATGTATATAAAACATCAAAATTTCAATACAAGTCCAAACAAAAATCTAAAATACAAAGTAACACCCACTCATATTCATCATTTGATCCACAATCATCCCCAGGCCTGCCGGCAAAGATAAGTTTTAAGATTTTTATGGAAGGCCAGGAGCGTGGGAGAAACGTGGACTTCAGGAGGCAGTTGGTTCCAGAGGGTGGGCGCCACAACAGAGAAGGCCCTCCCCCTAGGGCCCGCCAGACGACATTGTTTCGCTGACGGGACCCGGAGGAGGCCGACCCTGTGCGCTCTCACCGGTCGTAGGGAAGTATGTGGCAGAAGACGGTCCCATAAGTATCCTGGTCCCATGCCATAAAGGGCTTTATAGGTAATAACCAACACTTTGAATTGCGCTCGGAGACCAATAGGCAACCAATGCAGCATGCGGAGAGTTGACGAAATGTGGGCACGACGTGGAAGGCCCACAACTGCTCGCGCAGCTGCATTTTGCACTAATTGTAGTCTCCGAACACTCTTCAAGGGTAGCCCCATGTAGAGAGCATTGCAGTAGTCGATCCTCGAGGTGACAAGGGCATGTGTGACTGTGAGTAGAGACTCCCGATCCAAATAAGGGCGCAACTGGTGTGCCAGGCGCCCCTCGCCACAGCCGACAAATGATGTTCCAATGTCAGCCGTGGATTGAGGAGGACTCCCAAGTTACGCATGGAGTGAGCTCCCGTTCCTTCCTGCAGCTTCTGCCCACCCAGCAGTTGGAAAGCATGCAAATGCGAGTAGATTAAAGGGTACCACTTTGGGGGGAAGGTAACAGTGTTTTGTGCACCTTTGTCATATAGCCATGCTGGCCACACGGCCATGGAAAATATCATCAAACAAGCTAGCTCCCTTGGCCAAAAAACAGGGATGAGAACCACCCCCCTAGCAGTGGACAAGACTGAACAGGGGAACCTTCACCTTTTACTCTGTGCTCAGTGGCAATCCTTGATTGGAAGATGGTTTGCATTTCATAAAGGCCGACAGTTCAGTTACTGCTGAATGTGTTTTACAAGTTGACCTTGTGCAGTCAAGAGTAAGCGCCACATAACTATGCATAGATTGCAGTCCTGTCAAGTTTTATTAATGATTTTGTTTGGATACCTGTGTTTTATGATGGAGAGTTTAACTAGCCTGCCCCTTAGCTGGTTAAATTCAAACTCCTGGTATGATTGATTCATTCCCTGCAGTTTCTGCCTGGGAGAGGGAGGGAGGAAGGGAGGGAGGGAATAAGGAAGAATGGAAGGAAGGAAAAGAAGGGAGGGAGGGAATAAGGAAGAAAGGAGGGGAAGGGAGGGAGGGAGAGAAGGAGGAAAAAAGAAAGACAGAAAAAAGAAAGGAAAAAAGAAAGAAAGAAAGAAAGAAAGAAAGAAAGAAAGAAAGAAAGAAAGAAAGAAAGAAAAAAAAAAGAGGGAGGAAGAGAGGGAGGGAGGAAGAGAGGGAGGGAGGGAGGAAGGAAAGAAGGAAGGGGGAGAGAGGGAGGGAGGGAGGGAAGGAGGAAGGAAGGAAGGAAAGAAGGAAGGAAGGAAGGAAAAGAAGGGAGGGAGGGAATAAGGAAGAAAGGAGGGGAAGGGAGGGAGGGAAGGAGGAAAGAAAGACAGAAAAAATAAAAAAGAAAGAAAAAGAGGAAGGAAGGGAAGGAAGGAAGGAAGGAAGGAAGGAAGGAAGGAAGGAAGGAAGGAAGGAAGGAAGGAAAGAGGACTACCAAAGAATGAAAGAATAGATGTTCCCTAACTTTGGACTATGGCCACACCCAAAGTTGAATTGTCTTTCAACTCTTACTCTTAATGGTCCATGGGGGGTCACAAAGAGTCAGACATGACTTAGCGATTGAACAACAACAAAACCATTTTGGAAAAGGAACCAAATCTTGAGATCATTCAAACTTGAGATCTTCTCTCAATTCTCATTTCTTGGCTAATCTGAAACCAACACCAGCCTTCCATGATCCTACAATCCTTTGGCCGAATACCAAAGCTATTCCAAATTATCTCTGTCTCAGCAGTGCTATGTTTATAACCTCCATAAAATTGATCCTTCATGAAAAGACTCTCTGGATCTTGGAGATGACCCGTCTCCCCATTTGCTTTCTTTATCCTAGCAGATCTTTCAAGAGACAATTGTATACATCCCTCTTATAGGAATGACTTGGATTTACATGTCTTTAATGCATGACTTGGGTGCATGCATGTCTGTGTTTTGCATTGACCAGATAAATGAAAACCACTTGTGAGGGCATGGACATGAAAAAAGAGGGTTTCAAATAATTTATTCTGCTTTCTACTGCATCCACCCAGACAGGTTTCCAACAGTTTTTTTTTTCTATTTTAAATTTCTCAATATTCGAATCAGCCAGAGATGGAAGCTATGGAAATGGAAGAGAGAATCAAATATTGGATTCATCCCTCTGGGAGACTTGAGAAAGATGTAAAATCCAAGGAATGTATCACCCTCTTGAGGAAATAAATAGTTCCAACATCATGAAGACTCAAAGGAAGAACGGACATATCATAAAACAAGCATTAGTCTGTTTATTCTTATTAGAACATCCCTTTCTGACTGTCTTGTTTGGATCATGTAAAATCCATTTGGATAGCTAAATTTGCTTCTTGTGCAATACTTCATAACACTAATGATGTACTGTAATTTTATGAGCCACTCCATGGGCAATAAAGCTAATGATATAAAGAAGTGTTTTGAAAGGTCATCTTTTCCACATCAAACTCTGAAGGACAATCATAAAATCTGCTGCATTATAGCCCTTTTTTGTAAAATCCTTTCCTACCGATTCTAATCTGTTATCATACGAAGTGGGGTTGCATAACAATGCCCACATCAGATTTCTTTCCAGGGCTGAAATATCACCATTCAACATTACATTTTTTCTGCAAGCTAACAAATGCAGGACAACCTGAAAAGTTAACTTCTCCATGGAGATCTTGAAGATCCCCAAGGAGATGTGACCACAGACCTCTCTTTAAGAGTTGTGTTGCCATGCCGGTCAGCTGGATTTTACCTTCTCCTAAGGAGTAATAGCGATGGAGAGAATGCATTTACATTTGCAAAATATTAACTAATAGATTTTAAGATTGCAACATTCATCAAATCAAGTCAGAAGATGGGTGTCTCCAGAAGAGAGTCAAGATGGTGGTCATGATGGTGTGGTAGAATCTCTGCCAGGGTTTTTTTTGTGTGTGTGTGTGTTTTTAAATTTGTCATCTTAACTTTTGGGACTACCTTTAATGGATTTCATATTTAATAAAATAAGATTTTATTTTTTAAAAAAATGATTTCTTTCTAATGCGTCAAACTGTTTTTAAGGATTGCTCAGTCGCCTTGCCTAACCCCTGAGCTCCTAAAGGCTGGTGTAAATCTCAAGCTGAACAAAATGTCCTCTCGTCTTTTTCTATCAGATTCCTTCAGGTATCTCAGCAGACATTATTTGCAGACACTGGACCAGGCTATTCAGAAGACACCCAGGCCCAAGCCATTGTAGGTCTTGAGGGGTAATTTGGAAACCAACTACCAATAAATGCAGCTCCTTTAGGTTATATACAGTAGTATGACCCTGCCTTATGAAATGGGCATTCTGGATATGTTGGTTATAACAGATGGAGATGTTTCTTCTAAAAATGCCTACCTGTGGTGAGGAATAATCTAGGTCAGCGTTTCTCAAATTTGGCAGCTTTAAGAGTTATGGACTTCAACTCCCAGAATTCCCCAGCCAATATGAGTTGAAGGTCACAACTCACGTTTGGAGACCCCTGATCTAGATCAGTGTTTTTCAACTTTGGAAATGTTAAGAAGTATGGAGTTCAACTTCAGAAATTCTGGGAATTGAAGTCCACAGACCTTAAAGCTGCCAAGATTGAGAAGCAGTGAACTAGAGAACAAAGTACATTTTTATGCAAAGCTGCAGTTTTACGGCAGGCTTGGGTCATACGCAGTTGGGATGATTGGCCCATTACTTATTTAGAAGTTTTGGGCTGTGGGAAAACATCAAATAAGTGATTTTTTTTCCTTACCTTGCAAAGATATTTAGCCAGCAAAAAATCTTTTAGGGTTGCAGATTTTTTTTATTAATTGATCAAAATATAAAATACGGACATACAAAGAAAAATGGGAATAATGGGAAGAAAGGAGAGATGTTGAGACTCTAGAAAGAGTACAGAGAAGAGCAACAAAGATGATTAGGGGACTGGAGACTAAAACATATGAAGAACAGTTCCTGGAATTGGGTATGTCTAGTTTAGTGAAGAGAAGGACGAGGGAGGGACATGATAGCCATGTTCCAATATCTCAGGGGCTGCCACAAAGAAGAGGGAGTCAAGCTATTCTCCAAAGCGCCTGAGGGCAGGACAAGAAGCAACGGGTGGAAACTAACCAAGGAGAGAAGCAGCCTAGAACTAAGGAGAAACTTCCTGACAATTAGAACAATTAACCAGTGGAACAACCTGCCTCCAGAAGCGGTGAATGCTCCAACACTGGAAGTTTTTAAGAAGAGACTGGATAGCCATTTGTCTAAAATGGTATAGGATTTCCTGCCTCAGCAGAGGGTTGGACTAGATGACTTCCAAGGTCCCTTCCAACTTTGTTGTTGTTGTTGTTGTTGTTATAGAAGGAAAAGGGGGAAAGGGTAGGATAAAAGGGAAAAGAAAAAGAAAAGTTCCATTTTTCTTTTGGGCAAATACGATAATAAGATACAACCTCAACTTTTTACTTTTACATAATAGCATATACTAGCCATTTCTATAACAACAAACCTATCTAATCAGCAAAACCCAAAATCAAAATTTCATTTTTTCCCTCCTCAAGCATAAAGTCCAGAAGCGGTTTCCAAATAGAAACAAAATTGTGTTCTTTTCTTTAATCGGAGTAATCTATTTGGCCATGTCCATCAAATTTAATCCCACCAACTTTTGCAGCCTTTTGTCCATTGTGGGAATCAAAGTATATTTCCTTTTTTGTGCATAGAGTATTCCTGCTACTATCAGTATATATAACATCAAAGTCCCCCTTTTTTTCCCAAGTTCTCTGTCCATTCAGCCCAAAAGACAAGTCCGTAATTTTAAATGTATATTCACTTTAAGAATCTTCTGTATTAAGATAAGATAAGATAAGATAAGATAAGATAAGTTCTCCTGAGTTCTCCGGAATAGGGCGGCATAGAAATCGAATAAATAAATAAATAAATAAAAGGTAAGATGAGATGAGATGAGAGGAGAGGAGAGGAGAGGAGAGGAGAGGAGAGGAGAGGAGAGGAGAGGAGACAAGATGATAAGATAAGATAAGATAAGATAAGATAAGATAAGATAAGATAAGATAAGATAAGATAAGATAAGATAAGATAAGATAAGATAAGATAAGATAAGATAAGATAAGATAAGATAAGATAAGATAAGATAAGATAAGATAAGATAAGATAAGATAAGATAAGATAAGATAAGATAAGATAAGATAAGATAAGATAAGATAAGATAAGATAAGATAAGATAAGATAAGATAAGATAAGATAAGATAAGATAGGGTAAGGTAAGGTAAGGTAAGGTAAGGTAAGGTAAGGCAAGGCAAGGCAAGGCAAGGCAAGGCAAGGCAAGGCAAGATAAGATAATAATCTTTATTGTTTTATTTTTGTTTTACTGTGGGCACAATGACACATCTCAAAAATGAAATTTAGTTGTCCGCTCTCAAAGTGAAACACATACATGACACACATCTTAAACATATTATATACAACATATGTATAGACCCACACCCCTACATATACGTAGCAAATAAATATTAAACACTGTCCATCTTGAATATATAACGGAAGGAGGAAGCTTGAGAGTTCACAAGGTTAATGCAGTATGGAATGAAACTCTCGCTGAATCTGGATGTTCTGCTTCGGATACCACGGAGCCCCCTCCTCCCAGAAGGGAACAAGGAAAACAGGTCGTGAAGAGGGTGTGTAGTGTCCCAGATGATCTTACAAGTTAAATCTTAAGAGTTGAATCTTGCTCTAATATTTCTTTGCTAGCCAGCAAAACATTTTGATTCTGTTCTTATATGGGATGGAACAATCAAAGAGTGAAGCTAAGTACTCAACAGCCCATTCTCAAGAATAGCTAAACTTTTATCTTGCTATCTGTAATTCTTCTTTAAATCCATTTTGAGTTATAGCTTTTGTTTCTAAGTATCTATTTTTAGCATAAGCACGAAGCGCAAGTTGTATATAATAGCAAACAATTCAATAAAAGAAAGTGCCACGCTTGTAACAGAGGAAATAAAGGGAAAAGAACAAGGTTGACGGGTGGAGTTCAGTTTTTAGTTTTATGCAATTCCATTGCAAGAATGCTTTGAAAGTAAAATGTTGCATCTTGATTTATTTTCTTTCCTGTGCATCTATAACGCACCAAACTTGCTCACAGTTTATGTTTTCTCCATAAAGAAATATATGGGGCTGATCTATTAAAGAAAGGGCTCAACATCCCTTCTTCAAAATTGGGCTCAGCATTAGAAGACATTCCATAAGAGCTGCCCAATTATTTTCCAACATAATCATTTTATCTCAGTTAGTGCGCATTAGGCACCAGAGGAAGTATACCAGTTTTCAATCCTCTGCCGTTGATCTCAAGTTGAATGGAGGGGAAAAAGTTTCCATCTTCACCCTTTTAATAAATTATGTCAGCATCAGCGAAAAATAAAGCCAGCTTGTTCTACAGAATTTTCTCACTTTCTGTCTCCTAAAACTATTTATTTTTTCTGGGTTTTCTGCAGTGCCTGTAGCAGTGGTGGCGTATCTATAGCACGCGTGCCAGAGGCGACACTCAGAGCCCGCTCTGTAGGCACGCATGCCGTCACCCCAGCCCTACCTACCCCCCACGCCCCCCTCCTCACCAGCAGCCCCCCCCAGAGGAAAGTCACCCCCGGGTGCAGCCTGCATGGAGCATTGTAACCAAGGACATGGCAGCCAGGCAGCAGGAACAAGAGTCCGCCCTCACGCCCCATCGTGCACAGATGATGCTGCAGGGCACGGGCAGAGGATGGCCACCATGGCACTGTAGGGTCAGCTGGGTGATCTGCTTCAGTGGACTGTGGAGGTGGGTGGGCAGAGTGGGGGGTGGGGGAGGGTGAGGGGCAGAGCAGGGGCAGGGAGAAGTGGGTGGGGCAGGGGCAGACTGGGGGCAGTCCGGTTTTGGGACACTTGGTCTCTAAAAGCTTCACCATCACTGCCATATGATCAAAGGCAACCTGAGATTTCATGAAGATCCTAATTGATCTTTTTATCACTTTGTGGGAGGGTTATCATACCTGGACTACTAAAAAAAACATAGGAAAGAATTACATAAAACTCTAACTCAGTACCTAGCACTCTGGAGAACTAACAACCAGAAATGTATCTGTGTGCTTCCCTTTGCTGGGCTTCCTTGCAATAGATTTTAAGGAAGAAGTTGCCTTGACAACAACAATCTTTGCAGGATTACCAGGTATGCAGTTTTCCAGATGTTTCTCTCTTTCATTTCACAGTTGCCTTCTTAATTAGGAAGGAAGAGTTGGTGTTGCAAATTCTGTTCTCCTCAGCTCAAAATGACCCTGGTCTTTAGATAGCCACATTATTTTAATTTCTTTCCAGAGGGTCATCAACTTGTGAGCTACTGTACTATGTTTGCTTTACAAAATGAGGTCTTCTGTACTTTATCCTTTGTTGAAGGAAAAATCTTCATCAAGGTCCAGTCCAAGCCGGAAATAAACAAACATGGAGACTGCTTTAGAAAGAAGGTTGTGGTTTACTGAAGAGGAGAGCCAGACAGAAAGATGTCTCTGGAAGAAAAGTGTGAACAGTTGTAGTACGGAATGGGTTTTTATACCCTCTTGGGCTTTTGTTTGGAGTTGTTTCCTGTTCCTGTTTGAGGCTTTGCATTTCCTGTGTCATGCACTTTGACCTAAGTCTGAGTGTGCCCCTTTGGCATCTGTGGGTTAGTCCTATTATGTCCTGTCTTAGAGTTTGGGTGGGGTATGTAGCTTTTAAGTGTCTTTGTCTTCCTAAGCTTCTAGCTGGAGGGCTCCAACCTTCCTGAATGGATTATCACATCTGCATTTCTACAGAGCTGGTTTCTGCTTAGGGGAGGGGGACTTGGGGCTATGGTTTTCTGCCTCTTTAAGATCCTTTGAGGAAATATAATATTCTGCCCTTTTAATATTTTCTTCTCTGGGGGAGGGGGTGACTTCCCACATCTTTTTTTCTCTTTACATTCTTTTTTCTTGTCATTACAGAGTGTTGATTTTTGTAGCCAATCCAACACAGACAAAATATTCACATCTGGTTCCACGTATCCCCCCACATTCGGCAAGACTGTGGATAACAGCTCAGGAAGGAACAAGGAGATCACTTCCAAAAACCTTTGAGAAGCTGGCTTTTTCCCGCCTTGTTGCCAAAAAGATAAAAGTTCTCAATACATCATTGTGACAGAGTTAAAATTAAGAAAGCAATTGGTAGAAATCAGACATTTCTGATTGCAATTGTGCATGAAAACTTAATTCAATTTAACTGTTGTGTTTTTCCACAAAACTTTTAACAGTGTCTTTTTTGTGGAAGGAAGGAAGGAGAGAAGGAGAGAAGGAAGGAAGGAAGGAAGGAAGGAAGGAAGGAAGGAAGGAAGGATGGATGGATGGATGGATGGATGAATTAGGGTGCATATGGAAAAAGGAGAAATCCAGATAAAACCATTTTTAAGTACAACAAAAGAGACAGATTGGTGTAGTGGTGAAGGCGCCAGGCTAGAAAACCAGGATTGTAAGTTCTAGTCTCGTTTTGGATGACCTTGGGCCAGTCACTTCCTGTCAGCCCTGGAAAGAAAGCAATGGCAAATCCCTCTGAACAACCTTTCCAGGAAAACTGCAGGGACTTGTCCAGGCAGCCTCCAAAAATCAGACACAGTGGAACAGAAGAAGAAAAAAGATGGGTCCATTCCAAATCTGTTCTCTTTTTTAAAAAAAATAAATAGCTAAAAATAAAAATTACTCCAGAAATGGTACCCAATCCATTTCACTTTTTTTTTGCAATACTTAAAATATTGAGATTCTATGACATGATTTCGTCAAAGAAGATTGAGGAAGATCTTCTTTTTACTACGTTTGCAAGAATTTTTTTTCTGAAACAATTGAAATTGGACTGTTTTTGAGTCTAAGGTTTCTTCAGAAACCACAATGTGCTTTACTACCTTTCATTTTGTTTAATCGCTTAATTTTCTGCTGTTTGCTGAAAAATGCTTGTCCCAAAGATTACATTTCCAATTACAATTCCAGATCTAATTCCTGATAAATGTTGATGTTCTTGGCACTGCATCTCGGTTTACAAGCTTTGTCAAGCACAGGCATTGGGTGTTCTTTACCCCCATTAATCTCTTTATTTCTACTGACTCACAATAGATTGAAAGTTATGCTTCAACTTTATTCCTTCTGAATATTTAGGAATTGAATACAGTTATAACCACTGTTATTTTTAAAAAAAAACACCTCAATGCAGTTTGTGATAAATATCAGAAAATCAAGACAACTGTTTATAACAATTGAAAACACGTATCAAATATTGTAAGATACTTATATTTTTAACTGTTGCAGATAAGTGTATGTTTTGTGTGGTGTGTGTGTGTGTGTGTGTGTGTGTGTGTGTCTGTGTATTAATCCACAGAGCCTTTTTTGTCTAGTAGTTAAGGCGGGGGTCTTCAAACTTGGCCCTTTTATGACTTGTGGACTTCAGCTCCCAGGCTGAGGAATTCTGGGAGTTGAAGTCCACAAGTCATAAAAAGGCCAAGTTTGAAGACCCCTGAGTTAAGGCATCAGGCTAGGAACCAGGTGACTGTGAGTTCAAGTCCTACCTTAGGCATGGATTCAGCTCTTGAGTCATTCTTTCTCTCCTCTAGCAAGCAAGCAGTGGCAAATCACTTCTGAAGAATCTTGCCAAGAAAACTGAAAGAACTAATTCAGCTGGCCATTATGAGTCAAGATTGACAAAGGCATCCCCCCAAAAAGTAATCCACTATAGGAGGAGCTTTCTTCACTGAAGTTTATGGATATAAATCTTGCCAAGAGTACAGAGAAGAGCAACAAAGATGATTAGGGGACTGGAGGCTAAAACATATAAGGAACGGTTGCTGGAACTGGGTATGTCTAGTCTAATGAAGAGAAGGACGAGGGGGGACATGATACTAGTGTTCCAGTATCTCAGGGGCTGCCACAAAGAAGAGGGAGTCAAGCTATTCTCCAAAGCACCTGAAGGCAGGACAAGAAGCCACAGATGGAAACTAATCAAGGAGAGAAGCAACCTAGAACTAAGGAGAAACTTCCTGACAGTTAGAACAATTAACCAGTGGAACAACCTGCCTCCAGAAGCGGTGAATGCTCCAATACTGGAAGTTTTTAAGAAGAGACTGGACAGCCATTTGTCCAAAATAGTATAGGGTTTCCTGCCTGAGCAGGGGGTTGGACTAAATGACCTCCAACTATTATTATTATTATTATTATTATTATTATTATTATTATTATTATTATTATTATTATTATTATTATTATTATATATCATCCTGGTCCAATATGACCTACAGATGGATACATTTTACTTAGTTTAGGACTGAGAGAAAGTGACTTACACAAACAGATTTGATGCCTAAAGGAGATTTAGAACCTTAACCTTAACACTGTAATAATAATAATAATAATAATAATAATAATAATAATAATAGTAAAGTTGGAAGGGAACTTGGAGGTCATCTAGTCCAACCCCCTGCTCAGGCAGGAAACCCTATACTATTTCAGACAAATGGCTGTCCAGTCTTTTCTTAAAAATTTCCAGTGTTGGAGCATTCACCGCTTCTGGAGGCAGGTTGTTCCACTGGTTAATTGTTCTAACTGCTAGGAAGTTTCTCCTTAGTTCTAGGTTGCTTCTCTCCTTGATTAGTTTCCATCCATTGTTTCTTCTTCTGCCTTCAGGCACCTTGGAAAATAGCTTGACTCCCTCTTCTTTGGGGCAGCCCCTGAGATACTGGAACACTGCTATCATGTCCCCCCTCGTCCTTCTCTTCGTTAAACTAGACATACCCAATTCCAGCATTCCTTAATAGCACACTGGCTTTCCTGTATCCATAGTCATATTTAGAATGAAAAAAGAAAAAAGCAGCAATAGATAATTTTGGTGTAAAATGACACTGAAGCTTTAGGAATATTTGAACTTTCTTTCTTTTTCTTTCTTTCTTTCTTTCTTTCTTTTCTTCTTTATTCTGTTGGATTGTATCAGAAGCTCTGGTTTAGGTTAAGAGAGCCCACAGAATGGCTTCTCCTATGCCAAGGATGACCTCTGCAAGATGAGGAAGCTCTAGGGAGAACAGTTTCTGGAATCACCACCATACACAATTTAATTGCATTAACCTCATTTGAAAATGATGGGTTTTGCAAGGGCAGGATATTTAAGCTCTTTGTTTCAAAGGTTGCATAAATTGCTAATGTCGGTTGCACCTATTTCCTTTTAAAAAAAAAAGATAATTGGCTTTGGCATATTAGTCATCCCAGAACCTCCCACCAGCATGAAGTTTCAGAAGTAGCAATGGTATCTGGATGCATGCCAAGCCAGGTTTTCTACATTCAATAACATCTCTATCAGAATTTAGATTTTTCAGTCCATTTATGCCAAATCTATTCTAAATAGGCTGCTCCTGCTTTTAATCTCTGAATGAAAGAAACTAAAGAAGAGCATGTTGTGAGTTATAATAAATTCCAGGGATCAAAGAGATATTTATGTTTTCTTCTGTGCTGAATAAATTGGGTTGTCATGCTTGTTTGTGTGTCACCTCTTAGATTATAAAGCATAAGTCTTTCTGTTTGCATGCAGCATAGTGAGCCACCTCATAAAGCATTCATAAGGCCTGTTTTAAATCATGAAATATAAGTTTGTTGCTTATAAGACACTTTCAAATTAAGCTTAACTTCTGATGACTAAAACAGACAGTTGTTTCTTTCATTATTTAGTTAGTTAGTTAGTTATTTTTTGGCGACAGAATAAACATGAAAATGATTTTCTACTTCCCTATCTAGGCTAAACTCTGGGATTTTCCGGTGGTCCCCCATCCAAGCATTTACCACTCTGCTTAGCTTTTTGAGATCGGTCAGGATCTGCTAGATATTGTTCAAGACACGGTCATCATTAGGAAGGCCATCTTGTCTATTAAATTGTGCATTTATTCCAATATGATTTGAGTACAAAAGAGCAGAAGTCTATTCTTCTTGGTTTCATTCTTGTTATGATCATCTTTCCTTTGCAAGATCCAATCTGGGTCAGTCACCGGAACCAGAGGTTTAGTCTTCTGAGCTTTCGGATTTGTGCTGGAGCCCATCCTCAGGGAACTTCTCTCTACTGGAATATGTGCTTTGGGCTATTCTGTGAGTCATATCTATGTGGTGCCTTCCTATTGGTTGATCGGTGTGTCAATGGCTGGTGATTGGCTGTTGTTTCCTTGTGCTGCCAAGCCCTTGGGTCCTAAGTACCTGGTAAGCTGGTGGTAAACCAGCACTTCTGTTGACTGACAAGGGGCCAGTTTTCCAGGATTCAATCATTTCCCTGGCTGTTTTTGTACCTGCATGGCCAACAATCATAGTAGCTGCAAAATTGAATGTATGTCCTTGTTCAACATAAGGTTACCAATGAGTTTGAGTCTCCTCATCTGACTGCTCCCTTGTGTTCTTGCAGTCTGGTTGTTAGCTTCTTCCCCATTTGTCCCACATAATCACAGGAGCAATCCATGCAGGGGATCCGGAAGATTACATTAGATTAGATTACTCTTTCCTTTCTCCTTCATTCAACCTTCAGCTTCATTTTGCTGACTTCTGAAAACATGTAGAAAATCCAGCAGGGGTAACAAAAGTCTGAAGCTTAAGAGTGTATCTCATAGGAAGCCTAAATAGCCTTCATATTTATGGAGCTATAAATTCTACATTTGGGAAGCCAAGCAGAACCAAAAGAATATTTAAATGAGTAGGAATTCATGAGGACTAAATGCAAATTATCCCACACAGCTTTATTGGTTAAATATGCCCTGTGATTAAGGGATGGGGGAAGTATTTTTTGGATCCAAGTAGAACTTTTCTTTGTAGGATCCAAGCCAAATTTTAAAATGATTTCTGAAATTGAATTATTCATTATTTCATAAAATATCAAATTTCTAAAGCATCCATACAAAGAAGGGATAGGGGAGAAACATATTTCTCTAATATCCTTACTTAACTCTGTGTGTTTTTCCCAACAACTATAAAATTGTTTGAGTCCCTCCTGAAAATGTTTGGCAGATCCATGCCTGCATCACCTGGCACAGAATTGCTCAGGAAAGTCATTTTTTATGTGTATTGACCTCATTCACATCTCCCTGGCTAATGTGCAAATTTATCTGCTCTCTCTAGCATTCTGGGAACTTTCCCAGTTTAGTCCTGTATTCAAAAACACCTTTTCCAAATATATTTTGACAGGAAAATATACTTAGAAAAGCATATACTTAGAAGAACAGGGGGTCCTTGGTGGTCTCTGAGCTTGCTTGTTTTCTTTCAGACATTTCATTACCCAAGCTAGGTAACATCATCAGTTGCTAGTAAGGAGTTGGGTCTGCTGTCAGTTGATATTCTAGGATCTTGCCTGGATGGGTGGATGTGGGCGGTCTTAGGGATTCTTTGGCTGTTTACGAATGGTTCTGTGGCAATTTCTCAATTGGGGTATTACTCGCTTGATTGTTGCTCTGAAGTTGACCTTGGAGTTAAGAACACCCCAGTGAAGAAACTGCCAAACTGCTCTTGATAACTTTGAGTGGCATGGTAGCCTACTGGTGGAGACACTCACCTCCCACCCAGAAGGTTGAGAATTCAATCCTAGGTAGTAACAGATGTTTTCTCTGAGGAAAATAACTGCTGTGAACTCCGCATAGGTGACAGGAAGGTCATCCAGCCAGTAAACATTCAGCTCTATCCAGTCACCCCAACTCTACTTCAAATTAAGGGATTACAGTGGTGGCCAAGATTGTGGAAGCCTTTTGGGAAAAGTGTATTTTTGAGGTTTGATGGCTAATAACACCACTTTTGTTTGGAGTAGTACCATAAAATTATACATCAATGGAAAGATAATTTAATCAAGAATGTAATGCAACAAAGTTTGTTCAAATATCTGTACCGTATTCTATGAAAGGTTATAGCCAAATAACCAGAAAAAGGAAGCACAACTTGCTCAGGTTGATCTCAGGTAGCTTCCCTTCATCTGATTGTCGCCAATGAGCATGAGTGTTTAGAGAGCCAATCACGTGTCATCTTGTTTTGGCAATGAGCCAATCAGATCACAGTAGGATTCAGTGATTGATTTCATGTATTGAAGCTGAGAGGAGGATATTTGTCAGTGTGTTACGTGATCGCTATCAAGTTGGTTGGGGTTTTTTTGTGTTCTTTCATTTGGTGAGCTTATAAAACGTAATAAAATTGAAGTAATGGTGCAAAGAGTTACATTGCCTAGAAAGCAATGTAAAATAGTATTATTAAGTGAACAAGGCTACAGTTATAAAGAAATTAGAAGAAAAATTGGTGGAAACTTAACCAAAAGTGGCATTACTACTGTACACTTTTCCCAAAAGGTTTCCACAATTTTGGCCACTACTGTACATGGTCATAAAAAGGAACTTCTCCACACTTTGTGCTCCTTCTGGCTGTTATGTGTCCTCTCTTCCCATTCCCAAGGCTGAAATTGCCAGACCTTTGGGGCAGAGATTTTTCCTCTTGGTTCACTTTTGACAACATGATGGATGGTACAGTAACAATGGTAACAACCACAGCAACAAAGCAGATGGGAGAGAGACCAGACATGCTCTCCTGAGGTTTCAACGCAAATGGCTTATGCACAGAAGCTTGCTTTAATGTGCTTCTTAGCAAACCATTTTCTTACGGACAAAAACAGAAGGATGGAGATGTAAAACATATTCATTGCCCCAAGGCACTCTAAGGGAGTTTTAGACAGTTACAGCTTGCATAGATCCAGTGAGGGTTTTTTGTTTTGTTTTGTTTTTTGAAAATATGACTCTTTATACTTACTTACCAACTTTCAAATCCTTGAAGTGTGGCAGGGATATGGATAAGGCGGAAAGGTACAGAATTATTTAAAACTTGTCCAACATTAGGGAAAAGCTTTCTGCCTCATTACGAAAACTGATTTGAAAATGCAAGTTTTTCAATACTCTTTGATCTTTTAGAACACATTTGGACACAGGAACAATCAGTTTCTGGCTGATTAAAATCTGTTTAACGAGAGGTCATTGCTTCTTTTCTCCACCATCCTAAGTAATTAAAATGAATTGCACTAGAGCGGTAACCTCTAGTGCAGGGGTAGGCAACCTTGGCTCTTTTATAACTTGTGGACTTCAACTCCCAGAATTCCTAAGCCAGCCGTGCTGAGGGGAAGGGAGAGGTTTCCAAGCTGAGCCATGCTGGCTCAGGAATTCTGGGAGTTGAAGTTCGCAAGTCATGAAGGGGCCATAGTTCCCCCATGCTGGCTCAGGAATTCTGGGAGTTGAAGTCCACAAGTCATAAAAGAGCCAAGATTGCCTACCCCTGCTCTAGTGTGTGAAGAATATTTTTTTCAATAAAAAGTGAATGGCAGAAGATTGAAGGGACACCTTCATTAATATCCGTTTTGAATTCTGTTGTTCCCTAGTATAAATGAAGTGTCTCCATCTAATTAGTACTTGTGGAGTGATGATTCAAACTGGATGCAAATCCTGTGGAGCAAGAACTCATCAAGGAATATTTGTGTTAGTAGAGCAAATCCCAGTTGGGCTTCATTCTTGAACAGAGCCTCCCAGATTCCTAAGCAGATGATCTCGGATACAAACAACTTTGCCTGGACAAAACACAATTCATTTGTTCAATTCAATTCAGCCAGGATTGTGACTCTGACAGAGTTCTGATGAAAAGCAGACACAAAACTTAAAGGGGTATCTGCATTTCCATCACAACAAGACCAGAATATAGTAGTGGTTATCTTCATTATTTTGCTGAGTACAAAGATATTTCTTGCAGGAAGAGAACTAGCACTGAAGGGTTACCTTATGTTTGCGACTGCCAAATTCTTTGGGAGAGAAAATAATAAGATTGTAGGCCTTGTCTAGAGTCCTTTCCATCACAAAAAGAATAATTTTGAGGGGTTCTGGGTTTTCTCTGAGCCTGGTTGTTTTCTTGCAGATGTTTCATTACCCAAACTAAGTAACATCATCACCTCATTCCACCCCTGAGCTACAAATACAGGTAGCAGTAGACTTTGGGCTCAATTGTGGACTTACAGCCACAATTGAGCCCAAAATTTCTGTTGCTAACTGAGACATTTGTTAAGTGAATTTTGCCCCACTTTATGACCGTTCTTGCCACAGTTGTTAAGTGAATCACTGCAATTGTTAAGTTAGTAACACGGCTGTTAAGTGAATATGGCTTCCCCATTGATTTTGCTTGTCAGAAGGTCGCAAAATATGATCACATGATCACACTGCAATGGTCATAAATATGAGTCTTGACAAGAGCCTGAAGTTTGATCAGGTAATCATGAGGATACTACAATGGGCGTAAGTATGAAAAATGGTCATAAGTCACTTTTTTCAGTGCCATTGTAACTTCAATGGTCACTAAACAACTGTTGTATGTTGAGGACTACCTATATTCTCCTTTATTAGAATCATCTCGCATTATACCTGGTTTTTGATGGACTTAAATGCAGTTCCATGTGTAAAAGTTCTTGAAGCCATTATCACCATTAAACCTCACAGAGTGACCGTAGATATTGGTTGGATGGTTCAAATAGTAGACACTATGTGAACTGCTTACAGGACACATCAGAAGACAGGAAACTTTGGTGTATAAATGCAGTCAGTTGGAGTCCTTCAAAGGAGAAAGAACTTCCTACTTCACAAAATGCAAACTTTTTGCAAGAACAGGCTATCTGGCCAACCCAGACCCTCCACTTTCCTTTATCTGCTGAGTAGCAGATGCATTTCTTTTTTTAAAAAAAATATTTTATTAATTTTTATAATTTTAAACAACAAAAAATCCAGATTAATTACAGCTCAACTTAATACATTCTTTTTCAACATACATTCTTTTTTTTTTTTTTTTTTTATAAAAATTCTTTTATTGAAACAATTAACATTGAACATAAAAACATGTTATGCAGCAATCATCATGATCCCTGGTATACAATACTAAGTATTAGTCTTTGAAAACGTCTGAGTTAGTAAGCCTTTTCCCCCACTCCTCGTGTCTAGCCTCAACTATACTCCTGTTACATTTTATTTTGATTGGTGTTTCCCTTATCCGTTTCAATATTAATGTGATCAACATTAAACATAAGATCCTATTGCTAAGCAATCATCCTAGAACATAGCATACAACATTAGGTATTAATCTTTGTAAACATCTGTTTTAGTAAACGTTCTTCCCTCCTCCCTTACATCTTCAAGTATACTCCGAATACATTTTGTTTGATTGGTGTTTCTCCTATGTATGGTCTATCTACTGTATCTAGTCTATCGCATATTGTACTTTTGCGCTTCTGAGTTGACTTCATCCCATTACTAGTGCAATCTTTTATGGTCCCCAACCCGAGATCCTGAGGTAAAAGTTTCATATCCTGAGGTAGAGATTCAGTCTACTTTAACAATATTAAAGCAAACAACGTTAGTCATAAGGTTATGTTAAGAGGCATTAGTTATAGAACATATTCATTCAACATTGGGTGTTAGTTTTTGTAAACCTTTGATTTGTTAACCCTTCATCCCTCCTCCCCTCGATCCTTAGCTGAACGCCAGCTGCATTCTGTTTGATTGGTGTCTCTCTTGGATATAGTCTATCCACTGTTTCCAGTCCGTCACAAATTGTTCATTGGAGCGACTTTTCAAATATGCTGATATTTTTGCCATTTCCGCCAGATTTGTTACTTTCACAGTCCATTCTTCAATAGGCGGTATTTCCGGATTCTTCCAGTACTGTCCCACCAATAATCTTGCTGCTGTAATTAAGTTCAAAAATAAAGTTGTCTCTGAGGTAGTGATATCCTTTGTGATCCCTAACAGAAAAGCCTGAGGTAGAAATTCTATACGCTTTTTGAAAATGGTTTGGAGTGTCCACCATATCTTCCTCCAGAATGCTTTGATTTTTCTGCATGTCCACCATATGTGGAAGTAGGTAGCCTCCCCGTCTCCGCACCTCCAGCATTTGGGCTGGGTGCCCGGGTAGATGAGTGATATTTTTTTCGGGTCTAGGTGCCATCTATAGAACATCTTGTAGAAGTTTTCCCTTAAGTGTTGCGATTTCGTGAATTCTACATTCCTCACCCAGATTTTCTCCCACGTGTCTATGGCGATAGGGTGTCCGAAGTCTTGCGCCCACTTTATCATACAGTTCTTGACTAGTTCGGTTTCAGAGTCCATTTCTATCAGAGTGCTGTACACTCATTTGATGTGCCTAATCCCCTGTTCTCTGATCTGTTTGATTAGGTTCTCGTCGTTCTGGGAGAAGCCTTTCTTCTTGTCTTCACGCCACCTTGACTGTAGTTGTATATATGATAGCCAGTTACTTCCTATTCCTCTGTTTGCTAGCGTTGCTTGAGATTTCAAGAGGAACCTGTTTTCTTCTCCCAGTACAAGCTCACTGTAGGGCACCACTCCTTGCCCTTGGGATGTGTTCATATCCCCTGTTGCGTGTCCAGGGATCGTCCAGATGGGAATCTTGTCGTGTAGGAGGTGCTTGTATTTCTTCCAGACCCATAGCAGTGGGATTCGTAGTGGGTTCTCCTTGAAGTTCCTATCTGCCTTTTTGTCGTATACTAGGTATGCGTGCCAGCCGAATCGTAGACCATGCCCCTCAACATTCAGAACTCTATCGTTTGTCATGTTGATCCAGTCACTAACCGCCACCAACGTTGCTGCATAGTAATATAGCTTTAGATTAGGCATTTTGAGTCCCCCTCTCTCCCTTGCGTCTTGGATGATTTTTAGTTTCACCCTCGGTCTCTTGTCGTCCCAAATAAATCTGTTGATGCCTTTCTGCCAACTGTCTAAGTCCGCATCTTTCTTGAGTATGGGTAGCATTTGAAAGAGAAATAGAAATCTGGGTAATACATTCATCTTTACTGTCGCTATCCTGCCGAGCAGGGACAGACGTAGCGATTTCCACCTTTCCAGGTCTGTTTGTATCTTATTCCACAGAACCTCGTAGTTATTCTTGTATAATTTCGCATTTGTTGATTCTATCTCCACTCCTAAGTATTTGACTTTCTTGACTATTTCACAACCCGTTATTCTTTCCAGGTTCCGTTTAGCTTTGTTGTCTAGGTTTTTGACTAGCATCTTTGTTTTTGATATATTTACTTTGAAGCCTGACACCCTACCATAGTCTTCCATTATCTCCATCAACTTCCTTGCTGATTGTGCTGGTTGCGACATTGTCACCAGCAGGTCATCCGCAAAGGCACATAGTTTGTATTCTTGCTGTTTAATCTGTATGCCCTGTACATCCTCAGCCGCTCTTATTCTGTTCAGTAAAATTTCCAGTGTTAGGATAAATAGCAGGGGGGACAGCGGGCAGCCCTGTCTCGTGCCTCTCTCTATATTAAATGAGTCCGTTAAGTCTCCATTGACAATGATCTGGCCTGTTTGTTTCTGGTAAATTGCCGTTATGGAGTTGAAGAACTGTGCTCCATTGACAATGATCTGGCCTGTTTGTTTCTGGTAAATTGCCGTTATGGAGTTGAAGAACTGTGCTCCCATTTTCATTTTCAGGACCAAGTTCGTCAGGAACGGCCAATTCAGTCTGTCGAAGGCTTTTTCTGCATCTACAAACATTAGAGCGGCGGGTATCTGGTTGTGCCTTTGCAGGTACTCTATTATGTTCAACAGCTGCCTCACGTTGGTTTTCATCTGGCGTCCTTGTATAAATCCCCTTTGGTCCGGGTGTATTGTTTTCTGTAAAACAGTCATTAGTCTATTGGCCAAAATTTTTGTGAAGATTTTATAGTCTGTGTTTAGTAGTGAGATGGGCCTGTAGTTTGCGGGCTGTGTGTTGTCTTTCCCCTCCTTTGGGATTAATGAGATGTAGGCTGTTTTCCAGGATGGTGGGACCTGGCCTCCTTCTTGAATGCTGGCAAATAGCTTTCTGAGGGGTTCTAGCATCTCATCCTGTAGATGCTTGTAGTAGGTCGCTGTTATCCCATCCGTCCCGGGCGATTTTCCTGCTTTCAGTTGTGTGATCGCTGAGTGTATTTCCTCCTTTGTGATTAAGGCATTCAGGGCTTCTCTTTGTGTGTCGGTAATCGCCTGTATCTTTTCGTTTTGTAAGAATTCATCTATCTCTTTGTCTTGTATCTTATCCTCGGCATATAGTTTCGAGTAGAACTCTGTGAAGGCTTTCTTGATGGTTTTTTGTCGGAATTCTAGCTTGCCTTTGTATTCTATCTTTTCAATTATGCGGGATTTTTGTTTCTTTCTTATAGTGTAAGCTAGCCAGCGGCCCGGTTTGTTGGCCTTGCAGAATGTCTTATGTTTTGCATATTGTATATTCCTTGCAACTTGGTCCGCCATCAACATGTCAAATTGCTTTCTTAAGATCTTGAGTCCTTCTTTGGTGACTTTGTCCTCTGGTCTTTTTATCAGTAGCCGCTCCATGTTGCTTATCTCATTTTCTAACTCTTTTCTTTTTTGTTCTTGTTGGCGACGGTGCCAGCTATTCATGGATATGAGGATCCCTCGCATGTACACCTTGCTGCCGTCCCAGATCTGTTCTATCGGTGTTCCGTTGTTCATATGTGTGCTGAAGTATTCCTTCATAGCTTTTTTGCATTCCGCCACCTTGTCTCCATGTCTAAACAGGTTTTCATTGATTCTCCAGGACCTCCTCTGTGTCTGGCCGTGTCTTAGTTCCATCCTCACATTAATACCTATATAAAATAACTATGGGTGTTGCTCGGCGGCACCCCCCCTACCACATCCCCCTCTTTACTTCCTCCCTATCTCCTACTTCCCTCCTCCTCACACCTCACTCCTTCCCTCTCCACCCTCCTCTCCTCCAACCATCCTACTTCCTCCCCCTCTTTCACTCCTCCCTCATAACCCCCTCCAGATGTAGTACAGAGGTACCGTCTGAGCAACCCCTCTTCTATCAGTAAGTATTTCTTTCTTATATATTACGAGTATTACAGTTGAGTACATTATTACACCCCCCAAACTACCCCCCCACTTCCCAGAGTGAATACAGGGTAAAGAATAGCAGATGCATTTCTGTTGAACTAGCTGCCTAAACTCTGTGCATTTCTGAACCCTGTCTCATATCATTTCTATAATTAATGGCTTTTATATTACCCAGAACTTGTGTAATTAAGTCACACGGGTAGGTGTTTGCTTCAAACCACGACGACATCATGAGCATCAGGTTATCATAGCACCAGTGAGGATCTCCTAGTGATTGTTCTTTTGTGACTTGTTCGGCAGAAGACGGCCATTTTCCCACAGGAAGGGAAATTCTTTAAGATAACAGCTTAGAAAATATTTTGCTCTTTTGATGGACCAATCTAGATCAAGGGTCTCCAACCTTGGTGACTTTAAGACTTGTGGATTTCAAGAATTGAATTCAACTCTCAACTTCAGAATTGGGAGTTGAAATCCACAAGTTGTAAAATCACCAAGGTTGGAGACCCCTGATCTAGAGAGAGGCCTTACACACAAAATCACCTTGCCCCTATATTCATGGGTTGAGGATTAATGCATTCCATTACATGTTGTGTTGCCGGAAGACTTTTAACGCTGATCAGGATTAACTCCAATTGGAACAAAAATAGTTTGTTACCTCTTCTCCTTCTACACTCTGTAAGACATTCAGAAATTAATCCTTTGCCATCTGGCCTCCAACAATAAATAGAAAAGGAGAAGTTTAATGAAGTTGGATTAGGAAGCCATGTTTATTTATATACGTTTTATTGCTCCTGGGTTATGAAAATAGGCTCCATGTGGTTCTGCTCTAACACAATATTCTCGCAACGTTGAAAAATAGCCTGTTAATGGGCAATGCAGGTATCCTTCTGCCACAACTGATGAATTAGAATGGGAAATTTGAATGCAAGCAGAATGTGCCAAAGTTTGCAGATTTATCTTCATTATTGCATGCACAGAAGGCACCCAAAAGAGTGGGGGCTGTCACCATATTTGGAAGCTGATTATTATCTTTGCAGGCAAGACCTAATGCAGCACTTTCCCCCCCACACACACACACATACACACAAACACACTTTTCCTATGTGAAGGAGCTTGTTGTGGCCAACATTTATGAAAGTCTCGTGTATTTTCTACCAACAATTTCTTCATGGAAGAAAGAATTTATTTTATTTTATTTTATTTTTAAAAAAAAAAGAATGACTAAAAGAATCACCATAGGTACAGTCGGTGGTGGGATTCAAATATGTGAACAACCGGTTCTCTGTGTGGATGCCGTTTCCGGAAGTCCATTCTGGGCCTGGGCAACAAAAAATTAGCTACTGGTTCTGCCGAAATGGTGCGAACTGGCTGAATCCCACCACTGGGTACAATAGAAATGACTGTTGGGAACACCAACCATCTACTTTCTTTTTCTTTTTGGTCTCTTAATTGCAGCAGAGAAACAAATTATCATGCAGGGAACATTGTCTAATATTGACATGTTCTGCCATTTTGGTTTTCAGTGCAGCAAACAGTTGACCAGACCATGCTCTACCTCAATGTTAGGCATATGAAATTAATGAATGGATTGTGTCCCATCAGGGATCTTAGCAACCACACACGGCAGACAGGTTTTCCCCAGACAAAACATCTCAGCTGTCCAGTCAGTGGAGCATGGGAGGGATGCAGCCGCTGTCTGAAGGAGCTCTGGGAATGTGCCTGCAAGCTTTCCCTGCTCGCTCTTTACCCTGATACGTCACTAGCTTGTCAGTTGGGATATTTTTATTGAAAGAAGCTTCCAGAAGACCAAGAGAGCCATGATCACTTCTGGTGGATAGATCCTCTGACTCTGGCAAATGCCTTTGTTTGTTTCATTGGAGCAATTGAGGGCTTATTTAATGGCAATGGCCTAGAGATGATAGACATAAACAGACAGACAAATAGATAGATAATTGGTAGGTAAATAGATAATATATGATAGAGTAGATAGATAGATAGATAGATAGATAGATAGATAGATAGATAGATAGATAGATAGATAGATAGATAGATAGATAAATGGATGATGATGATGATGGATGATGATAGGTAGATAGTTAAATAGATGATAAGTAGAGATAGATAGGTAGATAGTGATAATAGGAAGTAGACAGAGGATAAATAGATGAGAGAAAAAGAGACAAATGATAGACAGATATAGACGGTTGGGTAGATAGATGATAGAAGATAGATAGATAGATAGATAGATAGATAGATAGATAGATAGATAGATAGATAGATAGGTAGATAGGTAGGTAGGTAGGTAGGTAGGTAGGTAGGTAGGTAGGTGGGTGGGTGGGTAGGTAGGTGGGTAGGTAGGTGGGTAGATGGGTAGATGGGTAGATAGATAGATAGATAGATAGATAGATAGATAGATAGATAGATAGATAGATAGATAGATAGATAGATAGATAGATAGATAGATAGGTGGGTGGGTGGGTGGGTGGGTGGGTGGGTGGGTGGGTGGGTGGGTGGGTGGGTGGGTGGGTGGATAGAAGATAGATGGATGGATGGATGGATGGATGGATGGATGGATAGGTAGGCAGGTAGGTAGGTAGATGGGTAGGTAGATAGATAGATAGATAGATAGATAGATAGATAGATAGATAGATAGATAGATAGATAGATAGATAGATAGATAGATAGATAGATAGATAGATGGGTGGGTGGGTGGGTGGGTGGGTGGGTGGGTGGGTGGATAGAAGATAGATAGATAGATAGATAGATAGATAGATAGATAGATAGATAGATAGATAGATAGATAAGCAGCAGCCAGCCAGACAAACGGACAGACAGACAGATAACGGATGGACAGACAGACAGACAGACAGATAACAGATGAATCTGCTTTTCCTGCCAACAGGTTTCCTACTGTGGAAGGGAAAGGAAGCTGGAGAATCCATCAATCACTCTCCTGAACCTGTCTTGCATTAACTATTTAACTACTTACCAGTCTCACCACCAAGCACAATAAAGCTTAATCAAAGGGTGAGCACAATTTATGCCAATGCAGCTATCTGTCAAGTCAAGGTTGAAAGGAACGCATGTTAATATAGCTTTGAGAAAGTGCCAAACTCTAAGCTCAAGAAAACCAAGAATACCGGTCTTGCCAAGACGAGTATCAGAAATCTGGCCAAGTCTTCAATTCATGGGGGGGGGGGGGAAAGCCACGATTTAGCAGTCTAAAACTTGTCCAAAGCAAGATGTTGGCTTCTGGTAATCCATGGAGTTAGGTAACCTGACTTAGATGTTTGATGATAATTAGGATACTTCAGTTTCCACAGTCCAAGAAATAGATAGATAGATAGATAGATAGATAGATAGATAGATAGATAGATAGATAGATAGATAGATAGACAGACAGACAGACAGACAGACAGACAGACAGACAGACAGACAGACAGACAGACAGACAGACAGACAGACAGACAAGATAGATAGATAGATAGACAGACAGACAGACAGACAGACAGACAGACAGACAAGATAGATAGATAGACAGACAGACAGACAGACAGACAGACAGACAAGATAGATAGATAGACAGACAGACAGACAGACAGACAGACAACCTTTATTGTCATTTTTTCCTGTGGGCACAATGGCACACATTAAAAATGAAATTTAGTTGCTTGCTCTCAAAGTGTACACATACATAACACACATGTAAACATACTATATACAATATATACTTGTTATATAGACCTCCATACTTACATATAAGTAACATATAAATATTAATCACTGTCCATCTTGAATACATAATGGAAGGAAGAAGCTTTAGAGTTTACAAAGTTAATACTGTCTGGCACAAAATAAGAACAACATTTGCCTATCTCCAGGTTTTGGGTTTTCAACTCTTCACCAGGTTTTCTCAAAATTCTCAAATAATTGTTCTGGAATAACACCCATCATCTTTTTCAGGTTTCATCTGGTAGATTTCTGTCTAAATTTACTTCACGTTGCACTGCAGACCTGCAAAGTATGAGCAATACTATACCTTGGCGATTTTATGAAGGAATCACATGGACCTCAGTTCTTTCGAAGATCAATGCTTCAAAATCAATACTTATTTTATTGAACGCCACATAGATAAATATTCCAAAATCAAAGCAGTCAAAAGATTTCATCTTGAAAGAATTAAAAAATGCATTCTCAAAGAGAATCAATGCACCCAGACATTCAAACACAATAAATTCAAGTCAAAAGGAAAATATGCTTAACGAAATGCAAATAGTTTGATAAGTTATACAGAGCTGCGTGTCTCTCCTCTGTCCTGGTGTGAAATTTGCCAAATGGCCATGATTTCTTATTAATTTGATTGGTTTCTCCATTCTGAGATCTGGAGAAAATACCCAAATTTAGCAAAGAAAGGGATATTTGCAGGATCGCGTCCTCTTCCTGGTTTGATTTCAATGACTATCTGAACTGCCAAGTAGTTTCATATGAATATTTTTTTTTAAAAAAAATAGGTTGTTATGGAATTATGTCTAAATTCATATCTAAGTCAATTTAGAAATGAAAGTCTTTCTTTGGGGGAAAAGGGAAGGAAAACTTTGCAGAGAAGTTAATGGAAAGGCTATCTTTTCTTTGTCCTGTGACTAAGTGAATGTTGAAGCAAGCAAGAATGAAAGAAACATAAGATCTCAATGAAAGCTAAAAGAACTAGCAATTTATTTTGTGAGGTTTTTCATAAAAACAATGCTTAAAAGCTCCCTACCCTCTGATCTCCCAGCAACTGAGAAACACAGTTAATATTTCCAATTATGTCATATTTTAAATGTACAAAGCCTCGCTTCCTTATTAAAGTGCTCTAGATGGAGCTATCTCTATATGCTTCATTTTAGCAAGCTGCTAACATGAATGCAGATTTGTCATCAACTAGCACAAATAAAGCATCAAAAGCATGTCATCCAAACATTAGTTTTCTTATGCTAAAAGGAAGAGTGGGTGTTGCTTATCAAACACTCTCAAATATCAAACATAAAAATGGTGCCAAAGAAGATGTTAAACTTAGGATCCTACAGAGTAAATTAATTGTTGACTATTGTTGTAATAATGCAGCCTTGCATAAAAGAAATCTGTTGAAAATTCATGTTAACAATTACACAAATTAATTACAGTGATTCCCTACACTGATGGGCATCACTATATATCCGAGGGGCGGTCACATAGAAGAAGGGAGACAACCTATTCTCCAAAGCCCCTGAAGGCAGGACAAGGAGCAATGGAATGGAAAATAATCAGGGAGAGAAGCAACCTAGAACTAAGGAGAAACTTCCTGATAGTGAGGACAATTAACCAGGGGAACAGAAGTTGCCTCCAGAAGTTGTGAGTGCTCCAACACTGGAGATTTTTAAGAAGAGACTGGACAGTCATTTGTCCAAAATGGTATAGGGTGTCCTGCTTGTGTGTTAGATTAGAAGATCTCCAAGTTTCCTTCCAGCTCTGTTATTTTGTTAAATCTTTCATTGTGTTCTATTAACGATAAGCAACCATAATTCCACACCTAGTTAGTGCTTGGTAGGGAGAAACTAGTGGGAATTTCCAGGCTTACAAGTGAGGCTGGCTTAAACTAGACATCCAGTCTAAGAAGGCATTCAAACCACTTCAACTTCCATACTAAAGAATCCTCATGGATGTGTACAAGAAATTACCAGGAGATGTTACCTCTTATTATTGTGTCAGATGTTACCTCTTATTATTGTGTCAGTTTACTCCTTCCAGTTCAAGGCGTGGAGTTATCTGTATAAAATAATGACAGAGCAAAGTTACACAGTGGATAACTGGAGATAAACCAGGATTGTGCTCTTCCCCAAGGTACACCAGTGTTTCCTCTTGGTTGTGACTCAACCATAGGCATATTATTAGACAGAGCAGCAGCTTCTTCAGACACAGAAGGTGTAAAATGATGGAAAATTATCATAAGATAAAACTATGTATGTTGCTCTGAGTATCCACTAAAATAGAAAGATTGAATACATTGTGAATGAATGAGTGAGTGAGTGAGTGAGTGAGTGAATGAATGAATGAATGAATGAATGAATGAATGAATGAATGAATGAATGAATGAATGAATGAATGATCCAATTTGCTCCCCTTGATGTAGCCTGCCATTTTTAGCTGTAGGGACAAAATTGTCTCATTGCCAGTGTTGAATCAGTTGCTAGATTTATTTATTTATTTATTTATTTATTTATTTATTTATTTATTTATTTATTTATTTATTTATTTATTTATTTATGTTATTTCTATACCGCCCCCCTCCCGAAGGACTCGGGGCGGTGTACAGCCCAATTAAAAAACATCAACATACAAAAAGTTAACTTTAGTTCATCTAGCAACATAAGAAGAGTGGGAATATTTTACATTTCAGCAAAATGCCCTGGCCATTTGTTTCAATGAAATCCTTTTTAATATGACTATCCTGTCCTTTTCCTTAGTCGGTAAGATTCATTGATTGCTAGATTTGAAATTCTATCCAGCAGTCTTTTAACAGTGATTGGTTTTAAAACACACATACATTAATGACAAAATAATTTGTTGCTGCAAATCTGGGCTACAGTAGATTTTCCCCTCTAGTGAAATATGATATTTCCCATCTCTGTGCCTGAAAAAGACACAATTCTTCATGTCTTGATAGACTCCGGACACTGGGGATACAGCCAAGATTTCCATCTTTCTCCCCCAACAGTTGATTCAAAGATCTATCAGCCATGCCATTGACATCAGTCCAAAATATGAGATGAAGCTACAATGCCACTTTTTCCAATGTGCAACATCCACGTAGGTTGCTCTCCTAGCAAGTCTAATGAGATACCTGCTGGTGTCACAAATGTAACACTGGCTCCTTGGAGTAAGGTAGGTAGTTAAATATTTGGCCAGCTCTCTTGAGTATTTTTCTCTCATACTGTTGTCCATTTTCTGTTTGTAAAGGACTTATTTTGCCCAAAATAAGCAGGAAAGGAAGATAAAGTATAGGAAGAGATATGGGTCATATCATAAAAGCTGATTTCTCCAGTGGCTTGATAATAGACAGACAGACAAACAAACACACAGACTGACATTGAAGAGTAAATCGAAGGCATTTTGAATGTCTGCATTGAAATTGGTAAATGCAGATGAAGCCTTCAGTGCTGGGATTCTACAATTAATCAAATCTGCATTTCCTTCCCAAAGAAGATGCTTGTTTATTTGTTTTATTTGTGCCTCAGTCAATAGACTTTAGTTGGTTTACAGGAGGAGGAGGAGGAGGAGGAGGAGGAGGAGGAGGAGGAGGAGGAGGAGGAGGAGGAGGAGGAATTTTGATCCCCAATCAAACCTCCAAAGTTGATGATAAGCCTCCAGTAAGAATAGATCAGGCAAAGATTCTCTCAGATCTTAGGAATCTCAGTTACAAATTTTATGGAAGAACTGGGTCCCTAAATAAAAGCCTGCGAATACAAGAATCAGTTTTATGGAACAAACAGTAGTATTTACATATCTACACCCTTTATGTTAAATGTCACGCACAATGTTAAGTGACTTTTAAAAAAAAAAAACTTAGGCAGGTCTGGTGCATAAGAGGGTTCAAATGAATGAAATATTACCAAGGTTAAGTTCTCCTTCCTAACTTTAAAACCACGTCAAAGAGTGATGGTGTCGGATATTAACCAAATGTATTTTTCCCCCAAATGCACAAAGAGACATTCCAGCTGTGGCTTCCTTGATCCGATCTGTGGTGTTTTCTTTGATCAACTCACACCTTTTGAACCCTGCAGTGACGTGTATAAAGGACATCCAGACACAGTTACTCTCTTTCTCATCCTCCAGCCTTTGGAGCTGGTAAGCTGATCGTCGCTTTTATCATCGGCCTAAAATTATCCACTATTGTGCAGAAATTCTTCGCATTCAGTCGCTCTACAAATCAGAGGCTCACAGCTCTTGGTAGGGTGCTCTGATTAAGCATACACATTTCTGCAGATTTGGAAAAGCCAGCTCTTTATATGAAAGCATCTATCAGCTTCTTCTTCTTCTTCTTTAAAAAAGGCACAAAAAAAATCTTCTTTCTGTAAAGCTGTTTTAACCTTGAGCAGACCTATGGAGTTGATAAAGCGAACCAAAGCTTCATTAGCATAATACTAAGCCAACCCCATTGAATTCTGTCAATTTGGGGCATTAGCTTCCATTTCTCTACAGATAACTCTGAATAGATAATCACAAAGAATGAAGGAAGGCTGAATTAAATAACAGGCCACTGCCACAAAGGAGAATACAATCATTTACTTTCGAAAGCAAAATGATCAGTGGGAATCAGCATGACGGTTGATTTAAAAGGGTGGATTCCTTCCATGTTCAGCAAAGGTCCAGTTCAGAGATACGGAACGCATCTCTAAATTATTTAGAGTAAGTAATAATTACCGTGCTGTTCTCCAAGACAGGTAGAACCCTGGTCATTTGTTTGATATAGGCTGTGAAGCTCAATGTCCATAGGAAATTTTAGCAGGGGTTCAAGGAAGTTTTGAAGGCAGAGACCTACCTGCAACTGCACAGGAAAAAAGGAATATTTCCTACCTAACCAGTTTTGGAGGAAGGGAAATCGTCAGTTTATCTGATGTTAATATTTCAAATAGAACCAAGCTAGAGGAAAACTTCAGTAGGCTTCAAAAATGAAAGGAAATGAAATGTCATATCAAATCAAACTATTATGGTGGTCAAAGACCAGCATAAGGGACGCTGGGGTATGAGAAACTGAAAAACTGACTGCAAAATAAAATTACGTGTTACAAGCTAAAGATATTTTTAAAAGTCTAAAAAGTTTTAAAAGGCGTCTAAAGGATGGTAGGAGCAATAGACGGCAAAGTGAATCTATCATAATACTGAATAGAGCAGAGCAGAGCAGAGCAGAGCAGAGCAGAGCAGAGAAGAGAAGAGAAGAGAAGAGAAGAGAAGAGAAGAGAAGAGAAGAGAAGAGAAGAGAAGAGAAGAGAAGAGAAGAGAAGAGAAGAGAAGAGAAGAGAAGAGAAGAGAAGAGAAGAGAAGAGAAATGGAATGGAACGGAACGGAATGGAATGGAATGGAATGGAACAGAATGGAACGGAACGGAACGGAACGGAACAGAACAGAACAGAACAGAACAGAATAGAATAGGTTTATGGGCCAATTGTGATTGGACACACAAGGAATTTGTCTCTGGTGCAGAAGCTCTCAGTATATCTTTTTTTTATATATATAACATTTTTTTATTATTAGATATATATTTGTACATGTAAACAAAGAAAAAAATCAAGTTAAATGCTATTCAACTTAATACAATCATTTTAAATTTGTAACCATTCTTCACTCCGTATATCAAGATTTAACTATAAGCCAGATACATTTTCTTTGATTGGTGTTTCTCTTGTATGTAGTCTATCCAATGTTTCCAGTCCAACATATATTTTTCATTTGAATGATCCTTCAAATATGCAGATATTTTAGCCATTTCTGCCAAATTCATAACTTTCAAAGTCCATTCTTCAATAGATGGTAATTCTGGCTTCTTCCAATATTGTCCCACCAACAGTCTCGCTGCTGTGATCAAGTTCAAAATTAAGTTCGTCTCTATGGTGGTACAGTCTTTTATGATCCCTAACAAAAACAACTGAGGTAGAAATTCAATATGCTTTTTCAAAATGGTTTGAAGTGTCCACCATATTTTTCTCCAGAAAGCTTTAATTTTTCTACATGTCCACCATACATGAAAATATGTAGCCTACCTTGTCGTGTATGTCTTGTTGTGTTGCTGAGAGCCAATGTCCCTGTTCCTTCAGTCTGAATTTCTTCTGCATTTGTAAAGACAGGAAGAGGAATATGCCTAGAAAGTTGATTAGTGTTCAGAATCTCATCTTTTGGGTATGTAATCCGCAGTGAGATGCAGAAAATAATAAAAAAAAACATCAAACCTATTAGAGAGCACTTCACCAAAACTGCCATCGGCAGCACTATCTTGAGATGAGCACATTATAATGACAGATTAGGTGTTCCTTAAAACTGGTTTGTGGTGCAGCTCACCTCGTTCTGGAGAATTTTGAGTACAACGGCACAGAACCTGTCAGTGTTGAAGGTTGGGGCAGGTTTGGCAATTGAGAGCATCAGGGAGATGTAGAATTGTCCTGGAAGTCCCGAACACTCATAGAATAAGGGCGTGATGAGGCTAGCATGAATGTCGCTATCATACAGGCAGTGGATCATAAATTTAACAGAATAACAGAATTGGAAGAGACCTTGGAGGTCTTGTAATCCAAACCCCTGCTCAGGGAAGAGACCCTTATACAAGTGGCTGTCCAGTATCTTCTTAAAAGCTTCCAGTGATGGAGCACCCACAACTTCTGACGGCAAGCTGTTCCACTGGTTAATTGTTCTCACTGTTAAGAAGTTTCTCCTTAATTCCAGGTTGCTTCTCTCCTTGATTGGTTTCCATCCATTGCTTCTTGTTTTGCCTTCTGGTGCTGTGGTGAATACGTTGATCTCCTCTTCTTTGTAGCAGCCTCTCAAATATTGGAAGACTGCTATCATGTCACCTCTAGACTAGACATACCCAATTCCTGCAACTAATCTGTGCCTCCTCCTCCTCCTCCTCCTCCTCCTCCTTTCTTCTTTCCTTCTTCTTCTCATTTTGCCAAAGTTTAACACTAGGCTGTCTTAGCTGTAGGTTGGAGTTGAGGCAAAGGCAACATCATGAGAAGATAATTTTCAAAAATAGATACCAGGACAGGTTCATAATATTGCTAGCTTAGGACAGCTTTGCAGGCAGATGTCACGTACTGTGAACACTATAAATTCAAAATTTGTGGCTGGCAAAGAGTTAGTAGGAGACTAATATAGCTATTATATTATAATATATTATAATATATTATAATATTAAGGGAGAATGGAATAGCTATTTTGAGCTAATTAGCTCTCATCAGCCAAACATACCCTTCTGAGATTCGAACCTGGGCTGCTTGCACTTTAGGTAGCTGTGTTAAGCTCTAGGCCACAGGCTCTTTCTCACTTTGTCAGCTGTGTCAGGGAGGGAAGAGACAGGGGAGGAGAATTACCTTGAGTGTTTTTGATGCACCCTGTCGGCCCAAATATGGGAGAAAGAAATCTTTTTTTCTTATATATAATAAAGATAAAAAGGATATATGCAGTGTTATCTTCATTTTTGATGTCAAAAGGGTCTCTCTCTGTGTCTCTCTCTCCCTCCCTCCCTCCCTCCCTCTCTCTCTTTCTGCCCTTGGTCTGTTAGTCCCCTTCCCCCACTCTTTTTCTTTCTCTCTCTCTCTCTCTTTCTCTCTCTCCCCCCCTCTCTCTGATCTTCTGCTCACCTGGCAAGCTGGCTTCAAGATGTTCTCCAACAAGCTCAGAGGTAGGCAACCTCGGCTCTTTTATGACTCATGGACTTCAACTCCCAGAATTCCTGAGTCAGCATAGCTGGGCTAGCTAGCTCTCTCCTGCCCTTCCTGCTTCCTGCCTGCAGAGACACAGCAAAGGGAGGAGCCCCGCCCAAAAAGCTTTTCAGCTTGTCAGAGAGCACCATGAGTCCATTCTCTTTTACACACAAACACACACACACACACACACACAGAGAGAGAGAGAGAGAGAGAGAGAGAGAGAGAGAGAGAGAGAGAGAGAGAGAGAGAGAGAGAGAGAGAGAAAAGCAGGGAAGTGCAAGTGCCTCTCTGTGTCTCTGTCTCTCTCTCTGCAAATGGCAGAGGAGGCTGGGAGCCACAGGGGAAGGCTCAAAGAGCCGCATGCAGCTCCGGAGTCGCATGTTGCCAACCTGTGGCCTAGGGGAACATGAGAAGAATCCCAGAACTTGGGAAGGCCTTTCAGCTGATGTGGTACATCAAGAACCAGCTTTCATTTCAAGAATGCAGAAAAGAAAAGAAAAAAGCATGGGATTATATTTTTAAAGCTTCAGAATAGAGAGTTAAGAATGGCCTTTGTACATTCCCCACAAGGGGAATACATGGAAGTTTTAATACATCAAAGAGCATTTTCTTTGATACGTTGAAAGTAGAAGATGGATAAAAAGAAAGATGGGAGGGGAAAATAGATTTGGAAGAAGAAAATAGAGCGAATGATTGATGAGGAGGCAGGCATTTGCATGTTGCTGACTAGGGTCAAAAATGGCCAAGTGAATCCCTCATTAGTTTTTCTCCCCCATAAAATATTCCTGGGAGAACTTACTACTCCAGGCCTTGCAGCCTCTCATATAAAACCAAATGTCTAACAAAATCTATTAGAATACTGCTCGCCATTCCTAGGTACTTCTGAAATTAATAACATTCCTATATAATATTTCTATCTCATATTTCTGCTTTTACATTGACCTGGATATTCAGCAAGTTTTAAAAATGGTGCAGGCATTTAATTTCAAAGTCCCATTTCATGGCTTCCTTTATACAATAGATCTTAAGATGTTGCCCCTACACCAGTGCATATATATGTATTTGTGTGTGTGTGTGTATTAATCACTGTCCATTTTGGGGAGCACCCATAGATCTGGGAGGCAAGCTATTCCGTTGATTAACTGTTCTCACTGTCAATGATGAATTGTTCTCATTTCCTCCACATGGACATATCTGAACAACACATTTGTGATAACTCTCTGGGTCACTGGCTGCATTGTCAAATGATGAATCATCATCATCATCATCATCATCATCATCATCATCATCATCATCATCATCAGGGCTTTTTTGTCATAGAACGCCCAGAACGGAGTTCCGGCACCTTTTGTGGATGAAACTTTGTAGGGTAGGCAAGGCGGGTTGTATAATGTGTGTGAGTTCCGGCACGTTGGGTTTTTTTACCAAAAAAGCACTGATGATGATGATGATGATGATGATGGTGGTGGTGGTGATAATAATAATAATAATAATAATAATAATAATAATAATAATAATAATAATGTTGGAAGGGACCTTGGAGGTCATCTAGTCCAACCCCCTGCTCAGGCAGGAAACCCTATACCATTTCAGACAAATGGCTGTCCAGTCTCTTCTTGAAACCTTCCATTGGTGGAGCATTCACCGCTTCTGGAGGCAGGTTGTTCCACTGGTTAATTGTTCTGACTGTCAGGAAGTTTCTCCTTAGTTCTAGGTTGCTTCTCCCCTTGGTTAGTTTCCATCCGTTGCTTCTTGTCCTACCTTCAGGCGCTTTGGCGAATAGCTTGACTCCCTCTTCTTTGGGGCAGCCCCTGAGATACTGGAACTCTGCTATCATGTCACCCCAGGTCCTTCTCTTCATTCGACCTTCTTCCGCATGGACTTTCCTTCAGACATTTAAAGAGTCCCAGCATTGTGGTCTTTTCTCAAAGCTAAACTTGCTCGGCTCTTTACTTTCTAATCCCCAGATAATCTTTGTTGCCTTTCTTTGAACCTCTTCCAATCCGTCTGAATATTTCTTTAAGTGCGGTCATGGTACTCAAGCTGGTATATATGACAAAATTAGGATCTTTGGGGCTGTAATAAATATTCCACCGTATTGCACTGCACTGCACTGTATTACAGGAAAACGGTGATATCACTTGTATTCAATTTTAATTAAAAGGAACAGTAAAGAATAGAATATACTCGTACCACTATAGAGACGTCCAGAGTGAGACATCAGATAGGGAGAAAAGAGTCTTGAAAGAGAAATGTAAATGTTCTGTATCTTATAAGAAATGTAATGAGTTTTGACTTCAAACAAATAATGTAAGGGTTTGAAAAGTTTTTAGAAAGAGTGAGAAAAAGGAATTGTTACCACTTGAGTTTTATGCTGGCTGATTTTACACTGGAAGGGGGAAAAAATGAAAGAAACCTTTAGTAACTTTGGAAGAAGATATTTCTTTAGAGTAAAATTCTAAAGAAGTATGAGAATAAGGATACCCCAAAGAGCCTCTAAACAATGTGCTTAAGAAGCTGGTAGGAAGTTACTATAATTATATTTATTTCTGCCTCTGTCACATGAAATAAAATATTTTGAAAACCTTCATTTCAATAAGTTTGATTTGCTGAAACCTATTTAAGTAGCTAGAGAATCTGCAGGCAGACAGAGAGTAGTCCCAGCCACGGAACTAAATCTGGGTGTAGTAAAAGAAGCTTCCTCTTCTGCCTAAACAAACTGGAGACAGTCTTAACATCTGTATCAAAACATTCAATCGACCTTGGATTATGGCTTATTTAACAAAAGGTAATTTTTCAGACTCCTACATATTGCTGAAAATGCAACGAGAATAGTACTTCACTGATGTGTGTGCCTGTGTTTGCACAGAGATATTTTATGTATGTGTGTTGCAATATTAAATCATATTTTAATAAAACTGAATTGTACTTCATGAAAAAGTCATTACACATATTAATTTAATTTTGAGGTAAAGTTTGATATTTTCAGGCTTGCATATTCTTTGGAAAGAGAGACCTCTTATGAAGAAACCGATGGCTAGGCAAACAGATTGTCCATGCCTGTAGGAAGGATAAATGGATGGCCCCATTTAGCGGATGGAAGACATGACGTTACTTGTGACCGATTATGATGATGATATCCATTCAGTTGTATCCAACTCTTGGCAATTCTTTGGACCAGGTCTCTCTGATCTTGCACTACTTCTTTGAGTTGTTCTATGCTGTGATCAGTGACGGCTTTGATGGTGTCCAGCCACCATGTTCTGGTTTCCTTTTACCGCTAACTCTTCCAAGCATAATTGCTTTCTCCAGTGAATTCCCGTGTAAGACATGGCCAAAGTAAGTGAAACACAGTTTTGTGATTTTTGCCTTCTAGTGACACACCTGGTTTTAGATGTTCCATTTCTTGCTTGTTGGTCACCTTTGCTGTCCAAGGAATAGGCAGAAACCTTCTCCAGCACCACAGCTCAAACACGTTTTCTTCCTGTCTCGTTTTTTAAGGTCCATCTTTCACAGTCATTGGTAGCTATGGGGAATATTGTGAGTATTGAATGAGTTGCTTACAGATGTAAATCATCTGCAGTGCTATACGATCATCCTTTACGGAAAGTGTTGGGTAAAATTTTATATCCATGTCTGTGAGCTGTGATGGCGCAGTGGTTAGAAGGCAGTACTGCAGGCTACTGACTGCCAGCTGCCAGCATTTCGGCAGTTCGAATTTCACCAGCTCAAGGTTGACTCAGCCTTCCATCCTTCCAAGGTTGGTGAAATGAGGACCCAGATTGTTGGGGGTAATGTGCTAACTCTGCAAACTGCTTAGAGAGGGTTGTAAAGCACTGTGAAGTGGTATATAAGTCTAAGTGCTATGGCTATTACTATTTATACATACATACATACATACATACATACATACATACATACATACATACATAATCAGAATAGAGTTGGAAGCAATGGTGGGATTCAAATATGTGAACAACCGGTTCTCTGTGTGGATGCTGCTTCCAGAAGTCCATTCTGGGCCTGGGTAACAAAAAAATAGCTACCAGTTCTACCGAACTGGTGCAAACTGGCTGAATCCCACCACTGGTTGGAAGGGACCTAGTCTAACCCCCTGCTCAAGCAGGAGACCCTATATCATTTCAGACAAATGGTTGTCTTATTTCTTGTGATGGAGCACTCATAGCTTCTGGAGCCAAGCTGTTCCACTGGTTAATTTTCCTCACCAGTGAGGTGATTCAAATATGTGAACAACCAGTTCTCTGTGTGGGTGCCACTTCCAGAAGTCCATTCTGGGCCTGGGCAACAAAAAATTCGCTACCGGTTCTGCCGAAGTGGTATGAACCAGCTGAATCCGACCACTGGTCCTCACTCTTAGGAAGTTTCTCCTTATATACATGTATGTATGTATACATGTTCTCATTTTGGTACTGAGCCAAGCCAAAACACATAGGCTCTAATACGTCTGACAGCCTTGCTAACAACAGAGATGAAATGAAGCATCCAACAGATCGTTTTAATTGCACAATACATGGTTATTTGTTTCTAGGGAATCAATATCATCTCCTAGGATAAGGCTGATATAATAAGTCTCATTCTGACATTTCCCAGCCAAAAATAATAATTCAAGAAGCAGTTATCATATGTTTCTATTTACAGAAGGGGCATCTCTCTTCCATCAGCAATCGTAAAATGCCTGGTAGCAAATCCCAACCTTTGATGCTTTCATTTATTACAGCTTGCTCCCTGATATATAGAGCATTTTAAGAGTAGGTTGATAGATAATTGGGGAGGGAGAATTAGTATCAGAGGAAAATGAAAACGTAGGAAAGGACAAAGCCATTATTAACACTAACCATGTCCAAAATATCTTTGTTTGCAGACTTATCCTGATACTGGATAAGTTGACTATCCCAAGATTCTGTCCTCTTCACAATTTTCCAGTGATGTTTGCCCCTGTTCTCACACTTAGTATACTTAGCATCATGCCTCTGTAACACCAACAACTGCACTCCAGTTGCATGATAGACGTGCCCATATCAATTCTTCAAAGGACCTATTTTGCATTGCTTAGATCAATGTTCCTCAACCTTGACAATGTTCAGAGATGTGGATGTCAACTCCTAGAATTCTCTAGCCAGGAGTCCACATGTTTTAATGTTGCCAAGGTTGAGAAACCAAGGTTTAGCCCACAGGCCTGGGATGAGCTGAATATTCCATTATAAGCTTTAACTTCAAAACGGTGAAGAGCTCCTTGGGAGAAAAATGGAGCCCAACTTCTCTGTGTAGGTCACTAAATACTCTGCAGCAGAATAAAAACTAGGCATCTATTTCGATCATTTTTATAAGGGGAGGAAAGCAGCAACCAGCTAAACCCATTGGGTCCAGATACCGTATTTCACTGAAAGTAAGATTTACCCCGAAAATAAGCCCAGGTTTTGGGGTGGAGCACATGCCTAAAAATCAAGCTAGGGCAGGGCTTGGGGGGGTAAAGCTGCCCCACGCGCCCTGCACCCCCTTACCTGGCAGCCAGGCCTCTCCTCGCCGGCCCACTTCTTCTGAAGCGTCCCTAGGCCTGCATTTCACAGTCAGTGTCCTTCCAGAAAAGCCTCTGACTATGAAATTTATTAATTGGACTTGTATGCCGCTTCTCTCCGGAGACTCGGAGCGGCTTACAACATATACAAAACATCAAAGAATCTAAGTCCAATCAAAATATTAAAAATATTTTAATATTTTGCAGGCCGGAGCTCCATTCTCAGCTGCAGAATGAAGCTGTTCCTTCGGCCACAGAAGAAGTAGGCCAGCTGGGCGGTGCTATCAATGCTGGAGGTGAGTGGAAAAAGACACACACACACACAAACACACACACACACACACACCAAAAATAAGACCTGGTGCCCTTCTTTTGGAGGAAAAAAAAAATAAGACCAGATCTTATTTTTGGGGAAACACGGTAGACAGTGCTGGAAGGTACTTAAAAAGAAAGAAGTACGCCAGCACAGCACAGAAAAAAAAAAAAGGGCTGCAAATTGTTTTCTTGAAGTAGTAGAATTGTTTCCCCCTTTATCTGCTCTTTCTTACATTGGGAAACATTATAAAAACTTTAGAAATCATCCCAGGGTTCAAAGTAGTATAGGTTGCTCTACTTCCTGATTTTGAAGCAAGCGTCAACCTGGCTTAGGAGCTTGTGGGGAAAAACTGAGGCTTCTCTCACTATACACACTCATCCTAAAGAAGGCTTCTTGGGCCTCTCTGAGCTTGCAGATGTTTCACTATTCCCTTGCAGATGTTTCACTACCCCAAACTGGGTAACGTCATCAGCACTGGGTAACACTGATAATTCCCAGTTGGATAATGAAATGTTTCATTATCTGCAAGAAAACCACCAAGTTCAGAGAACATCCACAATCCTCCTTCTCCTTTTCCTCCTCCTCCTCCTCCTCCTCCTCCTCCTTCCCCTCCTTTTCCTCCTCCTCCTCCTCCTTGCAAATCCTCCTCCCTTCTAGCATTGATAATGTTCCCTAGTTGGATAATGAAACATCTGCAAGAAAACCACCAAGCTCAGAGACCATCCATAATCCTCCTCCTCCTTCTCCTCCTCCTCCTCCTTCCCCTCCTTTTCCTCCTCCTCCTCCTCCTTGCAAATCCCCCCTCCCTTCTAGCACTGATGATGTTCCCTAGTTGGATAATGAAACATCTGCAAGAAAACCACCAAGCTCAGAGACCATCCATAATCCTCCTCCTCCTTCTCCTCCTCCTCCTTCTCCTCCTCCTCTTCCTTCCCCTCCTTTTCCTCCTCCTCCTCCTTGCAAATCCCCCCTCCCTTCTAGCACTGATTATGTTCCCTAGTTGGATAATGAAACATCTGCAAGAAAACCACCAAGCTCAGAGACCATCCATAATCCTCCTCCTCCTTCTCCTCCTCCTCCTCCTTCCCCTCCTTTTCCTCCTCCTCCTCCTCCTTGCAAATCCCCCCTCCCTTCTAGCACTGATGATGTTCCCTAGTTGGATAATGAAACATCTGCAAGAAAACCACCAAGCTCAGAGACCATCCATAATCCTCCTCCTCCTCCTTCTCCTCCTCCTCCTCTTCCTTCCCCTCCTTTTCCTCCTCCTCCTCCTTGCAAATCTTCCTCCCTTCTAGCACTGATAATGTTCCCTAGTTGGATAATGAAACATCTGCAAGAAAACCACCAAGCTCAGAGACCATCCATAATCCTCCTCCTCCTCCTTGCAAATCCCCCCTCCCTTCTAGCACTGATGATGTTCCCTAGTTGGATAATGAAACATCTGCAAGAAAACCACCAAGCTCAGAGACCATCCATAATCCTCCTCCTCCTTCTCCTTCTCCTCCTCCTCCTTCCCCTCCTTTTCCTCCTCCTCCTCCTTGCAAATCTTTCCCTCCCTTCTAGCACTGATAATGTTCCCTAGTTGGATAATGAAACATCTGCAAGAAAACCACCAAGCTCAGAGACCATCCATAATCCTCCTCCTCCTTCTCCTCCTCCTCCTCCTTCTCCTCCTTTTCCTCCTCCTCCTCCTTGCAAATCCCCCCTCCCTTCTAGCACTGATGATGTTCCCTAGTTGGATAATGAAACATCTGCAAGAAAACCACCAAGCTCAGAGACCATCCATAATCCTCCTTCTCCTCCTCCTCTTCCTTCCCCTCCTTTTCCTCCTCCTCCTCCTCCCCCTCCTCCTCCTCCTTCCCCTCCTTTTCCTCCTCCTCCTCCTTGCAAATCTTCTCCCTTCTAGCACTGATGATGTTCCCTAGTTGGATAATGAAACATCTGCAAGAAAACCACCAAGCTCAGAGACCATCCATAATCCTCCTCCTCCTCCTCCTCCTTCTCCTCCTCCTCCTTCCCCTCCTTTTCCTCCTCCTACTCCTCCCCCTCCTCCTCCTCCTTCCCCTCCTTTTCCTCCTCCTCCTCCTTGCAAATCTTCCTCCCTTCTAGCACTGAT
>JARGCV010000313.1:342500-372500 GCA_034064705.1 Bothrops alternatus
TCCCTAGTTGGATAATGAAACATCTGCAAGAAAACCACCAAGCTCAGAGAGCATCCATAATCCTCTTCCTCCTCCTTCTCCTCCTCCTCCTTCCCCTCCTTTTCCTCCTCCTCCTCCTCCTCCTCCTCCTTCTCCTCCTCCTCCTCCTCCTCCTTCTTCTCCTCCCCCTTCTCCTCCTCCTCCTTCCCCTCCTTTTCCTCCTCCTCCTCCTTCTCCTCCTCCTCCTCCTTCTCCTCCTCCTCCTTCCCCTCCTTTTCCTCCTCCTCCTCCTCCTTCTCCTCCTCCCCCTTCTCCTCCTCCTCCTTCCCCTCCTTTTCCTCCTCCTCCTCCTTGCAAATCCCCCCTCTCTTCTAGCACTAATGAAGTTCTCTAGTTGGATAATGAAACATCTGCAAGAAAACCACCAAGCTCAGAGACCATCCACAATCCTCCTCCTCCTCTTCCTCCTCTTCTTCCTCCTCCTCCTCCTCACAACCCCCCTCCCTTCTAGCATTGAAGATGTTCCCTAGTTGGATAATGAAACATCTGCAAGAAAACCACCAAGCTCAGAGAGCATCCATAATCCTCTTCCTCCTCCTTCTCCTCCTCCTCCTTCCCCTCCTTTTCCTCCTCCTCCTCCTCCTCCTCCTCCTTTTCCTCCTCCTCCTTCCCCTCCTTTTCCTCCTCCTCCTCCTCCTCCTCCTTCTTCTCCTCCCCCTTCTCCTCCTCCTCCTTCCCCTCCTTTTCCTCCTCCTCCTCCTTATCCTCCTCCTCCTTCCCCTTCTTTTCCTCCTCCTCCTCCTTCTCCTCCTCCCCCTTCTCCTCCTCCTCCTTCCCCTCCTTTTCCTCCTCCTCCTCCTTGCAAATCCCCCCTCTCTTCTAGCACTGATGATGTTCCCTAGTTGGATAATGAAACATCTGCAAGAAAACCACCAAGCTCAGAGACCATCCATAATCCTCCTTCTCCTCCTCCTCCTTCTCCTCCTCCTCTTCCTTCCCCTCCTTTTCCTCCTCCTCCTCCTCCCCCTCCTCCTCCTCCTTCCCTTCCTTTTCCTCCTCCTCCTCCTTGCAAATCCCCCCTCCCTTCTAGCACTGATAATGTTCCCTAGTTGGATAATGAAACATCTGCAAGAAAACCACCAAGCTCAGAGAGCATCCATAATCCTCTTCCTCCTCCTTCTCCTCCTCCTCCTTCCCCTCCTTTTCCTCCTCCTCCTCCTCCTCCTCCTCCTTCTTCTCCTCCTCCTCCTTCCCCTCCTTTTCCTCCTCCTCCTCCTCCTCCTCCTTCTTCTCCTCCCCCTTCTCCTCCTCCTCCTTCCCCTCCTTTTCCTCCTCCTCCTCCTCCTCCTCCTCCTCCTTCTCCTCCTCCTCCTTCCCCTTCTTTTCCTCCTCCTCCTCCTTCTCCTCCTCCCCCTTCTCCTCCTCCTCCTTCCCCTCCTTTTCCTCCTCCTCCTCCTTGCAAATCCCCCCTCTCTTCTAGCACTGATGATGTTCCCTAGTTGGATAATGAAACATCTGCAAGAAAACCACCAAGCTCAGAGACCATCCATAATCCTCCTCCTCCTCCTTCTCCTTCTCCTCCTCCTCCTCTTCCTTCCCCTCCTTTTCCTCCTCCTCCTCCTTGCAAATCTTCCTCCCTTCTAGCACTGATAATGTTCCCTAGTTGGATAATGAAACATCTGCAAGAAAACCACCAAGCTCAGAGACCATCCATAATCCTCCTCCTCCTCCTTGCAAATCCCCCCTCCCTTCTAGCACTGATGATGTTCCCTAGTTGGATAATGAAACATCTGCAAGAAAACCACCAAGCTCAGAGACCATCCATAATCCTCCTCCTCCTTCTCCTCCTCCTCCTTCCCCTCCTTTTCCTCCTCCTCCTCCTTGCAAATCTTCCTCCCTTCTAGCACTGATAATGTTCCCTAGTTGGATAATGAAACATCTGCAAGAAAACCACCAAGCTCAGAGACCATCCATAATCCTCCTCCTCCTTCTCCTCCTCCTCCTTCTCCTCCTCCTCTTCCTTCCCCTCCTTTTCCTCCTCCTCCTCCTTGCAAATCTTCCTCCCTTCTAGCACTGATAATGTTCCCTAGTTGGATAATGAAACATCTGCAAGAAAACCACCAAGCTCAGAGACCATCCATAATCATCCTCCTCCTCCTTCTCCTCCTCCTCCTTCCCCTCCTTTTCCTCCTCCTCCTCCTCCTCCTCCTTCTCCTCCTTGCAAATCTTCCTCCCTTCTAGCACTGATAATGTTCCCTAGTTGGATAATGAAACATCTGCAAGAAAACCACCAAGCTCAGAGAGCATCCATAATCCTCTTCCTCCTCCTTCTCCTCCTCCTCCTTCCCCTCCTTTTCCTTTTCCTCCTCCTCCTCCTCCTCCTCCTCCTCCTCCTTCTTCTCCTCCCCCTTCTCCTCCTCCTCCTTCCCCTCCTTTTCCTCCTCCTCCTCCTTCTCCTCCTCCTCCTTCCCCTCCTTTTCCTCCTCCTCCTCCTTCTCCTCCTCCCCCTTCTCCTCCTCCTCCTTCTCCTCCTTTTCCTCCTCCTCCTCCTTGCAAATCCCCCCTCTCTTCTAGCACTAATGAAGTTCTCTAGTTGGATAATGAAACATCTGCAAGAAAACCACCAAGCTCAGAGACCATCCACAATCCTCCTCCTCCTCTTCCTCCTCTTCTTCCTCCTCCTCCTCCTCACAACCCCCCTCCCTTCTAGCATTGAAGATGTTCCCTAGTTGGATAATGAAACATCTGCAAGAAAACCACCAAGCTCAGAGAGCATCCATAATCCTCTTCCTCCTCCTTCTCCTCCTCCTCCTTCCCCTCCTTTTCCTCCTCCTCCTCCTCCTCCTTCTCCTCCTCCTCCTTCCCCTCCTTTTCCTCCTCCTCCTCCTCCTCCTTCTTCTTCTCCTCCCCCTTCTCCTCCTCCTCCTTCCCCTCCTTTTCCTCCTCCTCCTCCTTCTCCTCCTCCTCCTTCCCCTTCTTTTCCTCCTCCTCCTCCTTCTCCTCCTCCCCCTTCTCCTCCTCCTCCTTCCCCTCCTTTTCCTCCTCCTCCTCCTTGCAAATCCCCCCTCTCTTCTAGCACTAATGAAGTTCTCTAGTTGGATAATGAAACATCTGCAAGAAAACCACCAAGCTCAGAGACCATCCATAATCCTCCTTCTCCTCCTCCTCTTCCTTCCCCTCCTTTTCCTCCTCCTCCTCCTCCCCCTCCTCCTCCTCCTTCCCCTCCTTTTCCTCCTCCTCCTCCTTGCAAATCTTCCTCCCTTCTAGCACTGATGATGTTCCCTAGTTGGATAATGAAACATCTGCAAGAAAACCACCAAGCTCAGAGACCATCCATAATCCTCCTCCTCCTCCTCCTCCTTCTCCTCCTCCTCCTTCCCCTCCTTTTCCTCCTCCTCCTCCTCCCCCTCCTCCTCCTCCTTCCCCTCCTTTTCCTCCTCCTCCTCCTTGCAAATCTTCCTCCCTTCTAGCACTGATGATGTTCCCTAGTTGGATAATGAAACATCTGCAAGAAAACCACCAAGCTCAGAGACCATCCATAATCCTCCTCCTCCTTCTTCTCCTCCTCCTTCTCCTCCTCCTCTTCCTTCCCCTCCTTTTCCTCCTCCTCCTCCTTGCAAATCTTCCTCCCTTCTAGCACTGATAATGTTCCCTAGTTGGATAATGAAACATCTGCAAGAAAACCACCAAGCTCAGAGACCATCCATAATCATCCTCCTCCTCCTTCTCCTCCTCCTCCTTCCCCTCCTTTTCCTCCTCCTCCTCCTCCTCCTTCTCCTCCTTGCAAATCTTCCTCCCTTCTAGCACTGATAATGTTCCCTAGTTGGATAATGAAACATCTGCAAGAAAACCACCAAGCTCAGAGAGCATCCATAATCCTCTTCCTCCTCCTTCTCCTCCTCCTCCTTCCCCTCCTTTTCCTCCTCCTCCTCCTCCTCCTCCTCCTCCTTCTCCTCCTCCTCCTCCTCCTCCTTCTTCTCCTCCCCCTTCTCCTCCTCCTCCTTCCCCTCCTTTTCCTCCTCCTCCTCCTTCTCCTCCTCCTCCTCCTTCTCCTCCTCCTCCTTCCCCTCCTTTTCCTCCTCCTCCTCCTCCTTCCCCTCCTCCCCCTTCTCCTCCTCCTCCTTCCCCTCCTTTTCCTCCTCCTCCTCCTTGCAAATCCCCCCTCTCTTCTAGCACTAATGAAGTTCTCTAGTTGGATAATGAAACATCTGCAAGAAAACCACCAAGCTCAGAGACCATCCACAATCCTCCTCCTCCTCTTCCTCCTCTTCTTCCTCCTCCTCCTCCTCACAACCCCCCTCCCTTCTAGCATTGAAGATGTTCCCTAGTTGGATAATGAAACATCTGCAAGAAAACCACCAAGCTCAGAGAGCATCCATAATCCTCTTCCTCCTCCTTCTCCTCCTCCTCCTTCCCCTCCTTTTCCTCCTCCTCCTCCTCCTCCTCCTCCTTCTCCTCCTCCTCCTTCCCCTCCTTTTCCTCCTCCTCCTCCTCCTCCTCCTTCTTCTCCTCCCCCTTCTCCTCCTCCTCCTTCCCCTCCTTTTCCTCCTCCTCCTCCTTATCCTCCTCCTCCTTCCCCTTCTTTTCCTCCTCCTCCTCCTTCTCCTCCTCCCCCTTCTCCTCCTCCTCCTTCCCCTCCTTTTCCTCCTCCTCCTCCTTGCAAATCCCCCCTCTCTTCTAGCACTGATGATGTTCCCTAGTTGGATAATGAAACATCTGCAAGAAAACCACCAAGCTCAGAGACCATCCATAATCCTCCTTCTCCTCCTCCTCCTTCTCCTCCTCCTCTTCCTTCCCCTCCTTTTCCTCCTCCTCCTCCTCCCCCTCCTCCTCCTCCTTCCCTTCCTTTTCCTCCTCCTCCTCCTTGCAAATCCCCCCTCCCTTCTAGCACTGATAATGTTCCCTAGTTGGATAATGAAACATCTGCAAGAAAACCACCAAGCTCAGAGAGCATCCATAATCCTCTTCCTCCTCCTTCTCCTCCTCCTCCTTCCCCTCCTTTTCCTCCTCCTCCTCCTCCTCCTCCTTCTTCTCCTCCTCCTCCTTCCCCTCCTTTTCCTCCTCCTCCTCCTCCTCCTCCTTCTTCTCCTCCCCCTTCTCCTCCTCCTCCTTCCCCTCCTTTTCCTCCTCCTCCTCCTCCTCCTCCTCCTCCTTCTCCTCCTCCTCCTTCCCCTTCTTTTCCTCCTCCTCCTCCTTCTCCTCCTCCCCCTTCTCCTCCTCCTCCTTCCCCTCCTTTTCCTCCTCCTCCTCCTTGCAAATCCCCCCTCTCTTCTAGCACTGATGATGTTCCCTAGTTGGATAATGAAACATCTGCAAGAAAACCACCAAGCTCAGAGACCATCCATAATCCTCCTCCTCCTCCTTCTCCTTCTCCTCCTCCTCCTCTTCCTTCCCCTCCTTTTCCTCCTCCTCCTCCTTGCAAATCTTCCTCCCTTCTAGCACTGATAATGTTCCCTAGTTGGATAATGAAACATCTGCAAGAAAACCACCAAGCTCAGAGACCATCCATAATCCTCCTCCTCCTCCTTGCAAATCCCCCCTCCCTTCTAGCACTGATGATGTTCCCTAGTTGGATAATGAAACATCTGCAAGAAAACCACCAAGCTCAGAGACCATCCATAATCCTCCTCCTCCTTCTCCTCCTCCTCCTTCCCCTCCTTTTCCTCCTCCTCCTCCTTGCAAATCTTCCTCCCTTCTAGCACTGATAATGTTCCCTAGTTGGATAATGAAACATCTGCAAGAAAACCACCAAGCTCAGAGACCATCCATAATCCTCCTCCTCCTTCTCCTCCTCCTCCTTCTCCTCCTCCTCTTCCTTCCCCTCCTTTTCCTCCTCCTCCTCCTTGCAAATCTTCCTCCCTTCTAGCACTGATAATGTTCCCTAGTTGGATAATGAAACATCTGCAAGAAAACCACCAAGCTCAGAGACCATCCATAATCATCCTCCTCCTCCTTCTCCTCCTCCTCCTTCCCCTCCTTTTCCTCCTCCTCCTCCTCCTCCTCCTTCTCCTCCTTGCAAATCTTCCTCCCTTCTAGCACTGATAATGTTCCCTAGTTGGATAATGAAACATCTGCAAGAAAACCACCAAGCTCAGAGAGCATCCATAATCCTCTTCCTCCTCCTTCTCCTCCTCCTCCTTCCCCTCCTTTTCCTTTTCCTCCTCCTCCTCCCTCCTCCTCCTCCTCCTTCTTCTCCTCCCCCTTCTCCTCCTCCTCCTTCCCCTCCTTTTCCTCCTCCTCCTCCTTCTCCTCCTCCTCCTTCCCCTCCTTTTCCTCCTCCTCCTCCTTCTCCTCCTCCCCCTTCTCCTCCTCCTCCTTCCCCTCCTTTTCCTCCTCCTCCTCCTTGCAAATCCCCCCTCTCTTCTAGCACTAATGAAGTTCTCTAGTTGGATAATGAAACATCTGCAAGAAAACCACCAAGCTCAGAGACCATCCACAATCCTCCTCCTCCTCTTCCTCCTCTTCTTCCTCCTCCTCCTCCTCACAACCCCCCTCCCTTCTAGCATTGAAGATGTTCCCTAGTTGGATAATGAAACATCTGCAAGAAAACCACCAAGCTCAGAGAGCATCCATAATCCTCTTCCTCCTCCTTCTCCTCCTCCTCCTTCCCCTCCTTTTCCTCCTCCTCCTCCTCCTCCTTCTCCTCCTCCTCCTTCCCCTCCTTTTCCTCCTCCTCCTCCTCCTCCTCCTTCTTCTCCTCCCCCTTCTCCTCCTCCTCCTTCCCCTCCTTCTCCTCCTCCTCCTCCTCCTCCTTCTTCTCCTCCCCCTTCTCCTCCTCCTCCTTCCCCTCCTTTTCCTCCTCCTCCTCCTTCTCCTCCTCCTCCTCCTTCTCCTCCTCCTCCTTCCCCTCCTTTTCCTCCTCCTCCTCCTCCTTCCCCTCCTCCCCCTTCTCCTCCTCCTCCTTCCCCTCCTTTTCCTCCTCCTCCTCCTTGCAAATCCCCCCTCTCTTCTAGCACTAATGAAGTTCTCTAGTTGGATAATGAAACATCTGCAAGAAAACCACCAAGCTCAGAGACCATCCACAATCCTCCTCCTCCTCTTCCTCCTCTTCTTCCTCCTCCTCCTCCTCACAACCCCCCTCCCTTCTAGCATTGAAGATGTTCCCTAGTTGGATAATGAAACATCTGCAAGAAAACCACCAAGCTCAGAGAGCATCCATAATCCTCTTCCTCCTCCTTCTCCTCCTCCTCCTTCCCCTCCTTTTCCTCCTCCTCCTCCTCCTCCTCCTCCTTCTCCTCCTCCTCCTTCCCCTCCTTTTCCTCCTCCTCCTCCTCCTCCTCCTTCTTCTCCTCCCCCTTCTCCTCCTCCTCCTTCCCCTCCTTTTCCTCCTCCTCCTCCTTATCCTCCTCCTCCTTCCCCTTCTTTTCCTCCTCCTCCTCCTTCTCCTCCTCCCCCTTCTCCTCCTCCTCCTTCCCCTCCTTTTCCTCCTCCTCCTCCTTGCAAATCCCCCCTCTCTTCTAGCACTGATGATGTTCCCTAGTTGGATAATGAAACATCTGCAAGAAAACCACCAAGCTCAGAGACCATCCATAATCCTCCTTCTCCTCCTCCTCCTTCTCCTCCTCCTCTTCCTTCCCCTCCTTTTCCTCCTCCTCCTCCTCCCCCTCCTCCTCCTCCTTCCCTTCCTTTTCCTCCTCCTCCTCCTTGCAAATCCCCCCTCCCTTCTAGCACTGATAATGTTCCCTAGTTGGATAATGAAACATCTGCAAGAAAACCACCAAGCTCAGAGAGCATCCATAATCCTCTTCCTCCTCCTTCTCCTCCTCCTCCTTCCCCTCCTTTTCCTCCTCCTCCTCCTCCTCCTCCTTCTTCTCCTCCTCCTCCTTCCCCTCCTTTTCCTCCTCCTCCTCCTCCTCCTCCTTCTTCTCCTCCCCCTTCTCCTCCTCCTCCTTCCCCTCCTTTTCCTCCTCCTCCTCCTCCTCCTCCTCCTCCTTCTCCTCCTCCTCCTTCCCCTTCTTTTCCTCCTCCTCCTCCTTCTCCTCCTCCCCCTTCTCCTCCTCCTCCTTCCCCTCCTTTTCCTCCTCCTCCTCCTTGCAAATCCCCCCTCTCTTCTAGCACTGATGATGTTCCCTAGTTGGATAATGAAACATCTGCAAGAAAACCACCAAGCTCAGAGACCATCCATAATCCTCCTCCTCCTCCTTCTCCTTCTCCTCCTCCTCCTCTTCCTTCCCCTCCTTTTCCTCCTCCTCCTCCTTGCAAATCTTCCTCCCTTCTAGCACTGATAATGTTCCCTAGTTGGATAATGAAACATCTGCAAGAAAACCACCAAGCTCAGAGACCATCCATAATCCTCCTCCTCCTCCTTGCAAATCCCCCCTCCCTTCTAGCACTGATGATGTTCCCTAGTTGGATAATGAAACATCTGCAAGAAAACCACCAAGCTCAGAGACCATCCATAATCCTCCTCCTCCTTCTCCTCCTCCTCCTTCCCCTCCTTTTCCTCCTCCTCCTCCTTGCAAATCTTCCTCCCTTCTAGCACTGATAATGTTCCCTAGTTGGATAATGAAACATCTGCAAGAAAACCACCAAGCTCAGAGACCATCCATAATCCTCCTCCTCCTTCTCCTCCTCCTCCTTCTCCTCCTCCTCTTCCTTCCCCTCCTTTTCCTCCTCCTCCTCCTTGCAAATCTTCCTCCCTTCTAGCACTGATAATGTTCCCTAGTTGGATAATGAAACATCTGCAAGAAAACCACCAAGCTCAGAGACCATCCATAATCATCCTCCTCCTCCTTCTCCTCCTCCTCCTTCCCCTCCTTTTCCTCCTCCTCCTCCTCCTCCTCCTTCTCCTCCTTGCAAATCTTCCTCCCTTCTAGCACTGATAATGTTCCCTAGTTGGATAATGAAACATCTGCAAGAAAACCACCAAGCTCAGAGAGCATCCATAATCCTCTTCCTCCTCCTTCTCCTCCTCCTCCTTCCCCTCCTTTTCCTTTTCCTCCTCCTCCTCCCTCCTCCTCCTCCTCCTTCTTCTCCTCCCCCTTCTCCTCCTCCTCCTTCCCCTCCTTTTCCTCCTCCTCCTCCTTCTCCTCCTCCTCCTTCCCCTCCTTTTCCTCCTCCTCCTCCTTCTCCTCCTCCCCCTTCTCCTCCTCCTCCTTCCCCTCCTTTTCCTCCTCCTCCTCCTTGCAAATCCCCCCTCTCTTCTAGCACTAATGAAGTTCTCTAGTTGGATAATGAAACATCTGCAAGAAAACCACCAAGCTCAGAGACCATCCACAATCCTCCTCCTCCTCTTCCTCCTCTTCTTCCTCCTCCTCCTCCTCACAACCCCCCTCCCTTCTAGCATTGAAGATGTTCCCTAGTTGGATAATGAAACATCTGCAAGAAAACCACCAAGCTCAGAGAGCATCCATAATCCTCTTCCTCCTCCTTCTCCTCCTCCTCCTTCCCCTCCTTTTCCTCCTCCTCCTCCTCCTCCTTCTCCTCCTCCTCCTTCCCCTCCTTTTCCTCCTCCTCCTCCTCCTCCTCCTTCTTCTCCTCCCCCTTCTCCTCCTCCTCCTTCCCCTCCTTTTCCTCCTCCTCCTCCTTCTCCTCCTCCTCCTTCCCCTTCTTTTCCTCCTCCTCCTCCTTCTCCTCCTCCCCCTTCTCCTCCTCCTCCTTCCCCTCCTTTTCCTCCTCCTCCTCCTTGCAAATCCCCCCTCTCTTCTAGCACTAATGAAGTTCTCTAGTTGGATAATGAAACATCTGCAAGAAAACCACCAAGCTCAGAGACCATCCACAATCCTCCTCCTCCTCTTCCTCCTCTTCTTCCTCCTCCTCCTCCTCACAACCCCCCTCCCTTCTAGCATTGAAGATGTTCCCTAGTTGGGTCATGAAACATCTGCAAGAAAACCATCCGTCTCAGAGAGTACCCACAATCCTCCTCTTCCTCCTCCTCTTCCTCCTCACAACCCCCCCTCCCTTCTTGCATTGAAGATGTTCCCTAGTTGTGTCATGAAACGTCTGCAAGAAAACCACCAGTCTCAGAGAGCACCCAGGACCCCTCAAGTTCAACCCTGAGCTATAAATAGTCTCCTCCATCGGTATTCATCCTGAGGAATGCAAGTCTGGCATTCTACCAGCTCAGTATTATCTTGCCTTCTTCTGCCAAGGAGAAGAAATATGAGGAAGTGCAATTTGCAGGTTGAAATCACCATGAAAATGAAATAAGTTCTGAGAAAACCTCGAATCCACTTCTGGTTTGGTCACTGCTGCATCCCCAGAGAAATGAAATCAAGGTGCTACTTCCACCTACACTTATTTCCTTATCAGGAAAGACACATTGAAGCTTGCTGGGCTATTTTTACATTAATCATCTCCCCATATTGCCCTATAAATTATTGGCTGATCTTTACAGCTGGGGAGAAGACACTTTTCCCATTCAAAGTCTGTGCAACTTGTTTACTGTTTAGGGCGAGCAAAGGAAGGGAAGGAGACAGAAAGGGAGAGAGCATATAGCTATAGAGAGGCCACAAATAATCCTGCTTTAGTCTTTATCTGTGTTGTGAGTTCTTGGGGAGGAAGATTATTATTGCCATCATGCTGTTCCTTTTGCGATTGCTCAGTGGGAAAGTGATATTAGAGTACAGAGTACAGAGTACAGAGAAGAGCAACAAAGATGATTAGGGGACTGAAAGCTAAAGCATATAAGGAAACGGTTGCTGGAATTGGGTATGTCTAGTTTAATGAAGAGAAGGATGAGGAGGGACATGATAGCAGCATTCCAGTATCTCAGGGGCTGCCCCAAAGAAGACGGAGTCAAGCTATTCTCCAAAGCGCCTGAAGGCAGGACAAGAAGCAATGGATGGAAACTAATCAAGGAGAGAAGCAACCTAGAACTAAGGAGAAACTTCCTGACAGTTAGAACAATTAACCAGTGGAACAACCTGCCTCCAGAAGCGGTGAATGCGCCAACACTGGAACTTTTTAAGAAGAGACTGGACAGCCATTTGTCCGAAATGGTATAGGGTTTCCTGCCTGAGCAGGTGGTTGGACTAGATGATCTCCAAGGCCCCTTCCAACTTTATCATCATCATCATCATTATTATTATTATTATTATTTCTCATATTCTCAGGGTATAAAAGCAGAGCCAGCAGAACTGAAGAAGCTTCTTGGACGAGAAGCGAAACATCTTCAAGGAAAAAGAAAGTCCAGTTGCCTTTTGAAAAAAAAAAAAACACCTTTGGGATAGACTGCAATGAATCCTAGATCTTCAGGACTGAATTTATAAATAATTCCTCAGCCGCTGCTTTGTGAATTCTGCTCTCCTGATTCCAGGATAGAATCAGTGCTAGCTGTAAGAAAGTCCAACTCTAAGCAGTGACTGAAAGAAATCATGGCTTCCTCCAACTCCCTTTTTATTAAATTATCTAAAAGTCCAGCATGCATATAGCAGGTTGATTCTTCTAAGGGTAAATATTTCTTCCCTTCTATTTATGGGCTTCCCAATTTTTTCTCCCAAACCAAGAAGCTTGAGAAATGGAACACAGGGAGATAATTGCCTCGTGCAATGATTGTTATGTTTAAAATATGATAAAGAAATAGCCAGGATGTCTTGATCACCTTGCAAAGCTGAGAAAATAAATACAGCTTCCTTTTGTCTCCAGGTCTCATGTGGACTTTAAACTGAAAATAACAGAATATTGGAAGGGACCCTGGAGGTCTTCTAGCCCAACCCCTACTCAAGCAGGAGACCCTATACCATTTCAGACAAAATTCCTTGGATAACGCAAAGTGGAGAGTTAAAAGAAGGAATAGGCCTATCAATTATATCCTTCTTATCTTACCTGATGCCTTTGAAATAGTGCCAAACGCTATTCTATCATAAGAGTTTCAAAAAGGATCCAGCTGCCAGCAATTTAACACCTGGATCAGAGCACGGAGAGTGGAAATGCCTTCTTACCCTAGAATAGAGGTGTCAAACTCAAATTCATTGAGGGCCGCATCAGCATTGCGGTTGCCCTCAGGGGGCTGGGTGGGTGTGGCTTACTGGGTGGGTATGGATGGAGTGGGTGTGGCCTACTGGGTGGTCATGGCCAGCTCTACATCGTTCACGTCAAGGGTGCCTGTGGGGGCCTGGGCAGGAGTGGGACAGATCTGAGGGTCTCTGGCAGAAGGGGGTTGCACTGGGGCAAGCGCCAAGGCATGGTCCACTGGAGGAGCCTCACTGCCTGCTGAAACCCCTCCACCGGAGCCTATCAAGCTGGATATGTGAACTAGGCGAGGGCCATTTGCTGGCCACTTCCAGGCGATGGTGCATTTCTTCATTCCTCACAAAGGGTGACATCTCCCCAGCATGAAACCAGGGGGCGGGGCCGATACGGCAGGGGCTGGTTCCTCGCTGTTTCCAGACAGCCTTGTGGAGCTAAGACTGAGTGCGTTTCAGCATAGATGGCCACCACAAAATTGTACATTGGCTCCCGGCCAACCTGGGCCAAGGCCAAGGCAGTGGGGGCCGTTCCCTCACTTTTTCCAGGATGGCTTCGCGGGCTACATGAAACCACTTCACGGGCCGCATCTGGCCCCCTTGTGTTTGACATGTCTGCCCTAGAGCTTCCAGCCAATCTTGTCAAATAGCACAGGTGTACAACTTCTTCAAGGTTGGGGAACCCGCGTAACAGCCCCAGATGTTGGTCCTACTAGCTGAAAGCTTTGTGGAGCTCATAAACAAATGTCATGGCCCATGGGCAGCCTAAACATTTGCACCAGTAGAAAATCTGCATCTGAAAGGCAAAAGTCATTCTTTTGAAGACAGCAAAAGACATCTTCTGGATAGAGAGGACCACTGGTTTGAAAGAGAGGTCAAAGAGGCCATCTGCATTAAGATTGAAGAGCCCTCTCTCGAGCGAGGGGGAGGAATAGAACACCCCCTATCCCATGTTTACAGCACAGGCTTTTCCGCAATCCCAAGAAGGTTTCACACCCATTTGCACTCTGATTCAGTGGACCCTGAGGGCACAGATAAACCTCCAAGTGCCTTCAACAACTCTCAGAGAGAGTATTAACGACCAGAGGACTGCAAGGAATATAAATCCTTCTATCCTCCACCATTCAGTCAGAACTAAAGAAGCTTCTTGGATGAGAGGTGAAAGGTTTTCAAGGGGAAAAAAAACAAGAAAAATCCAGTTGCCTTTTGAAAAAAACACCTTTGGGACAACCATGACCTGGATGACTAAGAATCTCCATAGACAGTAGAAAAACTGGTCCTAGATTTAACTGAAAGGTTAATATGGAATACTGGTACACTTCTTAACCTCCAATAAGCCTTGAAACAATTGTTGGTTTTATTTTTATAATGTCCCTTCAATGCATCAACAGCAGATTCTACAATGCTCTACTTCAGACATGTCAAACACAAGGCCTGGGGGCTGGAGGCAGCCTGCAAAGTGGTTTCATGTGGCCCGCGAACCCATCCTGGAAACAGTGAGGGAACGGCCCCCGCTGCCTTGGCCCTGGCCCAGGCCAGCCGGGAGACAATGTACAATTTTGTGGTGGCCATCTTGGCACTTGCCCTGGTGGACCATGCCTTGGCGCTTGCCCCGGTCCCACCCCCTTCTGCCAGAGACCCTCAGATCTGTCCCACTCCTGCCCAGGCCCCCCATAGGCACCCTTGACGTGAATGATGTAGAACTGGCCACGCCCACCCAGTAGGCCACACCCACTCCATCCACACCCACTCAGTAGGCTGCACCCATTCTGGCCACATCCACCTGCCTCCCCCAGGGCAACCACAATGCTAATGTGGCCCTCAGTGAAATTGAGTTTGACACACCTGCTCTACTTTGTCCACTCCATACAGTTCTTCCTCTTATTCGGCTCCAGAGGGTATCACGTTACTCAATCTGAATGATTGAGTAAAAAGATAAATAATATGTATGATTACAGCCACCACACTGTCTTCGAAGAAGAGCAAAACAAAGAACCTAAGCAAATTAACTCCTCAAGGCCCCTTTTGAATTGAGTGTATATCATGCTGAAGAATCAGAAAAATTAGAGCAAACAAGTAAAATAGAAAAGGGAAATAATTATCCTTGCTTTGCCAGAATTTCTTCCAAGATGCAATTAACATTTGAATTCAATTTAAGTTAAACCTCACAAAGCAGGCATCTTGCTTATCACAATATGTCATATTTCTATATCAGCAGTCACTAATTCAGGACATAATACTGTATGTTGTCAGTTTTCTAGAAACAGACAACAGTTTCCTATTGGAAAAATGTTTGGCATGTCTAATGTCTGCATACACGTTACCCAAACTGGGCAATGAGTAAGACTTAGGCTACAGATTTTATTAGAGATCTATGCCCTTTGTTCTCACGTTTAAAGCCATAAGGCTAAGAAACTGGGAGACTGTGAGTTCTAGTTCTGCCATATGGCACAAAGCCAGCCAGATAAGCTGGAGCCAGCCCCTCTCTGTCAGCCCTAGGAAGGAGGAAATGGCAAACTGCTTCGGAAATCTTGCCAAGAAAACTACAGGGATTAATCCAGGCAATCATCGGACATCAAAAATTGACTTGAAAGCAAAAACACGCAGACAAAAACTGTAAATATTCCATTAGAAAACTGTATAGGCTACCCAAATTTTATTTATTTGAAGGAAATTTGACATTGACCTAATGGCAGTAAAATGTGACAGGCAACAGAATGGTCGACAGCCAAACTGTCAATCCAGATCTTTTAGCAGTTGTGACATGTAATCTCCCACTGATTTTATTTTACACTTTGTTTTTCTTTGTATAGTTATATTGGCCAGGCATTTTAGTACTTATAGGTTATTCTAAGTAGTTGGCCTTTGCCCATGAAAAACCATTCATTCGTTCATTCATTCATTCATCCATCCATCCATCCATCCATCCATCCATCCATCCATTCATTCATCAATCATTCATTTGACTTTTTATACCCTCTAACAACTTGGAGAACTTAATGGTTTGCAATCATGTAAAAAAAAAAAGTCAAAATAAAACCAACAATTTTAACAATGCCTTAATATCGTCATTCATCAAAACCCGGTTCAAAATATCATACAGGCAGTCCTCGACTTACAACAGTTCATTTAATGACCATTCAAAGTTAACGGTGCTGGAAGAAGTGAGTTATGACCGTTTTTCACACTTACGACCGCAGCAGCATCCCCATGATCGACATTCAGGCACTTGGCAACTGGCTCCTATTTATGATGGTCACTGCATCCCGGGGTCTTGTGATCCTCTTTTGTGACCTTCTGGCAAGCAAAGTCAAGGAGGATTCACTTAACGACCATGTGACTCACTTAACAACTGCAGCGATTCGCTTAACAATTGTGGCAAGAAATGTCATAAAATAGAGCAAAACTCACAGAACAACTGTCTGGCTTAGCAACATAAATGTTGGGCTCAATTGTGGTCATAATCTGAGGACTACCTGTATTTTTATTTGAGCAATGAGAATATTTCAGAGATCTGGGTGATTTGTTGATGGATAAGACATAATTCCGAATTATGATGAGGGCAAAGTCAGCGCATCTTCTTCTCGTTATCTGACTGACATCCAGAATCTAAAACTACCAATTTTGTCTTAGGTGAATCACGGACCAATTTAGTGACTTCTTGGGTTTAGTTACTTGGGATTTGGTAAAGAAATTGAATGGGTGAGAGAATTATTTGATCCAGCAAGCGCTTCTTCCTTCCTTAAAGAAGAGTATCTGCTTCAGACAACTTGACACGCAACAGATCCGTTCCCCAACATAACTTCATTTTGTGATTAGTGGTTCACAAGATTCCAATGAAAAATATAAGCCTTAAAGATGATTGCGAGTCCCCTGGACTGCAAGGCGCTCAAACCGGTCAGTCCCAGAGGAGATCAACCCTGACTGCCCTTTAGAAGGCCAGATCCTGAAGTTGAAACTCAAGTACTTTGGCCACCTAATGAGAAGGAAGGACTCCCTGGAGAAGAGCCAGATGCTGGGAAAGATGGAGGGCAAGAGAAGAAGGGGACAACAGAGAAGGAGGTGGCTGGATGGAGTCACTGAAGCAGTAAGTGTGAGCTTAAATGGACTCCAGAAGATGGTAGAGGACAGGAAGGCCTGGAGGAACGTTGTCCATGGGGTCGCGATGGGTCGGACACGACTTCACAACTAACAACAACAACAAAGATGATTTGGGAAGTTTCTCCACTTCTGGGATGTTACATACATAGCAAAAGACCTGGGCTCCACCTTCATGGTTTACATCGAGAAAAATGTAAAGGCAAACGTATAATATCATCAGATTTCTTGTAAATAAGTGTAGTCTGTTACACAACTAATTATTTTTGTTGAAATCCCCCTCAAATTTCGAAGATATTTTAATTTGTTTACCGCTTCTTGCAAGTTGCCACTGTTTAATCATCCTTTTACTCAAGCTTTTTTGAATAATACATGTTTCCTGCATTATTTTTACCCTTTAAAAAAAATCTTGCTCTTGACCTCTGTTGCCCACAAATCAGCTTTAATTGGGAAGTCAGGAAGACTGTCAGGTTTTCTCAGGCGAAGGCAAGGAAATTGTTCAGCTGTTCAGTGTAATTCCCCCAAGAGCTGAATGGGCAATTAAAAAGGGCTATTTTGAAGCAGAAAATATTTTGGTTTGTATATCCTTTGTATAAGTCCATGAGAATATTAGCCGTGGGACTATAGTGGAGGGGTGGGCCAATAAGATCAGTAGCCACACAAAATGCAGCAACCAGTTCTTTGTTTAAATCAAATTATAACCAATCCCCCCCAAAAAAAACCTAACCTGAATAAGTACCAAACCCAACAAAAGCATTGAAAACATAAAGAGGTATGTCTATGGCAGGGGTAGGCAACCTTGGCTCTTTTATGACTCGTGGACTTCAACTCCCAGAATTCCTGAGCCAGCATGGGGGAAGTATGACTCCTTCATGACTGGTGGACTTCAACTCCCAGAATTCCTGAGCCAGCCATGCTGAAGGGAAAGGGAGAGGTTTCCAAGCTGAGCCATGCTGGCTCAGGAATTCTGGGAGTTGAAGTCCACGAGTCAGAAAGCGGCCTAGGCCTAGGCCAGGGATAGGCAACCTTGGCTCTTTTTATGACTCGTGAACTTCAACTCCCAGAATTCCTGGGCCAACATGGCTCAGCTTGGAAACCTCTCCCTTTCCCTTCAGCATGGCTGGCTCAGGAATTCTGGGAGTTGAAATCCATGAGTCACAAAAGAGCCAAGGTTGCCTACCCCTAGTCTATGGAGATTCTCAGTCATCCAGGTCATGGTTGTCCCAAAGGTGCTTTTTCAAGAGGCAACTGGACTTACTTTGTTTTTCTTTGAAGAGATTTCACTTCTCATCTGAGAAGCTTCTTCAGTTCTGACTGAATGGTGGAGATTCCCCACTGTTCAATCAGAACTGAAGAAGCTTCTTGGACGACAAGTGAAACCTCTTCAAGAAAAAACAAAGAAAGTCCAGTTGCCTCTTGAAAAAACACCTTTGGGATAAAGTGCTATGCAAACCTCAGCCCTATAAACAACTCCATTCATCCAGCATTTATCTAGATTTTATTTCAAGGGTGGCATTGTTGGGTTGTTGTTTTTTGTAATATTCATTTTAGTGTCCTGTTGTTGTTCAGTAATATTTGCATTTATTCCAAAAAGATTCAGGCTGCACATAAGTGAGAAGAAATTTTCAGAGAAAACTGCTATTGTAGGACTAACCTAGATAGGTAAAATATTTATTATGCTGTTCTGGTTTTTGTTTATTTTAATGGTAAAGTGCCAATGGTGACACAAATATGTAGGTGCACAACAGTTAACATTTTCAATGCAAAGCAGCTGGGGGGAGGGATCTTTTTTAACAGAATAACAAGGAAGGGACCTTGGAGGTCTTCTAGTCCAACCCCCTGTTCTAGATAGAAATCCTATATAATTTTGGACAAATGATTGTCCAATCTCTTCTTAAAAGCCTCCAGTGATGGAGACCCACAACCTCTAAAGGCAAACCGTTCCACTGGTTAATTGTTCTCACTGTCAGGAATTTTTTCCTTACTTCTAGGTTGCTTCTCTCCTTGATTAGTTTCCATTCATTGCTTCTTGTCCTGCCTTCAGGTGCTTTGGAGAATAGCTTGACTCCCTCTTCTTTGTTGATTGATCAACTTGTCCTTGGGCTTTCAGTTGTCCTGCGTAATGCAGTCAAATTGATCCCCGTAACCACAAAAATATAAACTGTGAAACACCACATGAGAATTTGCAAACTTGTCATGGTTGAAGACTTTCAAGAAAATGGAGTTGTGTCAGAGTGTCTCACAAGCTTAGGAATGATTGTTTGTGCTGACAGGATGCATTTAACCCCATCAGCAATAAAAGGTGAAGCAGACCTTGTGGTAAATAGTCAACAATTCTCTCATTTCTGGGCCTCTTCAAGCTAATGATGAAGTTTATAAAAGCTGCTCTTCAGATTGTGGATTAGTGGTTATTGTTATGTCCTGGGCTGGCAGGCACAGCCTGCAGCGATTGGCCTGGGCAGACCATGTGGATGCCTGGGACAAGAAAGGCTGCTACCAGCCTTGCGTGCACACACACGGTGGGAAAAGATCCTTTGCAATGACTGGCCAGCAAGGTATTGTGCAGGGGGGCTATAAAAGGGGGCCCCACCATTTTAAAATCTGTTCTGTTGGTGTTTGCAATAAAGGAGACTGTTGGAACTCGTTGCTTTGTCTCAATGCCTCTTTTCCTGAAACAGAACATTGGCGATGAACGTGGGATGCCTGCAAGGCAAACAGATTAAGAAGCCAAGCTGACTCACCACAGGGGGGCTTGCAGCTCAGAGAAGTGTGGCTCCTGGAGATTGACTTAGCCTGCCAGCACTGAGACGCAGGAGGTGAGCTCAGAAAAGGGGGCCCCTTCTCAATCCTTGCAGCAAGAGGCGTGGACGAAGTTCCTGGGCTGAAACGATGGCAAAGATAGGCCAGCTTTCAGAGTTTGACACAGCTCGCCCAGAACACTGGAGCTCGTATGTGGCCCGGGTGGAGAACTATCTCCGGGTGAATCAAATTTGTGAAGATGACCTCAAAGCTGCCACGCTGCTGTGTGTGTGTGGGCAAGAGACCTTCAAGATTGCGGAAAATCTGGTTGCCCCAGCACCACTGGAATCAATCACCTACACAGAATTGAAGAGGATGCTTTGAGAGCATTTTGAACCCAAGCTCTCAGTGATTGCCTGGCGACACGCGTTCGAGCAGAGGGACCAGAGGCCTGGTGAGTCTGCAGCAGAGTTTGTTGCGACCTTGCGACAAGCAGCTAGGCCCTGTGAATTCAAAGACTTGGAGGAGAGACTGAGGGATCAGCTGGTCTGTGGCCTGTGAAGCCGGGAGTTGCAGCAGAAGCTCTTCGCGAAGGAAGGCCTCACGTTCCAAGATGCCCTGAGGGAAGTTTCAGCCGAAGAAGCAGCAGGTGGAGCTGTGAAGGCTTTGCAGCTCGCCAAGCCCCCTCAAGTTCCAGCCACCGTCCATCAAGAGGGTGCTCACGAAGAATCTGAACAGGATCCAGAATTGGAAGTAGAACAGCTGCATCAGACTCCAGGGAGAAGGCCTCACGGAGGGAAGGCCCAGCCAGCATCATCCCCTTGGTGCATCGGGTGTGGAGGCCGCCATCGCCGCGCAGACTGCCGTTTCCACTCCACCATCTGCAGGGCCTGTGGGAGGCAAGGCCACATTGCCTCCATCTGTTTGGGTCTCCAGAAAGAACATTACCCAGAAGAATTGTCTCAGAAAGGTACCAGGGTCCCCAGCCAGAACAGGGTGGGCTTCTGCATGTCACGTAGGAGCGTTTTTAGAATGGGGGTCCACAGGCCACTTAGGAAGAAGTTTCACATCAATGTGAAGTTGCAAAGGGTCCTCTTATCGATGGAGCTGGACACTGGGTCTGCTCTATCAATCATCTCCCTAGACACCTTTAACAAGGTCTGCAGCAGAAGTGGCCTACAGGTGAAACTCAGGCCATCAAACCTCATCCTCACAGATTTCCAAAATTCCAGAGTCAACGTGAGGGGGAAGGCCACACTCAAGGTGCAGCATAGGAATTTTGAGGGGCTACTGGATGTAGTTGTGGTTGGGGGAGACCGTACGAGTCTCATTGGACTCAACTGGTTTGAGGCCCTGGGAATTTAGGTGACTGGAATACATAGTGTGCAAACAACAGGCCTGGCTGGGGTCTGCAAGGAGTTTGCAGATGTGTTTAGTCCAGAACTTGGCTCCTACAAAGGCCCTCCTATTTCTCTGAGGCTAGACCCAGCCATAGCCCCCATTAGAATCAAACCACGCAGGGTGCCCTTTTCCTTAAAAGGTAAAATAGATGCAGAGCTGGATAAACTGATTCAGCAGGGTATCTTAGAGCCTGTGGACAGTAGTCCATGGGAAACGCCCTTAGTTGCACCACTGAAGGTCAATGGTGAAGTCCAAATTTGTGTGGACTACAAGTGCACGCTTAACAAAGCGCTGCAGCAGCATTTGTACCCAGTACCAGTGGTCAGTCACATTCTAGCCTCCCTCAAGGGGGGCCAGATCTTTGCTAAGCTTGACCTGGCTCAGGCCTATCAACAATTGCCAGTTGATGAGGAAATGGCCGAGGCCCAAACTATAGTGACTCACAGGGGGGCATTCAAGGTAAAAAGATTGCAATTTGGAGTAAATGTGGCCCCTGGCATCTTCCAGAGTGTAATGGAGCAAACACTTCGAAATATCCCTTGCGTTTGTCCATACTTTGACGATGTCCTCATCGCTGGGGACTCAGCTGACAATTTAGCCAAAAGGCTGAGAGCCATTTTGCTACATTTCCGCCAAGCGGGGCTGAAGCTTAAGCAAGACAAGTGCAAGATCGGGGTTACCTCCACCGAGTTTCTAGGATTCCGCATTGATGCTCAGGGCATCCACCCTGCTGAATCCAAGCTGCAAGCAATTCAGCAGGCCCCAAGCCCCAAATCCAAGGGCGAATTTCAGGCCTTTCTAGGACTGCTAATTTTTTACCACTCATTCCTTCCTCACAAGGCTTACACCGGCTCTTGGACAAACAGGCCCCTTGGCAGTGGACACAAGCACATGAAAAGAGCTTCAAAGAGGTCAAGGCCTTGCTCTCTTCAAATGCGGTCCTCGCGCACTTCAATGAGAACTTGCCAGTGTGCATCACCTGTGATGCGTGCCCTTATGGGATTGGGGCTGTGCTAAGTCACTTGAAGGCTGATGGAATTCAAGTCCCAATAGCATACTACTCTAGAACCCTATCATTAGCTGAACGCAATTATGCACAGATAGATAGAGAAGCCTTAGCCATAGTGGCTGGCATAAAAAAGTTCCATGACTTTGTATATGGCCAACATTTCACGATCTTTACAGACCATAAGCCACTGTTGGGGTTGTTCACAATGAACAAACAAACCCCACACATAATATCCCCACGAATGCTGAGGTGGTCTATCTTCCTGTCTGCATATGACCATACACTGGTTCACAAGCCAGGCAAAGAAATGGGTCATGCAGATGGTCTCAGCAAGTTGCCATTACAGCAGATAGAGGCAGATCCAACACCTGCCAACCGCATCCTGTCTATTCAGGACTTGCCTGAATCTCCCCTCAGTGCTAGGGACGTGGCTGTAGAAACAGCCACCGATCACACGCTAACACACGTGCTGACCTGGGTGTTGTCTGGATGGCCTGACACATGTCCAGGCTCAGAATTCCAGAGCTTCTGGCAGAGGAAGCATGAGATTTCCACCTTCAAGGGATGTGTCCTATGGGGTAGCCGGGTAGTAATCCCAACCTCATTGAGGACTAGAGTTCTGCTGTCTCTGCATGAGGGACATCCGGGAATAGTCCGGATGAAGGCGTTAGCGCGCAGCCATCTTTGGTGGCCTGGGCTCAACAAAGACGTCAAGGCCCAGGTCCACGGGTACACTGTTTGTCAACAGTCAAGGCTGGAGATGCCCCAGGCCCCAGTTCATAGGTGGGAGGAGACTCATACCCCATGGTCGAGGGTCCATATCGACTATGCTGGGCCCTTTCAGGGGCAATTCTTCTTAATTCTCATGGACAGCCATTCCAAGTGGCTAGAGGTCATGCCTGTCTCCTCCACTGCTAGGACCATCCAGGTGTTGAGAGGGATCTTCGCTGCACATGGACTTCCAGATGTCCTTGTCTCTGACAACGGGCCCCAATTCACGTTGTTTGAGTTCAAGGCATTCCTCCAGGCCAACATGATCTGGCATGCCACATCTGCACCGTTCCATCCAGCTTCCAATGGACAGGCTGAACGAATGGTGCACACGACCAAGGATGCCTTAAAAAGGATCACTCACGAGACCTAGCATCACAGGCTAGTGGACTTTCTTCTGTGCCACCGCACCACACCTTGCACAGCTACTGGAAAGAGCCCAGCTGAACTCTGCTGGGGTCGCCGCCTCATCACGAAACTGGACAGATTGCACCCAGACCGGGTGGCTTCACAGGTGTCACAGCCACGGGCACCTAGGAGACTACAAGTGGGTGATCCGGTCTGGGCAAGTAACTATGGACCAGGACATCTCTGGGTCACAGCAGTGGTATGCAAGTTCTCTGGGCCGCTGTCATACGAAATGGCCTTGGACGATGGTTGTATGATCCGACGTCACATTGACCAACTGTGCTGGAGGCTTCCCAGCAACTCTTCCACTCCTGGCTTGGTTCTTGGGGGGGAGGAGGACCACAATTATGATTGGGGACCACAGTCTCTCCAACATCCCCAGGCTTCAGCTATTGCTCCAGACAGGGAGTCCACAGAAAGGGGGTTCACCATGGAGGCAGCTCCAGCCTCTGGCACTCAGGTCACTCCAGCTGTTGTGTATATATAGATGCAATGTAAGCAATGCAATGGAGTGTTGGAGTATTTAAAATAATAAGTGTGCCTTATTATTTTAGCCAAGGGGGGAGGGGTGTTATGTCCTGGGCTGGCAGGCACAGGCTGCAGCGATTGGCCCAGGCAGACCATGTGGATGCCAGGGACAAGAAAGGCTGCTCCCAGCCTTGCGTGCACATGCACGGCGGGAAAAGATGCTTTGCAATGATTGGCCAGCAAGGTATTATGCAGGGGGGGCTATAAAAGGGGGCCGCACCATTTTAAAATCTGTTCCATTGGTGTTTGCAATAAGGGAGAACTGTTGGAACTCGTTGCTTCGTCTCAATGCCTCTTTTCCTGAAACAGAACAGTTACTTTGTCTTCATCCTCTCAAGAGTAAACAAACATACTTTCTGCTTGACAATAATGTAGAGCCCCTCGAAAGAATAATCTGAGAAGACTTTCAGATCATGAGATTTTGGTTTATATATTTCTCAGACACAGAAGACCTGAGTCCTGCATTGTTTCCTGGATTTTCCTCCTGATACTGAAGTCTAATTTTCTTCTTTATTCTGATATTATCCAAGAACAGCTTCGGGTGCATAAAATGTGTTACCTTTGTCCCCGTGGCCATTATTAAGGCACATTGTTCCATCTAGCCCACAAGTTTAGAAGCCATGATAGATTTCTCCACAATAACTTTGTCTCAAACAGCTCTTCTACAGAATCTATTTCTCTCTCTCATTTATTTTACAGTCTTTTTTTTTTTAACCGCCTCCATCCACTGATTCTGGGTTGATGTGTCAGACAGCCTGTAACCATAACTAACAGCTTCCTGCAATCCACACTGCAGCAACAAAAGCTACAAAACTAAATAATTACTTATTCTGGACCAAGTTCCAGCTGAAAAGAAGATGATTTTACGTGCCTTCTAGAAAGTCAAGCAGGGAAACCACGTTTCTTAATTGGAGACACTGCTAGCAGATAAGTCTGTCTTCTGATTACAGTCTTCTTACTTCTCATGGGATGGGACCTGAAGTGAATGCTTTTTGGATGTCTGGGCTGGACAAGCAGATTCATGCTTGGTGAGCAGTCCCTGGTAGAGCACAGCAAAACTGTACTGATTTGAACCCTAACCAGTTCCAGATCTCCATGATCTCAGTCAGACTCTGGAAAAAGTGCAGAAAACAGCAACAAAGATGATCAGGGGACTGGAGGCTAAAACATATAAAGAATGGTTGTTGGAATTGGGTATGTCTAGTTTAATGAAGAGAAAGATGAATGGAGACATGATAGCAGTGTTCCAGTATCTCAGAGGCTGCCACAAAGAACAGGGAGTCAAGCTATTCTCCAAAGCACCTGTAGGCAGGACAAGAAGCAATGGATGGAAACTAATCAAGGAAGAAGCCACCTAGAACTAAGAAGAAATTTCCTGAGAGTGAGAACAATTAACCAGTGGAACAACCTGCCTCCAGAAGTTGTGAGTGCTCCAACACTGGAAGTTTTTAAGAAGAGATTGGACAACACTTTGTCTGAAAAGATATAAGGTCTTCTGCTTGAGCAAAGTGTTGGACTAGATCAGCAGTTCTCAACCTTTTTCAGGCCGCGACCCCGACCTGCACCGCGCATGCACAGCACGACAGCCCGCATCGCGCATGCACGGTGCTGCCCCCTGCGCCGGCTGAGGGGAAAAGGAGAAAAAATGGCGGACTGCGGTGTTTGGCAACTCCCGTGAAATGGTCATTCGACCCAAAATGGGGTCGTGACCCATAGGTTGAGAACCACTGGACTAGATAGAAGATCTGCAAAGTCCCTTCCAACTCTGTTATTCTGTTATTATTATTATTCTGGTTTTTAGCTCAACGGTTGTATATTTCAAATCAATATAAAGCTAGTATTTTCTTTCACAGCCTGCTTCTCTGTGGAGGTTGTGGCCAGTTGTTGTTGTTTTTTTCCCTTGCAAGAATTGTATTACTATAATTCCCATTTCTTGGACTTCAGGACTTCCGGTTGCTGGGTGGCTTTGCAACTTCTCATCAGAACTGACAGAAACTTTTGTAAACAATCAGACAATACATACGGAGTAAAATAATGGGGTACGGATGTGAAAGAGAAACAAACAATACATTTATCTTTCTTTTTGCATTATGTAGAAACAATAAAAATGTGTCGGAGGTTTTTTTTTAGCGGGGGGGGGAGAGGTTTACAACAGCTTACCAAATGCCACACATTTAAAGATCCCACCTATGAATCTTAATGTTGTCGTGAATGGAATTAATTCATCTCACTGTACTTTGTGTGAAAGAATCTTTTCTACATTTCTCTCTCACTACTTTGCCCCTTTTTTTCTGTCCAATTCCCTCTCCTTCATTTTCAGCTCCGCAATCTCCTTTCTCATCCGATGCAGAAGGAGCTTTTTTTTTCCTGAGTAAATATCACAAAGTGGGAGAAAAGAGAAACAATCCATGAAGCATTTCCACCCCAGATTCTCCAGAAGGGCTGTAACTGTCATTTTTGCACTCCGTACATCACAAAAGGTTTGTTGCCGTTGTCTACCTTTGGGAACACCCAGGCTGACAGTGAATCGGAAAGAAATTATTCTTTGATTACAGACATGTGCATCTTTTCTATTGTCTGGCATTCAGATGCAGCAAACAACTCTAATTCTTTTTGTGGTTTTTTTTCCTGGGGGTTGTTTTGACAAGCTGCCAAAGACCGTTTCAATAATTGGATGTCGACTTTCAGTCATTATGTCTGCTTTATTCAGTTTTACTTCCATGGGTAATTTTGATGATGTCATGAAGCGCTGAATGCTCACAAACAAACCACGGGGTCAATTTTCTCCTGCAATTATGCCTTCACAATCTTAATCTCGGCTTCCTTAAATGTCAGTGTTTTTTAAAATAAGAAAAAGAAATGTTCCACTTTAGCAAATAATGCTAAAGACATTCTCAAATTTGGCTCAGCTGTTCAACTCCATGGACCTGGACACATCCAAGCAGTCTTCACAACAATGAAAGTTGTTTTCCATTGCTTTTTTTTTTCCTGGGACTTTTTTTTTGTATTTTTTATGAATAATTTTTATTAAAAGCAGGTTTCACCACGTTTTTTAAAAAAAAAACTGCAGAAAGGTGGAAGAAGAAAAAGGAAGATCACAACAAAATACAAGTGAATAACAAATGTTTGGCAGGATGCAACTTGGATAGGCCACCAGGGGTTTAGTCTTCCAAGCTTTTGGACTAGAGCTGGAGCCCATCCTCAAGGAGAAGTTCTCTCTCACCAGAATGTCTCACAGAACTTCCTGAAGGTTCTTTGGCAATTTACTTCTTGATTTTGGCCTGATAATAACCTCGGAATTTGTTGAAGGAAAAATCTTCATCAGGGTCCAGTCCAAGCTGGGAATAATCAAAATGGAGACTGCTTTAGAAAGAAGGTTGTACTTTATTTGAAGAGGAGAGCCAGACAGAAAGATGGCTCTGGAAAAAAAAGTGACCACATGGAGCAGAGTGGTGGGCTTTTATACCTTCTGGGGCTCTTGAGGTTGTTTCCTGTTCCTGTTTAAAGCTTTGTATTTCCTGTGTCATGTACTTTGACCTGAGTCTGAGTGTGCCCTTTTGGTATTGGTGGGTTAATCCTATTATGTCCTGTCCTTAGAATTTGGGTGGTGGTGCGTAGATTTTAGGTGTCTTTGTCTTCCCAATTTCTAGCTTCCTGGCTCCAACTTTCCTGAATAGATTATTAAATTTGCATTTCTACAGAGCTGGACTCTGCCTAGTTTCTGCTTTGGGGGGGAGAGGGGCTGGGTCTGGTTTCTGTGGTTTTTTTTTAAGATCTTCTCCATTATTCCTTTGGGGAAATATATTCTGCCTTTTTAATATTTTCCAAAATATTTCTTTCTTTGGATTCTTCCCACAAGTTAATTTATGCTCATCTGGGAGTTGGTTGCTGGTGGGGAGGTGTTTTCGTCTTTTTCTTACCTTTTTGACAAACAGCCCAACCAAAGAACCTCCAAGACCACTTCCATCAATTCTGACAGAACAACCTGTCGGAATATAAACTGAGAGCAAACCCCTCTCCATTACTAACCCACTGATGATGTTACCTAGTTCAGTAATGAAACGTCCTCAAGAAAACATCCAAGCAGCAAGGACCCCTCATTTCAAGCTTGAACTACATATATTCTCTTTTATTGGTACATATAGAAGTGATTTGACAATGCTGTCTTTCAGAATTTCCCTTCTCCCATCTCTTAGTTTAACCTACAGCTTTGGTGGTCTCCCTTATAAATACTAACTAGGTTTGACACTGCTTAGCTCGTTAAAGATTTGCTGCTAAGGTCAGCTAAATTACTTGTTGTGGCCTTGTTGTCTGATAGTGCAGTATTTTTAGCAGGCAAACCATCCCTCTGCATTGCAGAAACCAATTCCATATCCCTCAATGGCAATCAAATCTTATTGCTGGACCCGCGTGGCAATAAATGTTCCTTCTGTATTATGATAATGTGTCCTTAAATATAAGAACTCTCTCCATTTCAAAGAAGAATACATTTCTCTGGCTAGCAATTGGATTTTACTTAGAGCAATTGGAAAAACCGTGTTTTCTAAATTAGATGTAGGCTCACTTTGTATATGATGTCTACTTGTGGGTTTGTTAACCACAGTTGATTGAATAAGCTGCAATTTTCCAGGTTTACTCATTGCATTAAGCCCTGGACCATGCTCCCCAAATAAAAATAACTGGCTTCACACAACATGGTCAGTCATAACCAAGCAACATTATAGCTTAGTGTAATGGATAAACACGATCAGTGATAGATATGATTGCCTCCCTTCCATCCAGGACATAGCACAGAAGCGTTGCTTGAGCAGGGTCCGTAAGATTATCTGGGACACCACACACCCTCTTCATGACTTGTTTTCCTTGTTCCCTTCTGGGAGGAGGGGGCTTCATGGTATCCGAAGCAGAACATCCAGATTCAGCCATAGTTTCATTCCATACAGCATTAACCTTGTGAACTCTCAAGCTTCCTCCTTCCGTTATATATTCAAGATGGACAGTATTTAATATTTATTTGCTACGTATATGTAGGGATGTGGGTCTATACATATGTTGTTCATAGTATGTTTAGGTGTGCGTCATGTATGTGTTTCACTTTGAGAGTGGGCAACTAAATTTCATTTTTGATGTGTGTCGTTGTGCCCACAGTAAAAAAATGTTGTGATCTTATCTTATCTTGCCTTATCTTGCCTTATCTTGCCTTATCTTGCCTTATCTTGCCTTATCTTGCCTTATCTTGCCTTGCCTTGCCTTGCCTTGCCTTGCCTTGCCTTGCCTTGCCTTGCCTTGCCTTATCTTATCTTATCTTATCTTATCTTATCTTATCTTATCTTGTCTTGTCTTGTCTTGTCTTGTCTTGTCTTGTCTTGTCTTGTCTTGTCTTGTCTTGTCTTGTCTTGTCTTGTCTTGTCTTGTCTTGTCTTATCTTATCTTATCTTATCTTATCTTATCTTATCTTATCTTATCTTATCTTATCTTACCTATCAGTGGTAGATATGCTTGCCCTTGCTTATAATCTGGGAGGAAAGGAAGAGAAATAAAGAGAAAATGTGAACTTTTTGATCCATAAATGAAACTTCAAGTGCAGTGTGAAAAGCCTGCTGAATAACTGAAAGAGGTACCAGAGAAACAACAACAGTCACCCAGTATTTCACAATAATAATATAAATTTAGAAACAACAGCAGAACAAGAAAAAATGCATGGACAATAAAATGGCAGTAGAGAATACAAGGGCCTTTGCCAAGCAAAACTATAATATTCAGATTTAATTATGATTTTTATCCAACTATTGAGTCCTTCCCAAGGGTCTGGGATAGGAGGAAGTTGTTTGATGATGTTAGAGTTATATTTGCAGGATGAAAGCTGTTCCAAGTAAAGCTGCTTTTTGCAATTGATGGATGGGGATTTTGTCAATTCCAATGGTGTTCAGGTTTTGGTCCAGATGTTTTGGGATTGCACCCAAAGTGCCTACGACTATTGGTATTATCTTTGCTTTGTTTTGCCATAGTCATTCTATTTCTACTTGTATTTTGTGATTTTTTTATTCTTTCTCTTCTTTTCTGCTGTCTCCAGGTAGTACCACATCTACTATCCAGACTTTTTTTGCCTTCTTTATTGACAGCTGTTAAATCTGGTGAAAAAACTATTATCATTATCATTTCTATTATTCCAAATAAATATCACAGTCCAATTAATTAAATGTTGATCCCAGTGATTTATCCTGGCCTAAGAATCATGGAAGCCTCATTGTAAAATCTTTGCTGCCCCAGAAAGAGTAATCTTTTGAAAAATCAGTAGTATCAATTCTAGTGAATCTAAAATTTCTTACTATTTGTGAATATTGCCCCAAGAACTCCAATTATAATTGATATGACAATGGATTTTCTTCCATTTCATAATCTTTTCAACCTCAGTTTGTAAATCATAATATTGTGGTGTTTTGTTCAGCTATTTTTGATTAATTCAACTGTCTCCAGATATTGCCACATCAATGAACATCACCTTTTTCATAACAATGACAGACAGTTTGAATTTTGAAAGCCCTTTCATTTTGCAAAACTATTTCAAGCAAACAACAAAGGTTCAACCTCCTCCTCCTTCTCCTAATACATATTATGGCACGCCAAATTGCCACCTTGCATTTTAAAAAACACCCAAGGCATAGAATGTTTGGACAGCTGGTTATTTCATAGAAACTAAAAGTCCTATGACTTCAAGTTCCCACCTTGCAATACAAGTGCGATGAAGCTGTCTTTTAGGAAGAACCAGAAAAATTCAAATCATGCCCATTGTCCAAACTGCATGAATGACGTCTAAATCCTTGGCCATCATTTTTTTAAAAAAAAAAATATTATCTTTATTGAAGGTTTTTACACGAGCTAATTCTAAACATGAAAACATATATAAAGGAAAATTAAGAAAAAGATCAAAGGAAAAGTATGAGAAACCATGTTGTTTTTGTTGTTAGCTGCGAAGTCGTGACGACCCATCGCGACCCCATGGACAACATTCCTCCAGGCCATCTTCTGGAGTCCATTGAAGCTCACGCCTACTGCTTCAGTGACTCCATCCAGCCACCTCATTCTCTGTCATCTCATTCTTCTCTTGCCCTCCATCTTTCCCAGCATTAGGCTCTTCTCCAGTGAGTCCTTCCTTCTCAT
>JARGCV010000313.1:377500-440000 GCA_034064705.1 Bothrops alternatus
ATGGCTTTGGAAGAATATCTGAAGGACAGTGATGAAGATGGAAGGCTTACTGACTACTGGAGAGACCAAACTGGCCTACAAGAAAGACCAAATGAAGAACAGAATAGAGGCATGGGAAGACAAAGCACTACATTAAAAAAAATAGCTGGGAAAGCAGATAATAAAAAGACTCGGCAATGGCTAAGAGCAGGAAAACTAAAGAAAGAGACTGAGGGACTAATTCTGGCTACATAAGACCAAGCCTTAAGGACAAATACATATAAAGTCAAAATTGAGAAGACAGCAACAGACAGTAAGTGCCGCCTATGCAAAGAAGCTGAAGAAACAGTGGACCACCTAGTAAGCTGCTACAAGAAGATCGCACAGACTGACTACAAGCAGCGGCATGACAAAATAGCAACAGTGGTGCACTGGAAGATCTGCAAAAAATATCATTTGCCTGTAAGCAAGAATTGGTGGGATCATAAAATAGAGAAAGTCATAGAAAATGATAAAATTAAACTGCTCTGGGACTTCAGAATTCAAAAAGACAAGCACCTGCAACATAACACCCCAGACTTAACAATTGTCAATAAGAAAGACAAAAAAGTCTGGATAGTGGACGTGGCAGTGCCTGGAGACAACAGAATAGACGAGAAAGAACTGGAGAAGATAACAAAATACAAAAACCTATAAATAGAAATAGAAAGACTGTGGCAAAAGCAAGCAAGGGTAGTACCAATAGTAATAGGTGCCTTGGGTGCAATCCCAAAACAACTGGAGCACCACTTGAACACCATTGGCATTGACAAATTTGCCATTAGTCAATTGCAAAAGGCAGCCTTACTAGGAACTGCTTCCATCTTGCAACGATATCTGTAATACCATCAAACATCCACATCTGCCTATCCCAGGTAAGGACTCGATAGGTAGACAAAATGCCAAATCCAGTCTGAACATCTGGCTGACTGTGTGATGATTAATAATAATAATAATAATAACAATAACAATAACAATAACAATAATAGTAATAGTAATAAAAGTTGGAAGGGACCTTGGAGGTCTTCTAGTCCAACCCCCTGCTCAGGCAGGAAACCCTATACTGTTTCAGACAAATGGCTGTCCAGTCTCTTCTTAAAAACTTCCAGTGTTGGAGCATTCACCGCTTCTGGAGGCAGGTGGTTCCGCTGGTTAATTGTTTTAACTGTCAGGAAGTTTCTCCTTAGTTCTAGGTTGCTTCTCTCCTTGATTAGTTTCTACCCATTGCTTCTTGTCCTGCCTTCAGGTGCTCTGGAGAATAGCTTGACTCCCTCTTCTTTGTGGCAGCCCCTGAGATATTGGAACACTGCTATCATGTCCCCCCTCGTCCTTCTCTTCGTTAAACTAGACATACCCAATTCCAGCAACCTTTCCTCATATGTTTTAGCCTCCAGTCCCCTGATCATCTTTGTTGCTCTTCTCTGTACTCTTTCTAGAGTCTCAGCATCTTTTTTTCATTGTGGTGACCAAAACTGGATGCAGTATTCCAAGTGTGGCCTTACCAAGGCCTTGTAAAGTGGTATAACTGTAGCCTTGTTCACTTAATAATACTATTTTACATTGCTTTCTGGGCAACCAGTCAGCTCTTTGCACCACTACTTTAATTTTATTACATTTTACAAATTCACTAAATGAAAGAACACAAAAAAACCCAACCAACTTGATAGCAATCGCATAACACACTGATACATGTCCTCCTTTCAGCTTCAATACATGACATCAATAACTGAATCCTACTGTGATCTGATTGGCTCATTGCCAAAACAAGATGACACCTGATTGGCTCTCTAAACACTCATGCTCATTGGCGACAATCAGATGAAGGAAAGCTACCTGAGATCAACCTGAGCAAGTTGTGCTTCCTTTTTCTGATTTTTTGGCTATACCTTTTCATAGAATACAGTACAGATAATTGAACAAACTTTGTTGCATTACATTCTTGATTAAATTATCTTTTCATTGATATATAATTTTATGGTACTACTCCCCAAAAAAGTGGTGTTATTAGCCATCAAACCTCAAAAATACACTTTTCCCAAAAGGTTTCCACAATTTTGGCCACTACTGTAAGCCTGTACCTCTTCATCCAAACCTCAGTAGCCTCCAAGCATTGAGAGAAGACTGTGACAATTGGTCGACCAGAGTTGAGGTATCCAGAGTTGACAGGAATTCTGCCCGTCAGGTGGCAGAAGACCTCACCCTGTAGGTCTTCATGTAGATCAGGGGTCTCCAAGCCTGACAACTTTATTCTGGCTGGGGAATTCTGGGAGTTGAGGTCAACAAGTCTTAAAGTTCCAATAAAGGAGAATATTTGTAGCTTAAGGTTGAAAAGAGGCATCCTCTGAGCTTGCTTGTTTTCTTGCAGATGTTTCATGACCCAAGCTAGGTAACATCAACAGTGTTAGTTTAGTTTAGTCACTAGCACTGATGGTGTTACCTAGTTTGGGTCATGAAATGTCTGCAAGAAAACAAGCAAGCTCAGAGAGCACGAAGCTCTGTCTTCAAATTGCCAAGTTTGAAGATCCCTAATGTAGATGCTAAACAGGATGAATAAGCCTAAAATGTTCTGGCACATTGCCACTTGAGGGCCCCAGGCTCTCCCCCAACCCCATGGTCCACACTGACTAGAATCAGCTATGGAAGGCGATCCACCTTGATTGATACTATGATAGAGTAGAGTAGAGTAGAGTAGAGTAGAGTAGAGTAGAGTAGAGTAGAGTAGAGTAGAGTAGAGTAGAGTAGAGTAGAGTAGAGTAGAGTAGAGTAGAGTAGAGTAGAGTAGAGTAGAGTAGAGTAGAGTAGAGTAGAGTAGAGCTGGAAGGGACATTGGAGGTCTTCTAGTCCAGCCCCCTGCTCAAGCAGGAGAACCTATACTGTCTCAGATAGGTCTAGTCTCTTCTTAAAAATCTCCAGTGATGGAGCACCCACAATTTCTGGGGGCAAGCTGTTCCACTGGTTGATTGTCCTCACTGTCAGGAAGTTTCTTCTTAATTCCAGGTTGCTTCTCTCCTTGATCAGTTTCCAACCATTGTTTCTCGTCCTTCCCTCGGGTACTTTGGTGAACAACCTGGCCCCCTCTGCCTTGTGGCAGCCCCTCAGATACTGGAAGACTGTTATCATGTCTCCCCTATTTCTTCTTTTCTTTAGACTAGCCAAACCCGAGTCCTGTAGCCATTCATCGTATGTTTTAGTCTCCAGGCCTTTGATCATTTTAGTTGCTCTTCTCTGAATGATCAATGAAGATCAATACAAGTATTTGGGATTCACAATGAATTCATCAATGGCTTTGTGAGAACACTTCTCATTTCTCTTAAGGATCTACATTTTGAGGACTGGACAGACCCACTTGTCTTTTAGTAAATACATTTAGTAACTTCCCCCTCCTCTAAAGCTGAAAATTACAACTTGATAATTTCTGGAAAACTCCCGCAACTATATCCCCACCTGGACCAGGAGTTGTAATATTGGAATGTGTATCTGTGATAAACTAGCTTTTGATTAACTGATGTGTGATGTTGTTAGTTATGTAGTTAGTTCTGCTTGTCCCCCAGAGTTCCTCTGGAAGATAGATGGATAAATAATGAAAGAAGGATAGGGAGAAAGAGAGAGAGGAGAGGAGAGGAGAGGAGAGGAGAGGAGAGGAGAGGAGAGGAGAGGAGAGGAGAGGAGAGGAGAGGAGAGGAGAGAAAGAAAGAAAGAAAGAAAGAAAGAAAGAAAGAAAGAAAGAAAGAAAGAAAGAAAGAAAGAAAGAAAGAAAGAAAGAAAGAAAGAAAGAAAGAAAGAAAGAAAGAAAGAAAGAAAGAAAGAAAGAAAGAAAGAAAGAAAGAAAGAAAGAAAGAAAGAAAGAGTTTTGGGTGGTGTATCTGTGCCTCCATGAAAATGGAGGTTGTGCTATAATATTCTTTCTATGAAATTCTGCCCATTGAATATATAATTCAAGACCCAATGAACAACAGGACATAAAAAAATATAGCTGCATGAGGGATCAGTTGATAGCACTGTGTCCACTTCATATTTCTGGAACTCCCAATTTAAAAAATTAAAAATTCACATTGCGATTGGGCAACATTCCCTACCTTCATTTAAAAAGTCAGCATCCATTTCTGAGTTAATATTATAAAGGTAATGCTTTTATTCATGAAGGAGTAGTCAATGAAATTTATAAATTCTCTAGGAAGGTTTTAAAAAAAAAACGTTTTGGGCTTTTTTTTCTTTCTTAAGCCGATAATACGTCCTGAATAGATTTTCACACTGCAGTTCTTTTTTGAGCTATTTCATTAACATTTCTGCTACTGGATGAATTTTCCCCATGCTATAAGATCAGCACTGCAAAAAGTGGAACTAATTGCATACATGAGTCTGTGGTGCAGTGAACGAACAAGCATTTATTTATTTCCCCCGACTGAACCTGGAAATTTCACTTTTATTTGGAAGAAATGGTTGCAGGTCATCAACCCAGATGAAGCCAACAAAATCAGACTTGAAGTCACCAACGTCCTCCTCTCCAGCAATCCAGCTAGAAGCAACTTACATAAAGAAGAACAAAAAGCACTCACCAACCTGAGGAAAGACAACAACATAGTCATTCTCCCAGCAGACAAAGGCAATGCCACAGTGGTGATGAACACATCAGACTACCAAGCCAAACTATCCAACCTACTCCAAGACCCCGCTTACAAATCTCTAAACACAGACCCCACCACCTACCTGGAAAAAGCCACCAAATCCAAAATAAAATCCTCTCCCATCAGTGAAGAGATCCAGCAAAGAATCATACTCAGAGAGAAATCATCCAGATGCCCCAAGCTCTATGGTCTTCCCAAGATTCACAAAGAAGGAACACCACTCAGACCCATAGTCAGCTCCATAGGCTCACCTCTACAGAATCTTGCCAAATTTCTCACCAAATAACTTCAGCCCTAGACAGAATCCATCTCCTCACACGTACAAAACTCACTCCACTTCATAGAAACAATAAAGAAACAAAACCTACAACCCAGCGACTTACTCGTGAGCTTCGATGTCACATCCCTCTTCACCCAAGTGCCTATCAAAGAAGCCCTGACAGCTATCCAAAACAAATACAACCCCACTAAGCACATCCTAGATCTGACCAACCACTGCCTAACCAACACATACTTCATCCACAATGGACAAAGATACAAACAGGTAGAAGGAGCACCTATGGGATCACCCCTCTCACCCGTCATCGCAAACCTATACATTCAAAACAAACGCCTTAGACAAATCTGAACACAAACCCAAACTCTGGCTCAGATATGTAGATAACACTTTTGTAATTTGGCCACATGGGAAAGAAAAACTGGACAACTTCCTCACACATCTCAACAGCCTACACCCCAAAATACAATTCACGATGGAAATAGAAGCTAACAACTCCCCTTTCTGGACGTCCTAATCTACAAAAAACCCAATGGCTCCCTAGGACACACCATCTACTAAAAAAACACACACACCAACTGCTACTTAAATGCACAATCCCACCACCACCCTGCACAGATCAACTCTGTAGCCAAGACCCTCATCTCCAGAACCAAACGCCTAGCCGACAAAGACCACCTAAAAACTGAACTACAAATTCTCACAAACGTATTAATCTCCAATGGATTCCAAAGAAATACTATTACCAACCTAAGAACCGAGACATAGAACAGTACAACGACATCACCCTCCTCCCCTACATCAAAGGCGCAACAGATAAAATCAGCAAAATTCTCCACAAGCACAATATCAAGACAGCCTTCGGCACCGACCAAAAAATAGCCAACATCTTAAGAAACCCCAAAGACATGATCCAGCTAGAAAACCAAGGAGTCTATGAAATACCATGCAAAATCTGCCCAGCCACATACATTGGACAAACTAATAGGAGAATAAATGCACGCATCGCAGAACACAAGAACGCAGTCAGAAAAGAAGAAAAAACTTCCTCTGTCTTCCAGCACCTTAAAGCTACAGGACATGAAATTGATATTGAAGGAACCAAACTAGTTTCCAAAACTGAACACCACAACAAGAGAATAATTATGGAAGCCATCGAAATAGAAAAACACCCCCACAACATGAATAAACGTGACGGTACCTCCCGCCTACCAGACATCTGGAAATTAGCCCTAATCAACAAATGACCCAGAACAACACAGTACGCCACCACCATTCACCCTCACCAGACCCAAACCCAAGCCCAATTCCATACCTCAGACGAAATGCAACCACCATCCAGAAGCCAAATCACGATGACATCACCAGCTGCTGCACCTCCCTCCGACCCCCACACAAAGCAAACGGACACACGCCATGAACACAGAGCTAGACCGCAAACTCGGAGCCAAACCAAAGCCCGGTATGTTACTTCACGACCTTCAGCCCTGGATATCACATCACAGAACTCAGGAGGCTACAACGCCAAAGCTCAGGATGTTACAACCCAGCCAACCACCCAGGATGGTGCAACACAGAACTCAGGATATCACTACACTAGATCTCCGGATGTCATCACACAACACATTACCCAGGTCATTACAACACAAAAGACTAATGGGCACACAGCCAGCACCTCAACTACTCAGGATGTTACGAAACAGCCAAACAATCCATAAATAATAACTCCTACACAGCCAACCAATCCACCTACAGCAACTAAGCCAGCACTCCACAAACCCCCACCAATATATAGAGAGAGATGGCAGCTCTGATCACACTTTGCTCGCACAAGCACGAAGCCGAAGACCCCAGCCTGAAGATGACGAGTGGGACCTCGTCGAAACGTTGCCAAGATACCTCCCTTTATTCTTTGTTAGCAATCTTATATATATATATATATATATATATATATATATATATATATATATATATATATATATATATATATATATATATATATATATATATATATATATATATATATATATATATATATATATATATATATATATATATATATATATATATATATATATATATATATATATATATATATGTCAAGTGTTTATTTTTTTAGATTGCACCCTGTAAACCCAAATATGGGAGGAAGGAATCATTCTTTCCTTTTGCTTGTTTCAGCTCAACCCAGAGCCATCCTGCAAGCACAAATATGTATATGTTGTTTAAAATTGTTGACAAAGAAATAAGGGAATTTCTGATATAGCTATTTCGAGTTTCTTAACTCTCTTCAGTCAGAACTCACCCTTCCGGGATTCGAACCTGGGCAGTCTGCATACCAAGCAGATGCTTTAACCTATTGAGCCACAAGTTCTCTCCCGCTTTGTCAGTAGTCAGGGAGTAAGGATATGTGTCAAGTGGTTATTTTTTAGATTGCACCCTGTAAACCCAAATATGGGAGGAAGGAATCATTCTTTCCTTTTGCTTGTTTCAGCTCAACCCAGAGCCATCCTGCAAGCACAAATATGTATATGTTGTTTAAAATTGTTGACAAAGAAATAAGGGAATTTCTGATATAGCTATTTCGAGTTTCTTAACTCTCTTCAGTCAGAACTCACCCTTCCGGGATTCGAACCTGGGCAGTCTGCATACCAAGCAGATGCTTTAACCTATTGAGCCACAAGTTCTCTCCCGCTTTGTCAGTAGTCAGGGAGTAAGGATATGTGTCAAGTGGTTATTTTTTAGATTGCACCCTGTAAACCCAAATATGGGAGGAAGGAATCATTCTTTCCTTTTGCTTGTTTCAGCTCAACCCAGAGCCATCCTGCAAGCACAAATATATATATGTTGTTTAAAATTGTTGACAAAGAAATAAGGGATTTCTGATATAGCCATTTCGAGTTTCTTAACTCTCTTCAGTCAGAACTCACCCTTCCGGGATTCAATTTTAAACAACATATATATATTTGTGCTTGCAGGATGGCTCTGGGTTGAGCTGAAACAAGCAAAAGGAAAGAATGATTCCTTCCTCCCATATTTGGGTTTACAGGGTGCAATCTAAAAAATAACCACTTGACATATATATATATATATATATATATATATATATATATATATATATATATATATATATATATATATATATATATATATATATATATATGTGTGTGTGTGTGTGTGTGTGTGTGTGTGTGTGTGTGTGTGTGTGTGTGTGTGTGTGTGTGTGTGTGTGTGTGTGTGTATGTATATATGTATGTATGTATATATGTATGTATGTATATAGTGTTTCTTTTTTAGATAGCACCCTGTAAACCCAAATATGGGAGGAAGAAATCATTCTTTCCTTTTCCCTGTTTCAGCTCAATCCAGAGCCATCTGCAAGCACAAATATATATCTGTTTTTAAAATTGTTGACAAAGAAATAAGGGATTTCTGAGATAGCTATTTCGAGTTATTTAACTCTCTTCAGTCAGAACTCACCCTTCTGACTGTTTTCTGAGGTTTTCGCGGGTGTTTGTATGTAGGTCTTTGGTTCTTCAGGTTTTCTCCCACGTAGAATTTGAAGTGTCTTGGCGACGTTTCGACGAAGTCACATTCGTCATCTTCAGGCTGGTGCTTTCGGCTTGGTGCTTCTAGCAGCAATGTGTGATTGCAACTGCCAGTGGGGGTTTGAACTGATTGGCTGGGAGCTCGGCTGTGTTCTGATTGGGTGGAGGTGTGTTCTGATTGGTTAGGGGCTTGGCTGTGCTCTGATTGGATGGGGGGTTGGCTGTGCTCTGATTGGATGGGGGAGTGTTCTGTTTGGGTGGGGGTTTTGTTGTGCTCAGGTTAGTCAGTGTTACAAGGGGATTAGAGATGGTGGACTGTATAGCTGTTTGGCTTTGCGTTCGTGGTCGTGCCTCATCTTCATGGTGGGTGTCAGTTTGCTTCGTGTATGGATTGGAGGGGTTTAAGGTGGCTAATGATGCAGCTGTGGTCTGGCTTCTGGTTTGTGGTCGTGCCTCATCAGTGTAGGTTTGGGTTTGCTTTTTGCCTGGATGTGTGGTGGTGACATCCTTTGTGGTTTTTGTGAGTGTAGGTCTGGTGTCATTCCCCATGCTATGGACTCGTCTGTCAATAAGGGCGGGTTTCCAAATGGCTGGTAGGTGGGAGGTATCATCTCGTTTGTTCATGCTGTGTGGGCGTTTTTCTATCTCGATGGCTTCTCTGATTATTCTGTTATTAAAGTGTTCAGTTTTGGTGATAGTTGTGGTCTTTTTGAAATCAATTTCATGTCCTGTGGCTTTGAGGTGTTGGACCAGGGAAGAAGTTGGTTCCTCTTTTTTGACTCAGTCAATACATGTTTTCTGAGGTTTTCGCGGGTGTTTGTATGTAGGTCTTTGGTTCTTCGGGTTTTCTCCCACGTAGAATTTGAAGTGTCTTGGCAACGTTTCGACGAAGTCTCATTCGTCATCTTCAGGCTGGTGCTTTCGGCTTCTACTTCTAGGAGCAATGTGAGATTTTAGCTGTTTGTTCCTTTTAACTGCCAGTGGGGGTTTGAATTGATTGGCTGGGAGCTCGGCTGTGTTCTGATTGGGTGGAGGTGTGTTCTGATTGGTTAGGGGCTTGGCTGTGCTCTGATTGGATGGGGGGTTGGCTGTGCTCTGATTGGATGGGGGAGTGTTCTGTTTGGGTGGGGGTTTTGTTGTGCTCAGGTTAGTCAGTGTTACAAGGGGATTAGAGATGGTGGACTGTATAGCTGTTTGGCTTTGCGTTCGTGGTCGTGCCTCATCTTCATGGTGGGTGTCAGTTTGCTTCGTGTATGGATTGGAGGGGTTTAAGGTGGCTAATGATGCAGCTGTGGTCTGGCTTCTGGTTTGTGGTCGTGCCTCATCAGTGTAGGTTTGGGTTTGCTTTTTGCCTGGATGTGTGGTGGTGACATCCTTTGTGGTTTTTGTGAGTGTAGGTCTGGTGTCATTCCCCATGCTATGGACTCGTCTGTCAATAAGGGCGGGTTTCCAAATGGCTGGTAGGTGGGAGGTATCATCTCGTTTGTTCATGCTGTGTGGGCGTTTTTCTATCTCGATGGCTTCTCTGATTATTCTGTTATTAAAGTGTTCAGTTTTGGTGATAGTTGTGGTCTTTTTGAAATCAATTTCATGTCCTGTGGCTTTGAGGTGTTGGACCAGGGAAGAAGTTGGTTCCTCTTTTTTGACTCAGTCAATACATGTTTTCTGAGGTTTTCGTGGGTGTTTGTATGTAGGTCTTTGGTTCTTCGGGTTTTCTCCCACGTAGAATTTGAAGTGTCTTGGCAACGTTTCGACGAAGTCACATTCGTCATCTTCAGGCTGGTGCTTTCGGCTTGGTGCTTCTAGCAGCAATGTGTGATTGCAACTGCCAGTGGGGGTTTGAACTGATTGGCTGGGAGCTCGGCTGTGTTCTGATTGGGTGGAGGTGTGTTCTGATTGGTTAGGGGGTTTCATGAAATTGATTTCAAAAAGACCAGAACTATTGCCAAAACTGAACACTTTAATAACAGAATAATCAGAGAAGCCATCGAGATAGAAAAACGCCCTCACAGCATGAACAAACGAGATGATACCTCCCGCCTACCAGCCATTTGGAAACCCGCCCTTATTGACAAAAGATTCCATAACACAAAGAATGACACCAGACCTACACTCACAAAAACCACACCCGATGTCACCACCACACATCCAGGCAAAACGCAAACCCAAACCCACACCGATGATGAGGCACGACCACAAACCAGAAGCCAGACCACAGCTGCATCATTAGCCACCTTAAACCCCTCCAATCCATACAAGAAGCAAACTGACACCCACCATGAAGATGAGGCATGACCACGAACGCGAAGTCAAACAGCTATGCAGCTCACCATCTCTAATCCCCCTGTAACTCAGACTAACCCCTCATCCAATCAGAGCACAGCCAACCTCCTTACCAATCAAAACACACCTCCACCCAATAAGAACACAGCCGAGCTCCCAGCCAATCAGTTCAAACCCCCACTGGCAGTTAAAAGGAAGAAACAGTTGCAATCACACATTGCTGCTAGAAGCACCAAGCCGAAAGCACCAGCCTGAAGATGACGAATGTGACTTCGTCGAAACGTTACCAAGACACTTCAAATTCTACGTGGGAGAAAACCTGAAGAACCAAAGACCTACATACAAACACCCGCGAAAACCTCAGAAAACAAACATATATATATATATATATATATATATATATATATATATATATATATATATATATATATATATATATATATATATATATATATATATATATATATATATATATATTTGTTTTCTGAGGTTTTCGCGGGTGTTTGTAATTATATATAATGATTATATATAATGTTTTCATTATATATAATGTTTTCTCAATGCAGCAAAGAAAACCGACTTAACAAACAAACAAGTGTTAGTTTAGTTTCAATACAATACAGAAAATTGCTTCTTAACCAGCAATCACTTGGTTCATTGCCCCAACATCAACAAAATTAGGGCAATTCCACAAAACCCCAATTCTACTCTGCAATTCCTTAAAGGTAGCTTGAAGCCAATTCATGTTCATTTTCTCTTCTACCAAACTTTGAAATGCTGAGAGCACCAAAAACTAATCAAATCATCAGAGAGAGAATGTAAAAACTGACATTCCGTCAATGTTCCCTTCAACCTTGTTTTGATTTTTCTGTTCTTCCACCAAAGGATTGCTACGAAGGTGAGTGCCAAGCTGCCATTGAGCTTTCTGCTTTGTTGAACACCTGGGAAATAATAAGTTAGAGGAGTGCCTGGAGGGATGAAAAAGCCGCGTTGAGCCCAGAATTCATGGGAAGGAAGAGCCAAACCAGACCTTCTTCAGAACTTCTGGATTTCAAAATGAAGATAATGTAAAGTGCAATTTGAGATTCACCACATCTCAGTCAGCCAACTGCAAGTTTCCCGTTAGCAGTGAAGAGACCGGCCTCCGAACCAGATGATAAGAAAGTTACAAAGTTTCCACCCTTAAAGTACAAGGAGATAATTGGGTTTGTTGACTGAAAGACATACAACCTGCTTTGTTGCAGAGAAAAGCAACGGTTATGATTAGGAAGCTAAACATAAAGAATGGTTGCAGGAATTGGGATATGCTTAGTTTAATGAAAAGAAGGACTAGGGGTGACTTGATAGCAGTTCTTCCAATATTTGACAGTCTGCCACAAAGAACAGGGGTCAGCCTATTCTCCAAAGCACCAGAAGGCAAGACAAGAAGCAATGGGTGGAAACTCATCAAAGAAAGAACTAACTTATAAATGAAAAATTTCCTGACAGTGGAGCAGCTGGTGGGAAGAGACTGGACGGCCATTTGTCCAGAATGATATAGGGTTTCCTTCTTGAGTAGGGGGTTGGAGTCATAGGTCCCTTTCAACTCTGTTATTTCTGTAATTGACTCCTGGCAACTACCCAAATAAGTCTGAGTATTTTCCTTCGTAAGGTTCTTTTGAAGTGATTTGCCATTGTCTTCTTCCTAGGGCTGAGACTATATGACTGGCCTTACGCCTTAGTCGTCACACTGAAGTGACCTTCCAGGTTCTAAATTGAAAATAGTTCAGTGAGTGAAATTCTTGTAACTCCATTCTAGTCATCTCAGTCAATCTTGGCGGAGAGAACTCCCACCCCCCCCCCAAAAAAAATAATGCTTGGAAAAGAAACATTTTCAGTTGTAGTACAATGGTGATTTCCATTTTTGGAAATTTACCAAAAGATCCTTCTACTTTAGGTGTGTTGGCAAATTTTTTCAATCCATGGGAGGGATGTTGAATGTCTAGTCTGATTACTTCACATGAGAAATAGTTAGAACCTACAACAAGGGTGAGCAACTTCTTTGTCCTGAAAAATCACATGAAGCAGTGAATGGCAAGTCAGGGACGAACACATAGACAGAATCTTTTTTTTTTCCTATTAGGTCTAGCCCAAGAATGAACAAAACAATCTAGCCAAAGTTCAGTACTTTCGTTGCTAACATGCAAGAGACAGAATCTTGCCAGACTAAACTTAGGAGATTCTAGGAAGTGGCTATCTTATAGCTCTTCTTTTTTCCATGATCCAGCTCTGGAATGTGCTGATTCTTGACTCATTCCCCACTTTTGGAAACCTGCTGTGTTGCTATATTGTCCATCATATCACTTCCCCTTTCATAGACACATCCCATCACGTTTCCCCTTGAAATCCAGGTTGCTACACAATTCTGGCACATCCATTCCCTTCCCACCTCAGTGTTTGGTGATGGAGTGTTTACCTTCCACCTATCTATGAATGAGAATCTCCTTGTGTCAACAGATACACAAGGTCTGTCCTTCCACAGATACTTCACTTATTCTTCTTCTAATTTCTTTGGTGCATGATTTTATTGGGCATTAGGAGAACAGATTAACTTACCTTAGATCAGTGGTGGTGAACCTATGGCATGAGTGCCAGAGGCAGCATTCGGAACCCTCTCTGTGGGCACACGTGCCGTTGCCCCAGCCTTGCCTCCCCCGTGAACCCCTCCTCACCAGCAGCCCTCCTGGAGAAGAGTCACCCCCAAGCATGGCCCACACAGAACATTGCAGCCAAGGACATGGCAGCCAAGCAGTGTAGACAAGACTCTGCCCTCATGCCCCATCGCACACAGTTGATGCTGCGGGGCGCGGGCAGAGGATGTGGCTGCCATGGCGCTGCTGGGCAATCTGTGGGGGGCTCTGGAGGCAATGAGTGGCCCTGTGGGCAGGCAGAGTGGGAGCGGAGCAGGGGTGGGCAGGGGGTGGAGCGGGGGCGGGGCCAGTTTTGGGCACTCGGTCTCTAAAAGGTTCGCCATCACTGCCTTAGATAGTTTCAGGACCTACTTCCAGTGGTGGGATTCAGCCAGTTCGCACCACTTCGGCAGAATCGGTAACTAATTCTTTGTTGCCCAGGCCCAGAATGGACTTCCGGAAGCGGCATCCATAGAGAAAACTGGTTGTTCGTGTATTTGAATCCCACCACTGCCTACTTCCCAAATTTGGGGGGAAAGCACCATATGTTTTTTGTGAGCATTGCTGTGTCCTTCAATAGCCCATCCATCGTGCACAGCTGTCTGCTATGCCCAGGTATTGGAGATATACTTGAACCAGGGGCATATATGACCTTCTGGTTTAGAGTCCTTGAAAACCTCAGTAGAGTCAGAGTGGACCCTTTATGAGATTCTTCTGTATTGTGAAATAAGTGATGTATTGCACATTTCCAGAAGACCCCTATGGCAAGAATCTAAAATTATCTGCCTGCACTGCTGAGCTAAAATCTGGAGTTCTGAAGGCATGAAGCAGAAAGGACAGCTCCATTGAACAGGAAGCTGCATCTCTAATAGTCCCTACTATCCGATATTTTCCAGGTAAGAGCAGAGATGTTTGAAAGCTTGAAAACATTTCATATGTTAATACTTATAATATGCTTCAGGCTACAATTAGATTATAAATATGCAACTGGCTTAATTCAGTTAATCAAGCTGATTTGCCTCTGAATGAGTAGGATACGTTTGCAGCAATCTTTTTTTCGCCTTACATTTCAGTGACATATATATATATATATATATATATATATATATATATATATATATATATATATATATATATATATATATATATATATATATATATATATATATATATATATATATATATATATATATATATATATATATATATATATATATATATATATATATATATATATATATATATATATATATATATATATATATGTAGGTCTTTGGTTCTTCGGGTTTTCTCCCGCGTAGAATTTGAAGTGTCTTGGCAACGTTTCGATGAAATCTCATTCATCATCTTCAGGCTGGTGCTTTTGGCTTCTGCTTCTAGGAGCAATGTGTGGTCTAAGCTGTTTTTTCCTTTTAACTGCCAGTCGGGGTTTGAACTGATTGGCTGGGAGCTTGGCTATGTTCTGATTGGTTAGGGGCTTGGCTGTGCTCTGATTGGCTGGGGGGTTGGCTGTGTTCTGATTGGCTGGGGGAGTGTTCTGTTTGGGTGGGGGCTTTGTTGTGCTGGAGAGGTTCAAAGTGGCCAATGTTGCAGCTCTGGTCTGGCTCCTGGTCTGTGGTCTTGCCTCATCATTGGTGTGGGTTTGGGTTTGCTTTTTGGGTGGATGTGTGGAGGTGGCATCCTGTGTGTTTCTGGTGTCAATCTTTGAGTTAGGAATACGTTTGTCAATAAGGGCGGGTTTCCAAATGGCTGGTAGGCGGGAGGTATCATCTCGTTTGTTCATGCTGTGGGGGCGTTTTTCTATCTCGATGGCTTCTCTGATTATTCTGTTATTAAAATGTTCAGTTTTGGCAATTGTTCTGGTCTTTGTCTTATTGACAAACGTATTCCTAACTCAAAGATTGACACCAGAAACACACAGGATGCCACCTCCACACATCCACCCAAAAAGCAAACCCAAACCCACACCAATGATGAGGCAAGACCACAGACCAGGAGCCAGACCAGAGCTGCAACATTGGCCACTTTGAACCTCTCCAGCACAACAAAGCCCCCACCCAAACAGAACACTCCCCCAGCCAATCAGAACACAGCCAACCCCCCAGCCAATCAGAGCACAGCCAAGCCCCTAACCAATCAGAACATAGCCAAGCTCCCAGCCAATCAGTTCAAACCCCCACTGGCAGTTAAAAGGAAAAAACAGCTTAGACCACACATTGCTCCTAGAAGCAGAAGCCAAAAGCACCAGCCTGAAGATGATGAATGAGATTTCATCGAAACGTTGCCAAGACACTTCAAATTCTACGCGGGAGAAAACCCGAAGAACCAAAGACCTACATACAAACACCCGCGAAAACCTCAGAAAACAAATATATATATATATATATATATATATATATATATATATATATATATATATATATATATATATATGTATGTATGTATGTATGTATGTATGTATGTATGTATGTATGTATGTATGTATGTATGTATGTATGTATGTATGTATGTATGTATGTATGTATGTATGTATATGTATATCAAGTGTTTCTTTTTTTATTTATTTTTTATTTTTTTTAAATTGCACCCTGTAAACCCAAATATGGGAGAAAGAAATCTTTCTTTCTTTTACCTGTTTCAGCTCAACCCAGAGCCATCCGCAGGAACAAATATATATATATATATGTTTTTATTTAAATTGCTAACAAAGAATAAGGGAGAACTGGTATAGCTATTTCGAGTTTCTTAACTCTCTTCAGCCAGAACTTACCCTTCTGAGAATCGAACCTGGGCAGTCTGCATGTTAGGCAGTTGTATTAATATTCTATAACCCAAGGATCTTGTAGAAGAAGTCGCTCCCACCAAGTGAAAGAGCAAAATGAAAGAATTATTCTTTGAAGATTGTGCTTGATTCCCCTCAGTTAAATAGTTAACAGGATAATCCTAGGTGTGGTCTTTCAGAAGGCCATTCCACTGAAATCTGTGCAGTTTTATTGCCAGATCCCCTGGCCAGCCAGTTCTAAGCTTGGAAGATAAACAAGGTTAAGTCCAGTTAGTGCGTGGATAAGCAATAGACGGCGAATTCCAGGGTGGGTGACTAGATCATAAAACAATCCAACAGAAAGCGATGTCAAATCATTTCTGTATTGTTGCCATGAGAACTGCATGGAGATGTCCATGTTGTCACCAGGAGTTAAACTCAACTGAAAGTAAGGCATCCATACATTTTTTAAAAACACAACTAGATGGCAACCTGTCTGTCTGTCCGTTTGGCCGTCTGTCTGTCTGTCTGTCTGTCTGTCTGTCTGTCTATCTATCTATCTATCTATTTATCTACACCTCTCATCTCACCTATGTGCCTCTGGATGATTAGTATAAAAATGGGACTAAAAAGCACTGTTAAAAGCAGTTAAAAAACAAGTTTAAAAATTTTAAAATTAAAAAATCAAAGGAGTGGAGTTTTGGTGCCTTGAAAGTTCTAGCACTGATGATGTTACCTATTTGGGTCATGAAACATCTGCAAGAAAACCACCAAGCTCAGAAAGTATCAAGGACGACCACCTCCTCCTCCTCCTCCTTCACCTCCACCTCTTCCACAAACCCCACTCCTTTCTAGCACTGATGATGTTACCTGGTTGGGTAATGAAATGTCTGCAAGAAAACCACCCAGCTCAGAGAGCACCAAGGACCCCACAGTCATCGTCGTCCTCCTCCTCCTCCTCCTCCTCCTTCTCCTTCACCTCCACCTCTTCCACAACCCCCCCTCCCTTCTAGCACTAATGATGTTACCTAGTTGGGTAATGAAACGTCTGCAAGAAAACACTAAGCTCAGAAAGCATCAAGGACGACCTCCTCCTCCACCTCCACCACCACCACCTCAGCTCAGAGAGCACCAAGGAATCCCACTGTTTAACCCCGAGCTACAAATATTCCCTTCTATTGTTATCAAATGATCTTAACTGATGAAGACAGAATCTGGATGCAGCCCACAAAAGGACTTTCTCTCTCCTTATCCTCAACTGTGTCACGGAAACAAACCTCTCTCTGTGATCAGAAAGTTGGGATGGAAGGCTATCACCTCTCAGAGAACAAATATCAGAAATCTAGGATGGGTAATGTTTTTCCAAAGCCTGACCGAGTGTGCCAGCCAACACTGCTCTCTTAGGATGAGCTGTTACTGCATCTTCAACCAAGCTTGCAATTTTGATCAAAGAAATGCTGAAGTTTCTCTTTACGAATGGAACCTTTTGAATTTTAATACGGAGGAAGAGTTTCTGTAGAATATTTAGAGCAGTGGGGGGAAAAAACCAGACGGTGTCTCAGTATGGAGTGAAGCTAAAATACATTTGTCAACATAATAATAATTGTAAAAAAAAAAGAAGCTTAAATGGAGTTTCTAGACTTGCAAAAGTTGGTGCTTCAGATGGTGGAGTTATTCTTTTTTGTGTGTGTGTGCAAAAATGTGGTCTCTGGCATTACGGGGGAAATACTCTGGTGAACTCTGCTGGGGTGACGGCGTGCGTACCCACAGAGAGGGCTGTTAGTGCCACCTCTGGCACACATGCCATAGGTTCGCCACCACTGCCCTATACCATTCCAGACAAATGGCTGTCCAGTCTCTTCTTAAAAACATCCAGTGATGGAGCACCCACAACTTCCAGATGCAAGCCGTTCCACTGGTTAATTGTTCTCACTGTCAGGAAGTTTCTCTTTAGTTCTAGGCTGCTTCTCTCCTTGATTAGTTTCCACCCATTGCTCCTTATCCTGCCTTCAGGCACTTTGGAGAATAGCTTGACTCCCTCTTCACGATATTTGGTGATGACTTGGTTAATACCTTGGGAATATGTTTCTGTGGAAACTAATTAGTAAGCTATTTCCTTCAAGTCTTCTGAACCACCTAGAACAGGGGTGTCAAACTCAATTTCATTGAGGGCCGCATCAGCATTGCAGTTGCCCTTGGGGGGCTGGGTGGGTGTGGCCAGGGTGGGTGTGGCCTACTGGGTGGGTGTGGAGGGAGTGGGTGCGGCCTACTGGGTGAGCATGGCCAGCTCGACATCATTCGCGTCAAGGGGGCCTGTGGGGGTCTGGGCAGGAGTGGGATAGATCTGAGGGTCTCTGGCAGAAGGGGGTGGGACCGGGGCAAGCGCCAAGGCATGGTCCACTGGAGGAGCCTCACTGTTTCTCTCAGGCCATGTGAGGGGGGCTTGGATAGTGGTGCAGGCTGCCCAGAGCCCTGGGCAGCAGAGATCAAATGCCCAGCCTGGCCCTTGAGCACCCGTGGCACCAAGCCCAGTCCCACTTCCCCAAGGGGTCGCCCAGCTGCACTTACCACCTCCTCAAGGCTGCTGCTGCGGTGCTTGCTATCCTTATAAGGCCAGGTTGTTCATGATGGGTACCAGGGCAAAGTCAGAGGGAGATTGAATGTGTTTCAGCTTAGATGGCCACCACAAAATTGTACATTGGCTCCCAGCTGGCCAGCCTGGGCCAGGGCCAAAGCAGTGTGGGCCGTTCCCTCACTGCTTCCAGGATGGCTTCACAGGCCACATGAAACCACTTCACGGGCCGCATCTGGCCCCCGGGCCTTGTGTTTGACCTGTCTGACCTAGAAGATAGCAAAAAGCATATCTTGCTTCTTTGCAGCTAGGAGACATCTATGGCTCTTTCCTCACCTTCAGTTTAGTTCAAGCACCAGAATATCTTAGCAACTGCAACTGTGCCTCTTGGGAGGGGTTGCCCACTGCTCACCTCTGGAGCAAGGCTTCAACTGCCTTACCGCACTATTTCAGGTTTCAGAAAAATAATAAGTTTCCTACCGCAGGGCACACATTTTGTCATCCATCCAGTACAGGAGCAGAAGTCCTGGCAGTCAATTGCTTTTACAGCATGTTGTTTCTAGCAATGAAGCAAGAACTGATTTACCCTAGCCTTACTGCTGAAAAATGGCACACTTATCCTTTGCACGGGAAGAACAGCACCCCGAAAAAATGTGTTTGGACTCAACAAAGATCTGAAGCTGCTTTCTTGTGTGCCAGCAGGCACTTTTTGTAATAATAATAATAATAATAATAATAATAATAATAATAATAATAATAATAATAATAATAATAATAATAAAGTTGGAAGGGACCTTGGAGGTCATCGAGTCCAACCCCCTGCTCAGGCAGGAACCCTACACCATTTCAGACAAATGGCTGTCCAGTCTCTTCTTAAAAACTCCCAGTGTGGAAGCATTCACAGCTTCTGGAGGCAGGTTGTTCCACTGGTTAATTGTTCTAACTGTCAGGAAGTTTCTCCTTAGTTCTAGGTTGCTTCTCTCCTTGATTAGTTTCCATCTGTTGCTTCTCGTCCTGCCTTCAGGCGCCTTGGAGAATAGCTTGACTCCCTCTTCTTTGTGGCAGCCCCTGAGATACTGGAACTCTTCTATCATGTCATCCCTCGTCCTTCTCTTCGTTAAACTAGACATTCCCAATTCCAGCTGGCCTGATATTGGGTTTTCTGTTTCTCTCCCCCACCCCACCCCAGCTTTGCAAATGTTTATTTATTTAAACTTTATTAAAGTTTCAGGTTTTCCTTTTACCCTTTGGGGTAGCAAGATATAAACTTAATAAATAAATAAAAACAATAAACTCCCGAATCACCATCATTCATGGATCTATCTGAAGTGGTATGGCCCTTCAACCTGCCTCAGAAAACCTAGGACGCCCCCCTTCCCTCAGCCAATGGCTATGGTTTCGTGTACAGTTGTCAAGCATATACACTATTGTGTAGCTTTCTGGTGGAGGATCTACGTAGATCCATAATGCTTTATCTTAAAAGTCACAGGTGTAGGAAGACAGCAAACCCCCCAGGGAAAGAAATATTTTGGGGAATATTTAAAAGACAGAATATTATATTTCCTCAAGAGAATAATGGAGACGATCTTTAAAAAGGCAGAAACGTCTCCCTCCCCTCCCAGCCAGAAACTCAGCAGGCCACATCTGTAGAAATGCAGATTTGATAATCTATTCAGAAAGATTGGGGGCAGGAAAGCTGGAGCTGAGGGCATTAAAAAACAAAGAGTCGAAGGACAGGAAACATGACCTTTAGGACATAATAGGATTAACCCACCACTACCAAAAGGGGCACACTCAGACTCAGGTCAAAGTACATGACACAGGAAATACAAAGCTACAGGAAGAGGAATAACTCCAAATACAAAGCCCACATGAGGGATAAAAACCCACCACTCTCTACTCCATGCAGTCAGCTTTTCCAGAGCCACATTTCTGTCTGGTTCTGCTCTTCAATAAATTACAACCTTGTTTCTAAAGCACTCTCCATTTTGTTTATTCCCGGCTTGGACTGGACCCTAATGAAGATTTTTCTTTCAACACAGGTTTAAAATTTTGGGATCCAACCCAACAAAATCACTTGGATTTGAAAAGGTAGCCTTGCATCCTTAATTGAAGCCAGTCCATATTCTCCGTCTTGATGTTTGACTCAAAATCAATCAGGTCTGTTGAGTTGGGATGATGCTTGAGAATCTGGAAACAATGCTGTGCCCTGAAAGCAATGTTGAGGCAGGGGTTGGTCTGGCATAGTGACAGAGACCTTTGAAATGTGTTAATATTGGCTCTTGTTTCTCTATGGTCATGGCTCCGTCACTCCAGCTGGAAGCAAGGCTCTCTTTGGGTTCTAAAATACATTGGGTGGTTTCTGCCTATAGCAAAGATTGTGCTGATTATTCCCTACCATATTTAGAGAACAAACCAACTCCTCTTAGAGAGAACATGGATAGACGGATGGGAGGACAGGACTGATGTTCTGTGTCCCCCAAACGTATGACTCCAAACACATTTGTTGTGACCACCAGCAACAAATAAACAAAGACATTGCGTATGCCACCAGGGAACCCTGACTTTTACAAATTCCTGATCACACAAAGAGACAGTTATCCTAACTCTTTCAAAACCATATCCATTAAAATATATAATCTGATATCATCTTCCCGAGTTATTAGCATCTCTATTCCACCTTCACAATCCATGCAGCCAATAACAAGGATGGCTAAATGTCTATGGAGGTTTTTAATCATCCAGTTTATGGTTGTTCCAAAGGTGCTGACTGGACTCAGTTGGGTATTTTTTTTTTTTGAAAATTTTTCAGTTGAAATTCCGTCATCCAGTTCTGAAATGAACTGAAAAGCTTCTGGGATGAGAAGCAAAATGTTTTCACGGGGGCGGGGGGGGGACCAAGAAAGTCCAGTTGCTTTTTGGAAAAAAGATTTTTAGGCAATAACAAGGAATTCTGGGAGTTATAGTCTACTAGAAGTAGGATGCATCAGATTGTCAACACAGGTACAAAATCAATTGATGCGGAGCAATACCCACAAGGATCTAACAAGTTTATTAAGCCATGGAGAAAATTATATATCTTGAATGACTGGTGTTAGCAAAGAATTTATGAAACATCACATTCGTGAGTAACTAAGTTCAAAACTGGAAATATTACAATGAATATTATTTTGAATGTTGTAATACCATATCTGAAAAGAAGTCCATTTCTCTTCTTTGCCTTTAACTGGGATACTTTTTTAGATTAATTGAGAATATGGTAGTAGAACAAAGAAACTCTTTTTTTGTATAACGCTTTCTTTGGGCAAAACGTGCCTAAGGTCAGGATTGTCCTCTTTTAGGATAAGTATTGTCAAAAGTTCCTCTGATGCTGGTTACTATGAAAAATGCTACCATAAAACCGCACTAATACACTAGAAACGAATACAGTATTTAATTAATTAATTTAGCAAGACAAGAAACAATAGATGGAAACTAATCAAGGAGAGACATGATCTGGATTTGAGAAACTTAAGTGAGAACAATTAACCAGCTTGCCTTCATAAGTTGTGGGTGCTCCATCACTGGAGGTTTTTAGGAAGAGATTGGACAGCCATTTGTCCAGGATAGGGTCTCCTGCTTGAGCAGAAGGTTGAAGTAGAAGACCCTTCCAACTCTATTCTGATTGAGATTGAGATTGATTGACAATTGCAGTTGGGACTCATAATTTCAGTTGTGGCGAGCTGATGAAAGGAAATTGAAACATGGAAAACATATAAACATTTACCTATTGCAAACATTTTTAAACCCTCAGAAACATTACTATCTCAAGTTTAGGTGAAAGAAACTGATATATCTGCAATCTATACATTTCTCCCAGGGTATGTTTCATTAAGCTGAACAGGAATTACTTGCTCTCTGTGGTAGATAGGCTTACCATTGTACTGTAAGGCTGAAATTACATGTTTTCCAGATTTATACGATCTGAAGAGAAAACAGAGTGTTGAAATTACATGTTTTCCAGAAACCCTTGTAACAAAACTCAGTTCAATTTATCCCAGGGTGCTTACCTCAGCTTGGATTGTAAGCCTGTTTAAAATACAGTTTCTTACAAGAGGGAATATGGAGAGACCTAACTGAATTTGAAAACATTACGAATGAAATTTGGATCATTTGCTGGATCTCTCCTATAAATTGTTGATGAGGTATGACTCAGGATCCAAACACTGCATTATTAAAAAGGTTCAAAATGTGAATATAGTAATAGAAATGCAGCAAGGGGAATTTTAGTGGAACGAAAACATTTGATCTCATTTACAATTCTACGGTTTACAATAACAGAAAACACTGGTGTTTTATTGTTGATAGATTACTGCAGTTCGGGCTGCTAAATTTGACACTTCACTTCTTAAAGCTTGCTGGAAATGTAATGAACAGTGGCAATGCTATAAAGCTCCACAATTATGGGAAATTATATCTATTAGATTGAATCAAATCATAAAAGTTGAATCCCCATTTCAACCTGCAATATCCATATTAAAATTTCTAAATAATATATCCCTTCAAAGTTTTTTTTTCCCTATATGCTAACTGCTGCTTTTCACTGAAAATGTTGCTTGATGCCCTCCAAAGTAGAATGGATATCTTTAATTATGGAAATATGTCTAGAATAACTACATACTGACACAGAATTCAGTTCAAAGCAGTCCTAGAATCCAGTTGAACACATGGATTTGTACCAGATCCTTTTGAATGGAAGATGTTCTTCATGAAGAATTGGTCAAAGGTGAGGAAAACATTTTGACAGAATAGTTACTGATTCTTTACAGTAGTACAGTGAAGCCTATCATCCTATTTATTCATCATAAATGGAAATGGCAGCATTATAGATTGCACATAGGAGTGAATGGAGATTCCTGCTCAAAAGTTTTCAAATATAATGCGTGCTGAAACAAAATTCTAAATTGGACATTACTCAAGTTATGCATTTGTCTGTTGATGCTCTCTTTTTCAGCTTCAAAACAACTTGTCAGTTCAGTTTCTCAACCAGATGACCCATAATTCCTTAGCATGCTGGATGCAATGATGGGAGCTGAAATCTAACCCAGATAGTAGGCATCCGACTGGGAAACACAGAAGACTATTTGGGGAATTAAGTCACCGTGGCTCACTAAAATGTGATGTAGAGCTAAGATTGCAAAACACACATTTGCTTTTCCACTGTTAGGCAAAATCTGATCAGAACTGTCAATCTGATTCAATTTAGCATTCCAGTTTCATTCAGTAAAGACCGCTTCTGAACTTTTGGTAAGTCTCCAATTTGGCACATACCTTTCATCAATCAATTCAGACTGACTCAATGATCAATTTGCAAACCTGATTTGATTCAGCAATTTGATGGCATCATCTTCAAATTATATCACTGAATTAAATGTTCATACCGCTCTGTATGTCACGGATGAAATCAGGTGTCCATTTGAAACAAAATGGTCTTTAATTGCATCATTTAGAAAGTTTTTGTTTTATTAGAACTGATTCCTGCGTGATTCTTCGGAAAAAAATCTGCTGTTCTTTTACAACCGCAGTTTCAGTATTCAGTAACAAATGTTGACATGTTGGATAACAGCATGCAAAATATTTCACTGTAGTCCTTGACAGATGACATTCAAAGAAGTTACGTACTTAAATAATTTCAAAGAATGCTAATTAGCTAATATGAGTTTGTGACTCTCCCTCATGACACCTGCAGAAGTGCTTTTGGTATTTTTTAAAAATAATTATTATGGTCGCATAATCAGCCAGGTGTTTAGACTAGATTTCGGCATTTTTATCCACCTATCCAATCCCTCCAATTTTCATGGTTCACAAAAACAATGAAAAATGTTAATTTTCTATTGTAGAAAACAACTTAGCCCAACAGAGAACAATATTATTATCTGTGAAAGCTCCGGTTACTTTTTATGTATACATAAATTAAGTACGCATCGATGAAGAAGGATGTGTTTTATGGAATCACAGAAAACCTATTGGCTTCAGGGCTCTTCCAGATGAGGATGTAAATGCAAGCAACAAGGAAATTGATCACCTCCCTTCCTGGGGATCTCGTCATTGCAGGGGTCACGCAACAGCACTGTAATGGGGGAAATCGTTTTGTGACAGAGTATGTCGCTGTGTAAGTAGAAATATTATAGGCCAGCATATAGGCTCTCTCTTTTCCATCACCCTTCTACTATTACTACACCCTAGTAACTTGTTTGTTGCCTGCATTTTCTGTGTCGCATGAGAAAAGCACACCTCCCTTCCCCTGTCCTGACCACTTTCTACAGGGGGACGATCGAGAGCATCCTGTCATACAGCATCACAGTCTGGATTGGAAGCATCACTGCTTCAGACAGGAAGGCAGTGCAGAGAGTGGTGAGGACTGCAGAAAAGATCATTGGCAGTTCCCTCCCTCCCATCCAGGACATAGCACAGAAGCGTTGTTTGAGCAGGGTCCGCAAGATTGTTTGGGACACTATACACCAGTGATGGCGAACCTTTTAGAGACCGAGTGCCCAAACTGCAACCCAAAACCCACTTATGCATCATCGGGTGCCGGGTGGGTGTGGCCCATTGGGTGGGCATGGCCCATTGGGTGGGCATGGCTGTGGTGATAACGGCAGACTGGGTAGGACTAAAAAGTTCAATCAATCAATTCCAACTTTGCAAGATTTTTTTTTTACACAGGAGATTGAAATTGACTGATTGATTGAACCTTTTTTTTTTTTTGCACACGGCGGTGGAGGCCTAAAGCAAAAAGGTTTTATAAAACCCAGCTGAAGGCCTAGGACTGGGGCGATGGTGCGCATGCCCACAGCGAGGGCTCTGAGTGCCACCTCTGGCACCCGTGCCGTAGGTTCGCCACCACTGCTATACACCCTCTTCACGACCTGTTTTCCTTTTTACCTTTTAGGAGGAGGGGGCTTTGTGGTATCTGTAGCAGAACATCCAGATTCAGCCAGAGTTTCATTCCATACAGCATTAACCTTGTGAACTCTCAAGCTTCCTCCTTCCGTTATATATTCAAGATGGACAGTGTTTAATATTTATTTGCTACGTATATGTAGGGATGTGGGTCTATGCATATGTTGTTCATAGTATGTTTAGGTGTGTGTCATGTATGTGTTTCACTTTGAGAGCGGGCAACTAAATTTCATTTTTGATGTGTCCCATTGTGCCCACAGTAAAAAAAAATGACAATAAAGGTTATGTTATGTTATCTTATCTTATCTCTTACCCAGCCAGACAGGGAGGAGGGATCAAGCAAGGAGTTAGCCTTCCATCATTGCAGAGCCAAGAGAGATCCAAGACTGACACACAAACAAACAAACAATTTAGTCTCCATGGAACCTTATCTATCTATTCCCAAGAGAAGGCAAAAAGTCTCGGGAGATTTCTGTATTATAGGCAGAATACAATAAAGTAGTTATTCAAACTCTACATATGTAGATCTGGTTGCTTGCGCCTGACAAAGTTGGTTTGACTCTCTTGCTTGATGCAGAGTGTATTGCCCACCACGACAGCATGGTGACCACAGAAATTTTAAAGATATAGTGCTCTTAATTTAATTTTTTTTATAGTTTGAATAGGTTCAGGAATATGAATAGAGAGCTAGTTATCTGCCTACCAACTGAGCATCGTTGGCTGACAGTTATCTATGTATTTTCCAAAGCACCTGAAGGCAGGATAAGAAACAATGGGTGGAAAGTAATCAAGGAGAGAAGCAACCTGGAATTAAGGAGAGACTTCCTAACAGTGAGGGAAATTAAAACACTTGCCTGAAGAAGTTGTGGGTGCTCCATCAGTGGAGGTTTTTAAGAAAAGACATTTGTCTGAATTGTATATGGGTTCCGGAGGGGGTTGGACTAGAAGACCTCCAAAGTCCCTTCCAGCTCTATTCTATTCTATTCTATTCTATTCTATTCTATTCTATTCTATTCTATTCTATTCTATTCTATTCTACTCTACTCTACTCTACTCTACATATTCTATTCTATTCTGTTCTGTTCTGTTCTATTCTATTCTATTCTATTATTCTATTCTATTCCATAATTTCTATTCTATTCTATTCTATTCTATTCTATTCTACTCTATTCTACTCTACTCTACATATTCTATTCTATTCTATTCTATTCTACTCTACATACTCTATTCTATTGTATTCTATTCTATTCTCCATTCCATATTCTATTCTATTCTATTCTATTCTATTCTATTCTATTCTATTCTACTCTACTCTACTCTACTCTACTCTACTCTACTCTACTCTACTCTACTCTATTCTATTCTATTCTATTCTATTCTATTCTATTCTATTCTATTCTATTCTATTCTATTCTATTCTATTCTATTGGCCTAAAAGAAACAAATGCTAATTTGTTCCCCAGCTTTCACCTTCATAATTTCCCATCTTAAATAATTTGGGATGATTGAAGTGGTACAAAACACCCTGATGTGGATTTTGCATTAGAAGGGGAGAGATTGAGGGGCAGGAAGGCTGAAAATCCAAAGCACCAGAAGAGTCTGAGCTGTACCCAGACTGATAGATGGCATGTAATGTTAATATTGAACAACAGTTGGCTGCTTATGAAATGTCACATTTGGTGGAGGCCAAAACAATCAAGGGAAGCAATAAATGCAACATGGCATTCAAAATCCAATTTTGAATTTGAAAAACCTTAAAAGTTTATAGCTGTTTGACAGGAGCAATTTTTTTAAAAAAAAAATGGACTGCTCGTGAATATTCATTTCAGCTTCAGCTTAAGGGGATATTTACCTTGCAGATCAACAACACATTTCTACAGGCATGCAAATGTGAGTTAAGACTGAGATCCAGTAAACCAAGTGTGACCCATCAGAAATAATCTAAGCCCAGGAATTGCTTTGAATCCTAAACCCTAAAAGACTGTCCAGTCCTTTTTTCCAACTTTACTCCAACTCCCTTTTTAATAGCCCAATCTGGGACACCATTCACTGCTGTTGTAGCTAAGAAAGCTAGAGTGAGTGATCCTTACCAATCTTGTTCGAAATCACAGAAAGATCCACAAGTAAATCCAGAACAATTTTCTGCCTGCTGTTGTGTAATATCACTCCTCCTCCTCCTCTTCTTCTTCTTCTTCTTCTCCTTCTTCTTCTCCGTCTTCCTCTTCTTCTTCTCCTCCTTCTCTTCCTCCTCCTTCCCTTCCTCCTCCTCTTCCTCTTCTTCCAATAGGTTTTTCAATTTCTCTATTTTTTTTAATATTCTCCCATCCTAACTAAGTCTAAGCCTGATTCTCCATAGCTTCTGAGCCTACTAGGGAAGTAGGACCCACTGAGACTTTGACTCTCAAATACTGAGCAAATGAAATTACTTTACATTACTCTATACAAGTTTAATAAACTTATGATTTACACAACAATGTGAAATCACAGTTGCCTTAGGCACTGAGTTCTTCCCAAGAAGAACTGAAGGCCTAGATCTAGGAAGACATAGAAATGACCCCACAACAAAGCAGCCAGACTTTGAATACCACCATCAGCAATGGACAATTCGCACCTCACACAGCATCTGCCAGAACTCTGTATAAATGGGGCATATTATCCTCCCCTCAGTGTGATTGTGGGATCCCACTTCAAACTGTAGATCACATCGTGACCGGCTGTAAGTTGAGGGCATCTACCATCTAGTATCTGATTTTTTTAAATATAAACAATGCTGTGCTTCAAAGGTTAGATGGCCTAGACCAAGGGTTCCCAACCTGGGAATATTCCAGGGGGTGCGAAAACTTGAGTTTTCAAAATTATAGTGTATATGCATAATTTGTTGCTGTTATTTTGAACTTTTTTAATGGGTGGGAGAATATATAGCGTTCTAGGGGTGTGGGGCATAGAAAAGATTGGGAGCCACTGGCCTAGACAATGGTATTTGATCTTTTTAACATATATACTTTATTGTGCTTACTAATCTAGGTGAAATGTTAATATATATTGCTAGTCCATGCACGATACGCCATGCACTAAATAAATAAATAAATCTTCCCAAGAAGCTGGGATATTGTAATGTATCTATGTAGTATATGTATGTATCCAAGCAGGATGACCTTTTGCAACTGACAGATGGAAATTTTGTCAATGTGCAGACTTTCTAAGTGCCATCCAAGATTTTTTGGATATGGCATCCATTCTGCCAATAACCACTGAGACCATCATGGCAGGTACATGTCAACATCTTTTGACTCTGATTTTCAGATCTTGATACTTCGCGGCCTTCTATTGTCTTCTCTTCTACTGTCCCCTGGAATTGCCATTTTAGTTATGCCCACCTTCAATTAATTTATCTAATTACAGTCTTCTTTTTCAGGATTCAGTAACATCTCAGGACTTTGCCCAACAATATAAAAGCAGCCATAAAACGTACACACTAAGCCTTCATTCCATGAAAAGCAAGGAATCAAAAAAAACTGTGATTCATTTGAGAGCCAACTTGAAAAATTGAATCTGCAGATAAGTCAGTTGTTTACCCAGTAAACTAATATGTTCTGTGTTGGCTAACGCCCTTGTGTAGGACACACTAGATGGGCACAAACGAGGATGAAAAGAAATAACTATAAGTGTCCTGTTCAGAACTGAAGTTAAGGGAAGCTGTAAAGCAAAATAATAAACTTCATTGTCTTCAGCTTTTCAGTATACTCCGCTTACAAAAATTGAAGTAACTTATTTATTTTTTTATTCATTCCTGCAAAACTGTTGAGAAATATAGTTCATGTCTGAATTTTGTACCAACATCTATCAAACATGTCAATGAACCAAAAACGGATTTGACCTTTCTCTCTACCACAATGTCTATATTTTTGTTTCCTTGTCAGCATTTCCCCTTTTATATTTTGCCCATCTTCTTAGCTTTGCTCACTAAGTCATAATACATTTCAAGGTTAAGATTCAGCCGTAGCATAAATGATATCTCTTTGAATTGTTGAAAGATGCCAGTGATAAGTGGCCAACATATGTTCTGGAGTAAAAATTGTGAGAAGTCTTGGGGCCATTTTGGGGCATAGATTGAGTTTTGATAATCAGACCCATGAATATTTAACTCTTTGGGGAAATTCTACTTTAAAAAATAGATATTTTCTGGGGAAATATAGCCGGAAGCCAGAATAGTGACTTTAAACCAGTGTACAATATTTAATAATAAATGGTTATTTTAATATTTGTTTTCCCAACTTTAAACAGAATTTGGTCTTCCTGATTCACAACATACACCATACACCAACAAACAGAGAGGTGCTGAATTGTATAAAACCAGAAACATCATTAGAAGCCAAAGACTATATCTGATTTACTTTGACCATGTCATGCATACAAATTCATTGGAGAAGACCATGATGCTAGGAATGGTTAGTAGAACAAGAAGAAAGGGCAAGCAGAAAACAGGCACACATAAAAAAACTGATGCAAAGTTGAACATCCAACAATTGAAAGAAACTGTGCCTGACAGAGTCACCAAGAGTTGGACACCTCAGAATGGTTAAATCTAACTAACTAATTCAAAACCGTTCAGATATTTTCAACAAGCACAGAAGCATTAATCAACATAAGTGTTAAGGCCCAGATGCTTTGGCTACTTCAAAGGCACTTGAGTTAAACCCACAACAAAGATATGTTGTGTGTTTAACTTCTATCATGGTTTCCATCAAATAAAAGAGAGATGCTCTTTGATTTAATAGAATCCGTAACAGAAGTTAAACCTACAACATAACTTTATCAAAAGCTTAAGAACATTGTTGAAGTCAGTACCCCAGGAATATGTCGTACAGAACACAAAGAATTGGAATCTCCTATGATGCCCCTTCCATGGCTGCCTGTTCTCAAAAACATTAACTTTGGATTGATGAATTTGAAATTAACATTGATTAATCAAACAGATTGCATTTGAAAGGTGGTTGAAAGGATGGACAACAGATTTTCTCTGCTAGAGATAAAAAAACATTGAGGATGCATGGACCTATTTAATATGGTCTTGTGAATTTTTGAAACTTCTCTGGAATACCGTAGTATTTCAGTGCATATAAGTGTATTTATGTATGTATATTTATATGTTCAAGATGTTAACATGATGCTGTTACTGATGTTAATGGGGTTGTTGTTTATCCTGGAGTGCCCAGGATTATATATTATAAAGTTTTCTGTGTTTTAATCCTTGTAAACTGCCAAAAGTCTCTTGTATGAGATGAGTTATATAAATTTTTTCCCCTTTGCGATGCAGGCCGTCGCGCCGCGCATGCACGATGTGGGCCCGCCAGTTATATAAATCAAATAAAAGTAAATGTTGAATTCTGTAAAGCTGCGAGGAATTATGATAATGCTGTCCTTCTGGGTGGCAAATAAATTTGAGAAATTAGAAAAGTGGCATTATTTCAGAATTTACAGAGTGGCTTTTGAAAACGTGTATTTTATCTGCCCTAAAAAAGGCACTATTTTTTTTTACTAATCAAAGAATGAATCAATATGCTTTGGCACGACATCTGATTGTAATATGGCACTGTATGGTACATTTTTGTAAATCAGTGATTATCTATATATTTAATACAAAAAATAGACCTTTTCTCTTTATTTCTAGTATTACCGGTATCACTTTTAATTTTGGGATGATTTAATCTAATTTTGTTCTTGCTGCAGTGTCCTGGTAGTCTGCTTATGTTTTCAACCTTTTAAAATAACATTGAAAAAAATGGTCCACTGAGGGGCCTAAGATGTCAACCATCAGGTGGGATGGAAAAGAAGTTGATTCTTCCGTTGTTCATCCACATCAAATAGCTATTGCTGTCATTTGATGTTCAGAAGAATGCTGCCGCTGTGAGAAAACCGTCTTGAGTTGTTGAGCATAGTTGGACATTTTAAGAGTCGATTGTAGAGCAACCCCTCAAAACTGCTGCTATGCTGTGGAGAAAATGGCTGCTATTTTGAGCATGGCCAATCATAAATGCCTCTTTCTCCTGGAAAGCAAATTGAGGAGGTTCATCTCCAGCACACTGTCTGGCTGGCTATGCTGTTCCTCACGACTTATTTCTGAGCCCTGCGGTGTAAATGAAAAAAAAGAAAAATACTGCATCCAAAAAACAAGAAAGAGCTGATGTGGCAGGGAGACTATCAAGAACGAAAGGAAACACAGGTTGTTCTGCAGTTGCCTCCTTGCCACCAGCAGTGATTGATAGCTTCATTTTTCTTAAATGTACCAAATCGACATACAAAGCCGTATATATTGTTGGTTATTGCCACGTGTGATGTCAGAGGTCCTAAAAATGATAGGTGAATGATGCAGGAATTCTGGGAGTTGAAGTTCACAGATCGTAAAAGGGCCACAGTTCCCCACCCCTGCTATATAGGAAGAAAACCATCCTCCATTTCCTCCTTCAATCTACCATGGGGGGGGCTGCTGTCCTAGATAAACAAATAAATAAAATAATCCAAAACCACTTGTGAAAATAAATCAAAGGTCCCTGATAATGACACGAGTCTCTCTTATATATTAGCAGTAGTAGACAATTGGGTTCCCCTCACCCCCTCCTTGAAGCTGAGTTGCTCACAATTCTCACACTCATTCCAGAGTGGAACTGATTTGATAATCCTGGATGAAACCTACTTTCTACTCACTTCACATGTTATAAAGCATTAAGCTTTTAAAGAACCGAATCCTATTTTCCTCCAAGTCCATCAGCATGTGATTGAAAGTTTGCAAGGATCTTTTCCTTTTTAACATGCTGTACGGAACATCCAACGAATCGAATAATGTTAAATCTGAGCCTTCCCCCGCACCGTGTGTAAATTTCCTTTGCCTATTGTTGTTTGTTGACAGGGCATATTTTAATTGCAAACGCCCCGCCGTTATTAAGACCGCCATTATGAAAAACACATACTTTTAACTTCAAATGTCCATGAATTATTAAGACCAGGGTTACCAACCGAAATATGTCAACACACATAAAAGCCTGGCCGCTTGATTGTATCCTAAAATAGAAACAGAAAGAGTATCTAAGTTTTTTTCCCCCATTCCCTGGGATGGAAGTAGAAAGTGGGCACTTATTATTATTTTAAAAAACAACAACAACAACACAAGTGGCACTGTGTGATCTTTCTGCCTATAATATCTCATGTCTGACCTGCCAGCCCAACGTTTCTCTCCGTTTACCTCTGGAGGATGCCAACCGCGGGCAGCCGTCTTTGGGAGAAAAAAAAACGGGCGTGGCTCCCGGCTCCGCCCGGGCCAATCAGGCAACATCCCAAGAAGATTGATGAGGGGTTGCTAGGAGACAGCATCCTCTCCCTTTACAAGAGACCAGAGAGGGAATTGGCTCTCGCCGGACAGCAAGTTCAACAGCTGGAGTGCCAGCTCGCCAGTGAGCAGCGCGTGCGGGCTGGGGGTGTGCACGCGTGGCTGTGCAAAGCAGCCCCAGCAGGCCAAGGAAAGGGTCCGTCTCTCTCTCCCCCCCCCAAATCCTAGGGGTCCTCCCAAGTTCTCCAAAGAGCCCTCCCGCTTCCCTTTTCCCCTTCCCCAAATGGCCCCGGAGACCGGGAGGAGGAGAGCCTTTTGCGTAAATGCGCAGCAGCAGAGCGCATCCTCGGAGCGAAGCTAAACTTCTCCTGCCGGGCGAGCCGGGACAGAAGGCCAGCTGCTGCCCCGGCTACTCCTGCCTGACAGCCGCGCCCGGCCCCCTCGGGGCCCTGGATGAGCTGCGCCCCGGAGCCCGGCCAGGAGGAGGGGAAGAAGAGGCCGAGGAGAAACTGTCCGGGAGGAGCGAGAGGGGGACCCTCCCCAGCGCCCCCTCCCCAGCGCCGGCTGCCTGCCTGGCTGGGCGTCCGAGGAGAGGCAGGGAGAGGCGGACGGGAGGATGACGGAGGTGGGGACGCCCGCCGGGAGCCCAGCAGCAGCGGCGGCGACGGCAGCAGCAGCAGCAGCAGGTCCGGCCAGGCACGGTAAGCAGACCCCCTTCTCCTCTCCTCCGCCCACCCTCCCGCTTTCCAGGCGGGCCGGGGGTGGGGAGGTTTCCCCGGGAGGGGCGGAAAGGCTTTGGACCGGCTCGATCTGACCCGGATTAGGCGCGGGAAGTCCCAGGCTGAGCAACGGACACCTGTCTCCCGGCTGGCCGAGACGGGCGCTGCTGCTGCGGTTTTAGGATTTCAGCCCTGGGTGGCTGCAGAAGCCTTCAGACTGGTCTCGTTTCTTATTCGGGCTCTTGGTTTCTATCCCTGCGTTCCGTGCCGTCTCCTACTTTGGAGAAATAAACCCCAGCAAATAAGTCTTATTACGTAATATGCGGGTTTTCTTTCTTTCCTTTCCGTTGTGCCCCCACGTTTTCTAATCTAGTAGCAGTGTGTTATTTTGGCTAAGATCCCATGCAGGTTGCTATTAAACGCTTATGCGCTGCTGGTCTTGTATTAAAATCTATTAGTCCTCTTTCAGAGGCTTATTCGGTCTAGGGTCTTTTCGTTTGGAGACAGAAGTCCTAGATCAAAGAAATATTTTTTATTTTATTTTATGGAGCTAGTCTTTCAAGTCTTGTTGTGGATTCAATAACTGTTATTTTGGTGAGCTCCTGTAGTGCCAGGACTGTACTCGTGCCTATTATAATCTCCTGTAATTAGTCTTCTTGATTACACACACTCTCTTGTAGACTATTTGGAAGAAATATATGGGGAGCCAAGTAAGTATGAAATAACACTTCAAATCGTACTCTGGATCAAGTAACTCTGCCTCGTTTTGGCTAAACTCACCTGCAAATTAATTCCATTTGGGTGGTTATTATGCTTAGGATCTCCCTGCTAGGAAGTGTCCAAAGTTTTTGTGTGGCAGTTGGCAAGTGGATTTATAGATTTATAGCACAAAGCATCTCTAGAGAGCAGGTATTCTGCAGTGGAAGTAGTGAGGCAGGAAGAAGAAACAGGAGGGAAGAGAGAGAAGCAGGGGCTGGAAAATTACATGTATAAACAGTGTTTTGGCAGAAAATACATGCCAAGGTTAGTGGAAATAATGGGGTGATTTTAGCTTTTTCATGGAGAGATGATAGATAGATAGATGATAGGTAGGTAGGTAGGTAGGTAGGTAGATAGATAGATAGATAGATAGATAGATAGATAGATAGATAGATAGATAGATAGATAGATAGATAGATAGATGAGAGAGGGAGAGAGAGAGGGAGAGGGGAAGATGGAGAGAGAGAGATCTAATAATGTAGAGTGGTTTTTTTCATAAAAAAATGTTCACCCTCATGGCTTGCTATGGGCAGAATAACATTACAGCATATCCAACCCTGATATTATGATTAAACAGAGTTTCAACCTGATTATTTCTTGAAGCTTCCTTTATACGATAGAGGCACTTCTTCTAAATCAAGTTGACATTTGAGAAGGCCTGTTGTAGATGACCCTTGGATCTTTCTTCCCATCAGGAGGGCAGGCATGGCAGAACATCCTAACCGATTGCACCATTAGACTTTGTATCTTCGGTCTTTCCAAAACGACTCTCCCTGCACAGGGGACTAAACCGGGGAGACCCGTTTGATCTCTGCTCCCCATGATGATTTCAAATCAACCAATATTCCAGTTACAACTCACACCGTATGTTCTCAGTTACAGATCTGCTCCCAGTGGATTTCGAATTATTTACGTATTATCTGGTGTCCGCGAAGCCATGAGCCTTTGAACCTGACTCGGAGGACATTGCCTCTGTTTTTAATCACACAACAGCTTGTATCACTGTTGAATACGCGTGCCTGTTCTGTTTGATCTTCATGACTGTATAGAAAGGGGGTTGCTTGTCTTTTCAGGGATGGCAAAAAAAAAAAAATACCATTCCTGTATGCTCATTTAGGACTTTGGGAATATGACATTGTGTGCCATTTTTTTTCCTCTAGAAGGTGACATGCATTATGTGGATTTGATTTTATTTTTTTACAAACTCATCTCAAATGATGGATATCATTGTTTGCAAAAGGAGCTTTTAGCTTCAACGCGTATCTTGGGAAAGCAGCTATAGTTTTTTGTTTCCTCGTTTTTAACAGGTGTGTGGGCGTGGGTGCACAAGGTTTATTTTTTTAAAAGTGTCTTCCTTCTCCAAAAGGAAATCCAGTGACCCTGAATGGGACAGCACCTTAGCACAAATTTACACACATATAAATATATTTCCCTCCTGGTTATATGTCCGTGCTAGCTGTTCACTGAATGTAGGAGTTGCCTAATCAAATACCTTGCCCCAGAACAATGGCAAGAAATTCTGAGCCCACTGCTCTCTCTTCCAAATAATGGAATGCAGATCTCAGCCCATACCAGCAAAATAAAACCATGCTATTTTAGGAAAGCCAAAAAGTTTAAACAGTTGCTGCTTTTTCTCAAAAAGGTGTTTCCAATAAGTAAAACCACCTTTTACTTACGGAGCAGATCAGAAAAATATGCATTTTAAAGGTTTTTGTTTAACTGACTGGTGAGCAGCACCATAAAATTGTTCATGCATATAATGGAATTCTTCAACTTTTTATAGCCCTTTATTAAAATACTTTCTAACATCTGGGAAATTATATCCATGGCTTTAAGGTCAACTGTTAATAGAGAGAGGTAAAATGTTGTTCCCTTCCGATCCTGTTAAATGGAGACTGGTATAAATAAAAATAAGTATGAACAAGAAATCGAAAGTTATAGCATAATGTGTATTTGCCTGCCCTTGCTTAATCTGTAAAATCTTCTTAGTTCTTGAATGAAAGATCCACCTGGATGCCTCAGGGTAGATTGGGAGACAATAACAGAATAACAGAGTTGGAAGGGAATTTTGAGGTCTTCTAGTCCAACCCCCTACTCAGGCAGGAAACCCTATACCATTTCAGACAAATGGTTGTCCAATCTCTTCTTAAAAACCTCCAGTGTTGGAGCATTCACAACTTCTGGAGGCAGGTTGTTCCATTAATTAATTGTTCTAACTATCAGGAAATTTCTCCTTAGTTCTATGTTGCTTCTCTCCTTGATTAGTTTCCATCCATTGCTTCTTGTCCTGCCTTCAGGTGCTTTGGAGAATAGCTTGACTCCCTCTTCTTTGTGGCAGCCCCTGAGATATTGGAACACTGCTATCCTGTCCCCCCTCGTCCTTCTCTTCGTTAAACTAGACAGACTCACTTCCTGTAGCGGTTCTTAATATGCTTTAGTCTCCAGTCCCCTAATACTTTTGTTGCTCTTCTCTGCATTCTTTCTAGAGTATCAACATCTAAAAAGAAGAAGAAAGCAAAGACGAAGTACTTCTAAGAAAACTAGCTGCATGTATAGCTAGAAGATTTGTCCCAAAGGTGCTTTTTCACGAGGCAACTGGACTTCGTTGTTTTTCTTTGAAGACATTTCACTTCTCACCCAAGTAGCTTCTTCAGTTCTGACTGAATGGTGGAGATCCCCCACCATTCAATCAGAACCGTTGAAGCTTCTCAGATGGGAAGTGAAATCTCTTCAAAGAAAAACAAAGCAAGTCCAGTTGCCTCTTGAAAAAGCACCCTTGGGACAACCATGATCTGGATGACTGAGAATCTCCATATAGACCAGTGGTGGCGAACCTATGGCACGGGTGCCAGAAGCAGCAGTCAGAGCCCTCTCTGTGGGCACGTGCACCGTCACCCCAGTCCTAGGCCTTCATCTGGGTTTTATAAAACCTTTTCGCTTTAGGCCTCCACCTCCATGTGCAAAAAAAAAAAAAAAGGTTCAATCAATCAGGCAATTTCAACTTCTCGCGGGAAAAAAAAGATCTTGCACAGTTGGAATTGATTGACTGAACTTTTTAGTCCCACCCAGTCTGCCGTTACCACTGCAGCCACGCCCACCCAATGGGCCACACCCACCCGGCACTCGACGATGCATAAGTGGGTTTTGAGTGCAGTTTGGGCCATCACTGATAGAGACACTTGAAGATTTGCTTTTTAAAGTCCTTTAGAAAGTTTTGCTACTTAGTAGAAACAATGCCTAGAATTGCCTGCTTAAGTATAGGAAACAAAGCAAAAAGATTTTGGGTTAAAATACATTTATGGTTGGAGAAAATGACTAAAAAACAAATAGACTTTAAACCAGAATTATTTTTGTTAGGAATAATAGGAGCTAATTATGAGAAAGATTGCAGATATCTAACACTACACATATTAACGGCAGCAAGAATTGTATTTGCCCAACATTGGAAAAAATGAAAATTTACCAACTGAAGAAGTACTAATCAAGAAAATTCTAGAGTGTGCAGAAATGGATAGATTGACTTTAAAGATAAAAGAGAAAGAAGACTCAGTGTATTTTAGAACATGGGATCATTTCTATCAATGGCTAGAAAAATGAGTCAGAGAGAAAGAAATGTGAAATGTAATTTTGAATATATATATTAGTAAGAAGACGGCTATTGAGTGATATATTAACATATTGTTTATGATAATTAACTATATCTGTTATTGTTAGTTAAATACATGTACCCAGACATTATGCTGTTTGCTAAATATTGAAAATGTTATTTGGGAAAAACCCAACCCCAACTCTAACCCTAATCCTGACTCCACCTTATCCCCAACCCTATAAAAACTAATAACATCTATACAAAAAAATTATAGGAAACAGACCAGGTATTTTGAATGTGGTGCTTCTTGGCAATCATAAGCCCCACATTGGCACCTGAAATGAAGGGAATGTTGTCTCTAGAGCACAGGTGTCAAACTCAATCGATTCACGTGACGTATCGTGACATATCGTGACATTTTCGCCTTTGTGGAGCCAGGATGGGCATGGCCTGCTCGTGACACATCCAGCCCACAGGCCACCCATTTGACATCCCTGCTCTAGAGGGTGTTAAACCTGGTCTGGCACGTTCACAGATTACGTGTTACAGTCCAGTCAACACTAAATGACCATGTGAATTAGCTTTCACCCAAAGGTTTTGATGGATCTCATTCCTGGCTTACTTTTAATAAACCTAATCCATTTTTAAATATAAGCATGTATACTCGGAAGTATATCCATTTATTATTTTCCTTGTAGCCACAGCAAACCAAGAGTTAAATCTAGTCAATTAACAAATTAATTAATTACACCATTTTCCAAAGCTCTCCATAGAGTCAAGCTTTGGTCATCAACCTATGAGTCATTGAAGGCAATTTTCTTTAGCAAGCGTGCATAAGACCAACATTTATATCTTCTTACATCGGGCAATCCCAAGCCTCAGCACATTAGATCCTAGTGCAGCGTATCTTAATCTTGACCACTTTTAAGAGGGGTGGAGTTCAACGCCTAGAATCCCCCAGGCTGGCTCGGAAATTCTGGGAGTTGAAGTCCATCCATCTTAAAAGGGGCCAAGGTTGATAAACACTGCCCTGATGCCAGGCTATCTTACTAAGTGGTCTTAAAGTCTTTCTAGGGCTGCAGCCTGTCAGAACTATAGAGAACAACTTTCTAGTTTTACTCCTGCTTTTAAAGACAAAGCGGAGAGCTGACTTTGGGAAATGATAAGATTTAGCTCTATACCATGAAAAGCTTTTATCTGCTGAGTTCTCATCAGATGAGATTGAGAGGGAAGTGTGCAAAAACAAAAAAAAAGTGAAAGCAAAAAGTAGAACTGAGCTGGATGGTTTTGGCATGGATGTTTTTTATTCATATGCTTTTAAACATAATAGTTCCTTTCTGAAGAATTACCCCACTAGGAGGGTTGGGTTCATTTCAGTCAGAGAAATGTTTAGGCATTTCCTGACCTTATTGTTCAATGGACATCATCCTTGTCAAATTAAGGCAGGGAGGGTAGATTGATATAATAATAATAATAATAATAATAATAATAATAATAATAATAATAATAATAATAATAATAGTAGTAGTAGTAGTAGTAGTAGTAGTAGTAGTAGTAGTAGTAGTAGTAGTAGTAGTAGTAAAGTTGGAAGGGACCTTGGAGGTCATCGAGTCCAACCCCCTGCTCAGGCAGGAAACCCTATACCATTTCAGACAAATGTCTGTCCAGTCTCTTCTTAATAACTTCCAGTGTTGGAGCATTTACTGCTTCTGGAGGCAGGTTGTTCCACTGGTTAATTGTCCTCACTGTCAGGAAGTTTCTCCTTAGTTCTAGGTTGCTTCTCTCCTTGATTAGTTTCCATCCGTTGCTTCTTAATAATAATAATGAAAAAGTTGGAAGGGGCCTTGGAGGTCATCGAGTCCAACCCCCTGCTCAGGCAGGAAACCCTAGACCATTTCGGACAAATGGCTGTCCAGTCTGTTCTTAATAACTTCCAGTGTTGGAGCATTTACTGCTTCTGGAGGCAGGTTGTTCCACTGGTTAATTGTTCTGACTGTCAGGAAGTTTCTCCTTAGTTCTAGGTTGCTTCTCTCCTTGATTAGTTTCCACCCGTTGCTTCTTGTCCTGCCTTCATTGATTGATAGAAGCAATTGTACATCACTAATTCTCTTCCAACCTGGATGAGCATGGCTGCTGGAGGAAGCAGGATAAGTTCATTGGATATCAGATTCCCACAACTGCTAATCAAGGGCCTCCATAAGGTACAGTCAAAAAAGTGGGGACGGCAGCAGTGTGTTCAAAATTCCACATAAACAAATGGAGGTCCTGGACGATCACTTAAACATGAGCCAGCCGTGTGTGGCAGCAGCCAAAAAAAGCTAATTCAATCCTGGGTTGTATAAGGCAGAGGCATAGAATCCAAATCGAATCCTAAGTATTAGTATCACTTTATAAAGCCTTAGTAAGGCCACACTGGAATACTGCATCCAGTTTTGGTCACCACATTACAAAAAAGACATTGAGATTTGGGAAAAAGTGCAAAGAAGAGCAACTTAAGATGATTAAGGGCCTGGAGAGTAAAACATATGAACAACGATTGCAGGATTTGGGTTTGTCTACTCTAGAGAAAAGAAGGACCAGGGTTGACATGATAGCAGTCTTCCAGTATTCGAAGGGCAGCAAGAAAGAAGAGGGGGGTCAGCCTGTTCTCCAAAGCACCAGAAGGCAGGACAAGAAGCAACAGATGGAAACTAATCAAGGAGAGAAGCAACCTGGAATCAAGGAGACACTTCCTGACAGTTAAAACAATTAATCGGTGGAACAACCTGCCTCCAGAAGCGGTGAATGCTCCAACACTGGAAGTTTTTAAGAAGAGACTGGACAGCCATTTGTCTGAAATGGTATAGGGTCTCCGGCTTGAGCAGGGGGTTTGACTAGAAGACCTTTCTTTATTGCTGATGAATGAAATCCCTCTTTCTAATCATTGTTCTTCTGTTAAATTCACAAATTGGAGGAACATTTGCACTATCCCAAAGCCTGCCAATCTTAGCTTCCCAAAGCTTATTCTTCAGGTTCTCCAGCAGCAAAACAAGGATGGGAATCGTAAAACCCTTGAAGATTTGATCAGCAGCCTTTTCCAACACCCACTTCCAAGGTCTATTCCTCAGCAGGCAAGGAAAATCTAAAATTAAGAACTAAATCCATCTTCCCAACAGATTTATTTAGAACCTTTGTTGTGTCTGCATTTTAAGTTCCTCCATTTTTTCCCCTCTTTCTGTAGATCAGACATGTCAAGCACAAGGCCCGGGGGCCGGATGCGGCCTGCAAAGTGGTTTCATGTGGCCCGCGAAGCCATCCTGGAAATAGTGAAGGAACGGCCCCCTCTGCCTTGGCCCTGGCCCAGGCCAGCCGGGAGCCAATGTACAATTTTGTGGTGGCCATATCTATGCTGAAACACATTCAGTCTTAGCTCCATAAGCCCCCCCCTTGCATGGCCTGAGAGGAACAATGAGGCTCCTCCAGTGGACCATGCCTTGGCCCTTGCCCTGGTCCCACCCACTTCTGCCAGAGACCCCCAGATCTGTCCCACTCCTGCCCAGACCCCCACAGGCACCCTTGACGTGAACGATGTAGAGCTAGCCACACCCACCCAGTAGGCCACACCCACTCCATCCACGCCCACCCTGTAGGCCGCACCCACCCTGGCCACACCCACCTGGCCCCCTGAGGGCAACCGCAATGCTGATGCGGCCCTCAGTGAAATTGAGTTTGACACCCCTGCTGTAGATAATATAGTTTCTTTATTGCATCAATCTTTATTTCCCAATCAGTGACAAAATTATTGCAGGTTCATTTTGAGTTCTACAAAGAGTAATCCTCAGGATCTCAATGAAACATCTGTAGTGTAAGTAGTTCTCCATAGTTACCTATTTTTCTAGCTTAAAGCATCTGTCAATCAAATTTTTATGATGGTCGCAGCCGTCTCTGTCTTTTGGCTAAGATCAGGTGTAGTAAAGCATCTATTACCGCCATGATATTTATCATCTCAATCCAGAATTAGATGTAATGAAACCCATATTAAGGTCAAATCTTTATTAAAGCCCTTTATGATTGTAAGTTGCCCAGAAATTCTTCAACAAGCAAATTGTAGAGGAATCTGAAATGGGGGTTAAAGAAAGAGAAGGGAAAGTGATTTGTTCTGCACTCAGCTACAACAGCACACATGTAAATTGGGCCTTTCAGATGAATTCAGATTTGCTTTGTAAAGATCGAAACACAACATGAATCCCCATTTGGAGGAATAAGCCGCTGACAATATCACGTAAGTGGCTTAGCTGCAGATTATCCACACATTCCATTAAGATTGTAACTGAGATTAAACATGTCTTGAATAACATCCACCTTCTCCCTCTTCTATCACACTGATCTTGTGCCTTCCTGTGTGTGTGTGTGTGTGTGTGTGTGTGTGTGTGTTTGTGTGTTTGTGTGTGTGTGTGTGTTTTAGCTGCCTTTCCTGATGAAAATAGTTGGAAAACTTGCCTGTTTTTGGTAACTAAGTTATTCTTCTGGCACATGTTGATCTGATAAGAACTTTTGGACCAATAGACAGCTATCTTTGATTCACCTCTTATAGGGTAAGGCTTATGAAACAGATCTTTTTTTTAAATATTTTATTAGTTTTATAATTATAAACAAAAAATCAAATTAAGTACAACTCAACTTAATACAATCTTTTTCAACTTTCTCCAACACAAAACAAAACATAAAAACTTACATAGGATACTTAAAATAACTATGGGTGTTGCTCGGCAGCACCCCCTCCACCACATCCCCTCTTTCTTCCTCCATATCACCTACTTCCCTCCCCCTCCCCTCTCTCCCTCCCTCACTCTCCACCCTCCTCTCCAACAACCTTCCAATTTCCCTCCACTCCTTCACTCCTCACTCTCCACCCCCTCCAGATGTGGTCCAGAGATACTGCCTGAGCAACCCCTCTTATATCAATAAATATATCATTCTTATATATTGCCAATATTGCAGTTGAGTACATTATTACACCCCCCCCAACCCACCCACCCTCCGACTTCCCAAAGTGAATACAGGGTAAAACAAAAGAAAACCCACTAAACTAAACAAAATTATTATATAAATCCTAATAAAAATTTAACTACATACTAAATACAATCTCTCAAATTGATATTTCCCTTAAATATAGTCTATCCATTTTTTTCCAATACATATAAAAATTTAACTATATGCTAAATACAATTTCTTAAATTGATATTTCCCTTGTATATACTCTATCCATTTTTTTCCAATCCAACATATATTTTTCATTTGAATGATCTTTCAAATATGCAGATATTTTAGCCATTTCTGCCAAATTTATAACTTTCAAAGTCCATTCTTCAATAGATGGTAATTTTGACTTCTTCCAATATTGTCCCACCAACAGTCTCGCTGCTATGATCAAGGCTTATGAAACAGATCTTGATAAAATTTGGGGAACTTCTCTGTAAGGCTTCGTTTTCTGGGGGGGAGGGGGAGGAGGTTAGAGTTTGAGTGCACCTAAAATTGCTCAAGGAACTCTACCCTCTTTTTTATAACTATCGTTGAGAGAATATTAGTATATTCTAGGTCTGCATATCTATGCTTCATGTCATATTCAGATCCTTGTCCTCTTCTCACCAGAATGCATTGACATTCCTTGTTTGACTTGGGATCAATATTTATTTGTTCGTTAAATTTATCTGCCGCCTATCTCACCATTGGGCTACTCAAGGCAGGAGTTGAGATGCTAGAAAGAGTACAGAGAAGAGCAACAAAGATGATCAGGGGACTGGAGGCTAAAGCATATGAAGAACGGTTGGTGGAATTGGGTATGTCTAGTTTAATGAACAGAAGGACGAGGGGGGACATGATAGCAGCCTTCCAATATCTCAGGGGCTGCCCCAAAGAAGAGGGAGTCAAGCTATTCTCCAAAGCCCCTGAAGGCAGGACAAGAAGCAATGGATGGAGACTAATCAAGGAGAGAAGCAACCTAGAACTAAGGAGAAACTTCATGACTGTGAGAACAATTGATCAGTGGAACAACCTGCCTCCAGAAATGGTAAATGCTCCAACACTGGAGGTTTTTAAGAAGAGACTGGACAGCCATTTATCCGAAATGGTATAGGGTTTCCTGCCTGAGCAGGAGGTTGGACTTGATGACCTTCAAGGTCTCTTCCAACATTATTATTATTATTATTATTATTATTATTATTGTTGTTGTTGTTGTTGTTGTTGTTGTTGTTGTTGTTACACTACTACTACTACTACTACTACTACTACTACTACTACTACTACTACTACTATATGGCAGGATCCAATCTGGGTCGGTCACTGGGACCACAGATTTAGTCTTCCGAGCTTCTGGACTTGTGATGGAGTCCATCCTCAAGGAACTTCTCCCTCCTATGTCACACATTCTGGTGAGAGAGATGTTCCCTACAAAAGGGGTCCAGCAAAAGTCCAAAAGTTCAGAAGACTAAATCTGTGGTCCCAGTGACTGACCCAGATTGGATCCTCCAACATCACTCTGGGACACGTAGATTGCCCTTCATTCACGGGATCAATATTGCTCATATACAGTTTTATTAATCTGTGCAGCAGCTGCACAGGGCATCTTATCTGCGCTCACAAAACACATAGCAGGAAATATGTCACGTTATACCAAAATATACAAGTCAAGAAATATGTTAATTACAAATAATATGTGAGCTCAAACCTCTGCAATCGTTGGATGGGAGGCCACTAGGATATCTTCAGGCTTTAGACTAGGTTAGAAAGTTTAGAAAAGAAACATCCAGCAGGAGGAAGAGGGGAACGATTTTGATATGGTTGCCAAGAAGAAGAAAAAAAAAATGCCCTGGCTGTTTTTGTGAAAACACTGTGAGTTCAACTCAACTTGATGGAGACTTATCTCAAGTAAATCCTCATGGCAGTGCAGTTGGGTCAACTGGGAGCTTAACTTTGATGGAGCTACTAATCTTCTTGCCCTTGTGTTTCACGGGCCAGTGGATCAGTATTGCTCATCTTTAGCTCACTGCCTAGTATTCCTCAGCTTTAACCACTTTAGATATATGGACCAACTCCCTGAATTCTGGCTGGGGAATTTTGGGAGATGAAGCCCATGCATCTTGAAATTGCCAAGGTTGAGAAACACTGGGTGAGACGCCTGCAAAAATGTGTTTCCTAAATAAGTAAATAAATAACCCAGCACATTTCGAAAGCCAAGCCTGAATAGATAAGATGAGATGGAAGAGAGAGAGGGGTGGAGGGAGGGAGGGAGGGAGGGAGGGAGGGAAGGAAGGAAGGAAGGAAGGAAGGAAGGAAGAATATAGAATAGAATAGAATAGAATAGAATAGAATAGAATAGAATAGAATAGAATAGAATAGAATAGAATAGAATAGAATAGAATAGAATAGAATAGAATAGAATAGAATAGAATAGAATAGAATAGAATAGACTAGACTAGAATAGAATAGAATAGAATAGAATAGAATAGACAAAAGAATAGAATATAGAATAGAATAGAATAGAATAGAATAGAATAGAATAGAATAGAATAGAATAGAATAGAATAGAATAGAATAGAATAGAATAGAATAGAATAGAATAGAAATTATGGAGTGGAATAGAATAGAAATTATGGACTAGACTAGACTAGACTAGACTAGACTAGAATAGAATAGAATAGAATAGAATAGAATAGAATAGACAAAAGAATAGAATATAGAATAGAATAGAATAGAATAGAATAGAATAGAATAGAATAGAATAGAATAGAATAGAATAGAATAGAATAGAATAGAATAGAATAGAATAGAATAGAATAGAATAGAATAGAATAGAATAGACTAGAATAGAATAGAATAGAATAGAATAGAATAGAATAGACAAAAGAATAGAATATAGAATAGAATAGAATAGAATAGAATAGAATAGAATAGAATAGAATAGAATAGAATAGAATAGAATAGAATAGAATAGAATAGAATAGAATAGAAATTATGGAGTGGAATAGAATAGAAATTATGGACTAGACTAGACTAGACTAGACTAGACTAGAATAGAATAGAATAGAATAGAATAGAATAGAATAGAATAGACAAAAGAATAGAATATAGAATAGAATAGAATAGAATAGAATAGAATAGAATAGAATAGAATAGAATAGAATAGAATAGAATAGAATAGAATAGAATAGAATAGAATAGAATAGAATAGAATAGAATAGAATAGAATAGAATAGAAATTATGGAGTGGAATAGAATAGAAATTATGGACTAGACTAGACTAGGCTAGACTAGGGAGGGAGGGAAAGAAGAAGGAAGGAAGGAAGGAAGGAAGGAAGGAAGGAAGGAAGAAAGAAAGAAAGAAAGAAAGAAAGAAAGAAAGAAAGAAAGAAAGAAAGAAAGAAAGAAAGAAAGAAAGAAAGAAAGAAAGAAAGAAAGAAAGAAAGAAAGAAAGAATCAGACCCATAATTTAAAGTCCTAATTTGTTTTAGCCAAAATACCAATGTCCACCTTTTGTGCTTAAAAAAATAGAAGAAACAGCTTCACCAAATATTGGTGGGTGCTTTCCATAGTACCCTTAGTGGCCTCTGCCCAGAAGGCAGGTGAGCCCTAAGCTCTTTTGGCCACCTTTGTTTTTAAGGGAGGTCAGGAAATATGGGAATAACAGCTCCCCCACACTCTGAAGCAGCTAAGGACCCAGAGAAAGGGTAAACGTGAGATGACTGATGAATGAAATCCCTCTTTTTAATCATTGTTTTTCCGCTACATTCACAAATCGGAGGCACATTTGCACTATCCCATAGTCTGCCAGGCTTAGCTTCCCAAAGCTTATTCTTCAGGCTTTCCAACAGCAAAACAAGGATGGGAATCGTAAAACCCTCGAACATTTGGTCAGCAACCTTTGCCAACGCCCACTTCCAAGCACTATTCCTCACAGGCAAGGAAAATGTAAAATTAAGAACTAAATCCACCTTGCCAATGGATTTATTTAGATCCATTTTTGAAGGAAACATTCTCTGATTGGCGTGTGCTTCCAGAATACCAATCAGGAGAGCTACCTTTTATGGAATAATATATTAAGTAACCACTGCTGATCTAAAATCCCCATGAAGAGGGTAGCACGGCTTTGTCTAACCTTTCCATAAGCCCCTCACCTTCTGAAATGATCTGAAATTAATTGCACGGTTTAACTCAATTCTCCATTCCCAAGTGTCAAGGGGGAGAAAGATTGTTTTCAAACTCCAAGAGGAAGAATTTACTAGAATAGAATGTGGAATAGAATAAATTAAAATAGAATAGAATCTGGAATAGAATAGAATAGGATGTGGAACAGAATAGAATAGAATAGAATAGAATAGAATAGAATAGAATAGAATAGAATAGAATAGAATAGAATAGAATAGAATAGAATAGAATAGAATAGAATAGAATATAGAATAGAATAGAATGTAGAATAGAATGTAGAATAGAATGTAGAATAGAATAGAATAGAATAGAATAGAATAGAATAGAATAGAATAGAATAGAATAGAATAGAATAGAATAGAATAGAATAGAATAGAATAGAATAGAAATTATGGAGTGGAATAGAATAGAAATTACGGACTAGACTAGACTAGACTAGACTAGACTAGACTAGACTAGACTAGACTAGACTAGACTAGACTAGAATAGAATAGAATAGAATAGAATAGAATAGAATAGAATAGAATAGAATAGAATAGAATAGAATAGAATATAGAATAGAATGTAGAATAGAATAGAATAGAATAGAATAGAATAGAATAGAATAGAATAGAATAGAATAGAATAGAATAGAATAGAATAGAATAGAATAGAATAGAATAGAATAGAATAGAATAGAATAGAATAGAATAGAAATTATGGAGTGGAATAGAATAGAAATTATGGACTAGACTAGAGTAGAGTAGAGTAGAGTAGAGTAGAGTAGAGTAGAGTAGAGTAGAGTAGAGTGGAGTGGAGTGGAATGGAATGGAATGGAATGGAATGGAATGGAATGGAATGGAATGGAATGGAATAGAATAGAATAGAATAGAATAGAATAGAATAGAATAGAATAGAATAGAATAGAATAGAATAGAATAGAATAGAATAGAATAGAATAGAATAGAATAGAATAGAATTCAATTCTTTATTGGCCAACTGTGATTGGACACACAAGGAATTTGTCTCCGGTGCAGAAGCACAACAAAGTGATAGGCCAAACATCATAAATCACAGTTACAAACATAAATCATAAGATACAAACAAGTGATAAATCATAAGATACCAATAGGAGAAGGTAGTAGAAGATGAGAAGAATAATAGCAATACAGGCACACTGTCTTCTGCAACACGTTGTAGGGGTAGAGCAGTGTTAGCCTACAGTAGCAGCAAGTCAGAAAGACAATAGTAGCATCTTTTTGACTAATGACTATCATGAAAATAAAAAGTCTTTATGAGCTGCAGCTCCCTTCAATAGATTTACAGAGTGGTTAGACCTGCCGTCTTCAAACTTGGCCCTTTTATGACTTGTGGACTTCAATTCCCAGAATTCCTTAGTCAGCTTGCCTGGCTGAGGAATTCTGGGAGTTGAAGTCCACAAGTCATAAAAGGGCCAAGTTTGAAGACCCCTGGGCTAGACTGATGGAGGGTTTAAAGTAAGAGGGAAAGGCAAGGTTAGTTAGGCAAATGAGATCAAGAAAAACTCCATAAAACTTTCCAAGAACCTGGCACAGGTGGAAACAAATGCAACTTCCAGTCTGGCTCACGTGTAATCTGATTCTACACGTCTTTCTGGTCTTCTTTCTTTGGTCTTCTCCTCCTCCTTCTCTTTCCTGATTTCCCCCCTCATCCCCTCCCCTTTGGAGTTCTTCATCCATCAAGCCAGATAAAATGTATTACTTAGAAAAGAGGGTGCCAAATTCTTCCTGACTTTGCAAACCCAGGGTCCACAATAATCCCCATGGACCTTTCTCTGTGGCATTTGTTTCCCAATTGCAGCCTAATGCATTGATCTAAACCAGGTACTTTTTCAGCAAAATCACTCCTCTGTCCTTTTGTTCTTCATCGGCACTATCTACAGTCAACAACTATTGTGGTTTATGACCAATATAACCATAGTTTTCAGTGTGGCTAGCTGGGGAAGTCTGGGAGTTGAAGTCCACAAGTTTTAAAGTTGCCAAGTTTCCAGACCCATACTATAGATTTCAGCTCCAAAGATTGAATGTGTAAAAGCAGCTACATGACTCTCTTCTCTGTTCTTGTCTTGGGGACTGGTCAATTCTCCCATCTGTAATGCACATCATTGCTGCCTTTGAATTCTTTCTTTTTTTTTTTTTAAAAAAAAAAGCAAAATAGCTTCAAGGCACTTGGAAATTAAGAACCCACTAGAATCTGCCAGCTTCATCTCCTGAGAATAAGCCCTGGGAAGAAGCATAGATACAGGAAGATTATACAGTATGCTAATAATTCACTAGGCCAGCCAAAGTCAGCTCAATGTGCTAATCACTGGCTGTCATCATAGCTACCTGTGCCCTTTCATGTACTGTACTTAAACAGGCTCTGTTGGTTAATTAAGGCCCATACCTGTATTCCCAGATTTAATTCCTTATACTTACTGAAGAAGAAAAAAATAGTGGGAGCAAGCAATTGATCCATTCTCAAATTTCTAAAAGCCTTCCATCAGGCTTTGTGTAAGTTACTTACGCAACGATCATCCATGGCATAACATGATCCTTGACATGTCTGGATGGTGTGGTAGCTCTCAAAGAGATTTCTTCTCCCGGATTCTGGGTCCTGCATGGAGGTCGTGGAAGGACAAAGTGGTGGGTGATGAACTTTCAATAGATTTTCAGTGTGATCCCCACTTTGGAGCAGCAAATGCCTCTGTATTAGTTTGGGCTTCAGACCAAGATGGAAGTCCATTCGTGAACTATTCCACCATGTTGCCTTTTAGAATCCTTTTCTGACCTCTTGGGCTAGACTTGCATTGGAGTTTCCCAATTATTAGTGCTTCAATTTCCATGCTTGGGGGTAAAATCTGACACTTTCAGAGTGACATGGCTTCCATGTTCATCCTGGGACTGTCCCTGGTGTTCTCTGAGGTGATTCAGGTTGACGGTCAAAGATTGGGCTTGTTTATATTGAGATTTGATGGCGCAGTGGTTAAAATGCAGTATTGCAAGCTAATTCTGCTGATTGCCAGCAGTTCGATCCTGACTGGCTTAAAGTTGACTCATCTTTCCATCCTTCCGAGGTCAGTAAAATTGTTGGGGACAACATGCTCACTCTGTAAACCACTCAGAGAGGGCTGCAAAGCACTATGAAGCGGTATATAAGTCTAAGTGCTATTGCTAATGCTATTACATCACAGCATTCTTGATGAATGATCTGCAGATGGAAAACACATCAGTGGGTCTATTCTTTGGTCAGATCAATTGCCTCTCAGGATGCTCCTGGGGTAGGAGGACCAATTGGATGACACCCTGGATGCTTTTTGAATCCAGAAGCTTTCCAGCAGATGCTTGGGGATTTACCCAATAATCTGATAGGCGGGAGGCAACCAAAGTTCACAGAGACATTTTCCTAAGTGGACTTTTTCTATCACATCGGTTCTCAACCTGTGGATCGCGACCCCATTTGGGGTCGAACGACCGTTTCACGGGGGTCGCCAAACACCGCAGTCCGCCATTTTTTTCCCCATTTCCCCTCGGCCGTCGTGCGCATGCTGTGCATGCGCGATTCAGGCCGTCGCGCCGTGCATGCACGATTCGGGCCGTCGCGCCACACATGCGCGATTCGGGCCGTCGCGCCGCACATGTGCGATTCGGGCCGTCGCGCCGTGCACGCGCGGTTCGGGCCGTCATGCCGCATATGCGCGGTTCAGGCCGTCGTGCCGCACATGCACGGTTCGGGCCATCGCGCGCGTGCGCCGCGCATGCGCAGTTCGGGCCATCGCACCATGCATGCACGATGCGGGCCGTTGCGCCGTGCATGCACGGCGCAGGTCTGGGTCGCGCCGCGCATGGGCGGCGCAGGTCAGGGTCTCGGCCTGAAAAAGGTTGAGAACCGCTGTTCTATCAGATCATGCGTGATGAAGTAGAAAAAAGATGTTTGGAGCACTGTTGCCAAAAAAACAAAAGTGAATTACAGTTCACACCTAGAAGTCTGTGATGGAGCCTACATTCTAGCAATAAATACTCAGTACTCAACTGCTTTGAAACACATCGAATGTGGTACTCAAAACACATTCTGATGTGCAAATTTTGTCCTGGTACTCATGTTTGTTTAGTACTCAACGCACAAGTTAGAACTTGCCGCTGCAGGCCGCCTTGTGATTCACTATATATTATTCCTCATGGGAAAAAATGTCTTTGGTACTCACAGTTTTTGGTACTTATCGCATCTCCCAGAACCAATTAATGATAAAAATCAAGGTACCACTATAATGATATCAATGAGTATCATTCAACAGCCTGGTTTAAGATTAGTCTTTTCCTATAAGGGAGGGACAAACACAGACTATTTATTGTGCCTTTATTTTCTTTATTACATTTGGATATCAACATAATTCTCAAGAACCCCAGGTGGTTACAATAAAAAATAGTCATGCATAATAACAGTTAAAACAGCCAACAGCAAATGATAAACACTGAATTAAACTAAACTAAGAAAAAACACTCTAAACAATCCAACGCAGATGGTGAGATCCAATTAATTTCTCAATGCCCTCCAGAAGACTTTAATTGTAACCCTCCCCAGAAGGCCAGGAAAGAAGGGTTACTCTAACTTGGGAAAGACAGGGGAGGACTAAGATATAGAGCTGGTATCCTTAATGAATAACAGACCCTCTCATTTCCTGCCCATGGGGACCCACCAGCAGTTGTTTTTTTCAAGAAGAACTTAATGAATGGGTCAATTCTGGTTGGAGAAGACAACCCTTGGACCTAAACCCTAAGTTCTATTTTGCTTTAAAAGGCAAAAAACGGTACTTTGAATTATTCCTAGAAATGTCTCTGAAGAGTCTCAATCATCCAAGTCCCGGTTGTCTCAAAGGTGCTTTTCCAAAAGCAACTTGATGTTCTTGGGTTTTTTTTTCCTTGAAGACATTTCACTTCTCATTTAAGAAGCTTCTTCAGAACTTCAGAACTGAAGAAGCATCTTGGATGAGAAGCAAAACATTTTTGAGGGGGAAAAAAACAAGAAAGTCCATTTGCCTCTTGAAAAAACACCTCTGGGACAGGCGTAGAAACCTACTAGAAAGCAAGGCTGATTCTGTGATATAGGCGTACAGCAGGGGTTCTCAACCTTGGCAACTTTAAGACTTGTGGACTTCAACTCCCAGAATTCCTCAGCCAGCAAAGCTGGCTGAGGAATTCTGGGAGTTGAAGTCCACAAGTCTTAAAGTTGCCAAGGTTGAGAACCCCTGGCGTACAGTGTTATAGTCCTGGGGATACGTCTCAGCCAAATAAAGACATGGTACAGTTCTTGAATGGGCTTCAAAGGGATTCCTGCCCCCACCCCCCACCCCCCACCCGGTCACTGTGATGCTTTGGACGGCATTTTGTTGACAGAGACTACTATCATAAAAATGGTTGTAAATTTGAGTCAGGTCATGTGCTGACCCACTTAACAACTGCAATAAATTATGACCAAAATTCCAGGTTCACTTGTGGATATTAAGTAAGGATCACTCGTACCCACTTTTCTCATTTACCTTGCACTAACTTTGATATGGCCCAAGGGCTAATCAATAAAGATTTTATTATTATTTATTTATTTTTTATTATTTATTTATTTATTAAATTTCTATACCGCCCCTCTCCTTGGAATTTACCTTGGGATAGTGCAGAGGAAGGCAACCTTGGCTCTTTTATGACTCGTGGACTTCAACTCCCAGAATTCCTGAGCCAGCCATGCTGAGGGGAAAGGGAGAGGTTTCCAAGCTGAGCCATGCTGGCTCAGGAATTCTGGGAGTTGAAGTCCATGAGGCATAAAAGAGCCAAGGTTGCCTACCCCTGGATTAGTGCTTCTCAATCTTGACAACTTTTAGATATGTGGACTTCAACTCCCAGCATTCATGCTGCCTGGAGAATTCTGAGAATTGAAGTCCGTCTTAAAGTTGCCAAATTTGAAAAGCACTGCCTGAGGCCATCAGCATCCATTACTATTAGAAAGCTCTGTGCCTGAGGCCCTTGTGTGCTTCCTAAAAGCAGCTAATTCTCTCTGTCTCCTTAAATTAGGAGGCCTCCAGGTTTTTCTAGTAAGTTTTCAATGCATGTAAATCAAGCCCTGCACTCCATCTTGGACTCTGGCCCAGTTCTTCTCCATAGTTCTTTCTTTGTGAAATCCTTCCTTTGTCAAAAGCCTTTTAAGATGAATGGAGTTTGTTCTGGAAGCTCATCTTGCCGGAGTCCAATCCCACGTTCAGAAAATGCACTGGGGTGGTCCCTGCAACAAGCGAGAGGAGAGGAGAGAAAGTGAAGGTCTTCCCATGCTCCTGGATCAAGCCAAGATGCTAATTTGGGGTGAATTGTGTGTGGTTCATAAGAAGCAGATTGTTTCCAATGGGTGGCTCTTCAAAAGCCATGGGGCGCCTGGAGGTCATGACAAGCGAAAGAGGTGGGAATGCCAACTCTCTTAAAATACGCAACGCTGTGATCACGAGTATTCTGCTGCTAGCTTTCCTGACTCACTCCACAAACAGCACTCCTAGGAAACCACACTCTGTTAGAAAGCTCTGTGTGTACCACGAGATCCCATTCATACACAGCAACTTCACAAACACTTTAACATCTTAGCTTCTCCAGGGAGGTGTTCCAAATGATGGGTTATCAGCAGGCACTTAGCACATTTAAACAATGTATCAAAGATCTTGGAAGCCCATCAGAACCTAAGAATGTTTCTCTGAGCAGTCAAGCTGACCAGCAATAAGAAAAGCCATTCATTCATTCATTCATTCATTCATTCATTCATTCATTCATTCATTCATTCATTCATTCATTCATTCATTCACACATCGTATCTCTTGCTGGGCCTCTGAGCAGGCATGTATGCACATGTGCTTTGGCCTGAGCTCCTTTTAGCAGCTATAAAAGTTGTCATCATACACATTTTGCTATTGTTGGGTATGGCTCACTACAGTATTACATCAATCAGTGTTTTATATTGCACCTTTACAATATCTTGATCTGCAGGGATTCCTAAGTGTGCACTGTGGATTCCTTCCTTCCTTCATTCATTCATTCATTCATTCATTCATTCATTCATTCATTCATTCATTCATAAAGCTGCCCATCTAACTTGACTGGAGCACTCACAGCAACTAAAAAAAGATGTCCAATATTGAAACTCAAGTTAAATGGTTCTATAACACCATTCACTCTTTCAAGGCATAGCAATGACCTTGTTCTTCATTCCTGAATGAAAGTGTGTGTGTGTGTGTGTGTGTGTGTGTGTGTGTGTGTGTGTGTATATGTGCAGTATGCGCATTTGTAATTTAATATTATAGACATCAAAATCCACTAGAAATGGCTAAAATGGTGTTATGTATAACATTAATTACTGAAGTTTCCTCCCTCCCTCTTCTCTCTCTCTCTTCCTTTATTCCTTCCTCTCTCCCTTCCTTTCCTCATCCTCCCTCCATCCTCCATCCTTCTCTCGCTTGCTTCCCTCCCTCCTTTCTTTTTTCCTTCTTTCTTTCCTCCTTCCCTCCTCCCTCCCTTCCCTTTTTCCTTCCTTTCTTCCTCCCTCCCTTCCCTCCTTTCTTCCTCCCTCCCTCTCTCCCTTCTTTTCCTCCTTTCTCCCTCCCTTCATCCTCCTTCCCTCCCTCCCTCCATTGCTTCCTTCCTTCCTTCCCTTTCTTTTTTCTTTCCTTCTTTCTTTCCTCTTTCCCTCCTCCCTCCCTTCCCTTCTTCCTTTCTTCCTCCTTCCCTTCCCTCCTCCCTCCCTCCCTCCCTTTTCTTCCCTCCTCTCTCTTCTTCTTCCTTTCTTCTTCCCTCCCTTCCCTCCTTCCTCCCTCCCTCCCTTCCCTCCTTCCTCCCTCCCTTCCTGTCTCCCTTCCTTTCCTCCTCTCTCCCTCCCTTCATCCTCCTTCCCTCCCTCCCTCCCTAGCTTCCTTCTTTCCTTTCTTCCCTCCCTTTCTTCCTTTCTTTGGTTCCTTCTTTCTTTCCTCCTTCCTGCCTTCCTTCCCTCCCTCCCTTTCTTTCTTTCTTTCTTTCCTCCTTCCCTCCTCCCTCCCTTCTTTCTTCCTACCTTTCTTCCTCCCTCCCTTCCCTCCTTCCCTCCTCCCTCCCTCCCTCCCTCCCTCTCTCTCTCACCATTTTTTTCCTTGAGATGATTCTGCAGTTCAGACAGTTTTTCTTGGATTTTAAAAAGTCATGTAGCATGCAAAGCAATTCAGTAATAGGTCTGAAAGACTGAAGGATATTCTTTTAAAAAGGGATATTATGTGGCACCAGAGGAAATGTTTTATTCATATGAATGAGAAATAAACCAAATAACATGCATTGTCACTCTTCAGTCCTGGGCTTCTCCTGTTTTCATAATTCACTGTGATTTGATTTCATTAGACACAATGGGAACTTTAGTAGAAAATATGAATATTGAATGGGGGAGACCCATCTGCTTTACAAAGCATGCTCCAGTCCAGGCTATCTAAAAGATCTAAAACTGGATTGTCATCCTGATGTCTGCTTATAGCATGCCAAAAAAAAAAGGGGGTGAATTTTGATCACTCATATGTTGATGTCCACACAATGACCATGAATGATAAGCTTCTTCTCTAAAATATTCATGGAGGAGAAGAACTACCCCACAAACTAAAAAAAATAACTCTAATTTAACCTACTATTACATTCCATTTTTCAATTGCATGAGGTTTTTATTGCTGTTCTGCTCTGCTGTTTTCTTTTAATCTGAATTTCAAAATTATTAATAAAAGACAATTACTGGCCAACATTAATTGTATCAATATCAGGGAAAGAATTATGAGGCTAAAAGCTAGAAAACTCTCCATCCAGAAGCCCCCACAGTTCCCCACGAATATTCCATATCATTGTGGAAACATTCTGATTAAATTGCTCGTGAGAAGCAGCCCTGAAATTAATAAGACAATTGATCAGAATGACTAAGTCCCATTAATTTTAATACGACACTGTGATAATTCAGTCTGAATTCTATCCATGCATTTTAAGGTCAACACGTAATGTGAGATAGTATCTTAATACATAAAATAAATAAATTTAGTATAGGTAATCCTAGATTTATGAATGTATGTAAGCCTGGAATTGCAGCCATAAATTGTAGCAGTCGTTAAATGGGTCACCAATTGACTGTGACCAATTGTACAAGCTTTTGTGGAACAAACATGTTCAAGAAACTCTACTGCAGTGTTTGTTTCAAGCGATGCTATTGCAGCATTTTGCAGGATGTTTTTTTTTCATTAGCCAGTTTCTCTTTCTAATTTCTAATTCTAATACTGATAATAATTCTAATAATTTCTCAAAGAGCAACCTTAAATGTTAGAGGCAAGAGACAGAAAGAGAGAGGGGGGGAGGAAAAAAAAGCGAGAGAAGGAGAAAGAAAGAGAGAGGGTGAGAAAGAAAAGAGAGAGAGAAAGGGAGAGAGTGAAAAGGTGGAGAGAGAGAGAGAAAGAGAAAGAGATGGGGTAGAGAGAGAGGAATAGAGAGAGAAGGGGAGAGAGAAAGAGAGAGGGTGAGAAAGAAAAGAGAGAGAGAGAAAGGGAGAGAGTGAAAAGGTGGAGAGAGAGAAAGAGAAAGAGATGGGGTAGAGAGAGAGGAATAGAGAGAGAGAGAAGGGGAGAGAGAAAGAGAGGGTGAGAAAGAAAAGAGAGAGAGAAAGGGAGAGAGTGAAAAGGTGGAGAGAGAGAGAGAAAGAGAAAGAGATGGGGTAGAGAGAGAGGAATAGAGAGAGAAGGGGAGAGAGAAAGAGAGAGGGTGAGAAAGAAAAGAGAGAGAGAGAAAGGGAGAGAGTGAAAAGGTGGAGAGAGAGAAAGAGAAAGAGATGGGGTAGAGAGAGAGGAATAGAGAGAGAGAGAAGGGGAGAGAGAAAGAGAGAGGGTGAGAAAGAAAAGAGAGAGAGAAAGGGAGAGTGAAAAGGTGGAGAGAGAAAGAGATGGGGTAGAGAGAGAGGAAGAGAGAGAGAGAGAGAGAAGGGGAGAGAGAGAGAGAGAGAGAGAGAGAGAAGGGAAGGGGAGAGAAGGGGAGAGCAGGGGAGAGAGAAAGAGAGAGGGAGAAAAAAAGAGAGAGAGACTGAGAATGAGAGAGACAGTCCTAGTAAATAACTTCCAAATTCAGCAGCAAGTCCCATGCTACTTAATTTGGGAGGTCATATGGCCACCCCCAATTCCCAGGGAGCAATGAGGAGAGGGCTCCAGGAGAAAAAGGGTACCTGAATCATCAGAGCCCCATTTTGGCTTTAACCATGGACTGAAAAATAACATTGCTCCATGGTGTACAACATTTCATCAAGGGGCATTCTCTGGTTTTGTTCCACTCCCAAGAGCATCAGTGGAAAGGGTGAAGAAATATATGGGCATGTAAGCTTGGAATTATAGCTACGGGATCTGTTTTGGAGGTGACAATTCTCTAGGTTATATCTAGATGCAAAAATTGGATTGGTGGTTTCCTTGCAGACATTTCATGATCCAACTAGGTAACATTATCAGAGCTAGAAGGGAGTGAGTTTGCAGGGAGGAGGAGGGGGAGGGGGGAGGAGGAGGAGGAGGGGAGGAGGGTCCTTGGTGCTCTCTGAGCTTGGTGGTTTCCTTGCAGACATTTCATGACCCAACTAGGTAACATCTTCAGTGTTAGAAGGCAGTGAGTTTGCAGGGACAAGGAGGAGGAGGAGGGGGAGGAGAAGGAGGAGAAGGAGGAGGAGGGAGGGAGGGTCCTTGGTGTTCTCTGAGCTTGGTGGTTTCCTTGCAGACATTTCATGACCCAACTAGGTAATATCTTCAGTGCTAGAAGGGTTTGCAGGGAGGAGAGGAGGAGGAAGAGGAGGAGGAGGAGGACTGAGGGGTCCTTGGCGCTCTCTGAGCTTGGTGGTTTCCTGGTTTCCTTGCAGACACTTCATGACCCAACTAGATAACATCATCATTGCTAGAAGGGAGTGCAGGGACAAAGAGGAGGAGGAGGAGGAGGAAGAGGAGGAGGAGGAGGAGGAGGAGGAAGATTGAGGGGTCCTTGTTGCTCTCTGAGCTTGAGAAGAGCGGCATATAAGTCAAAATATAAGAAAGAAAGAAAGAAAGAAAGAAAGAAAGAAAGAAAGAAAGAAAGAAAGAAAGAAAGAAAGAAAGAAAGAAAGAAAGAAAGAAAGAAAGAAAGAAAGAAAGAAAGAAAGAAAGAAAGAAAGAAAGAAAGACAATTCATGACCCAACTTGGTAACATCTTCAGTGCTGATAATGTTCCCTAGTTGGGTAATGAAATATCTGCAAGAAAACCACCAAGCTCAGAGAGCACCAAGACCCCACATTTTTGTGTTATCATTTGTCCCCTCCTTCGTGAACTTTAGAGAGCATGTGCTGCAAAGGTAAAGGCCCGTCTGCCGGTGCATCGTATACCATTTTGTTCGCCCAGGTAAGCTGCTGACTCAGCTTTCATCAGCTAATGAACCTGTTTCACTGCAGAGCAGTAAGATGAAAACACAAAGCATTTTCGGTCTTTCACACAGTAACACTTCTCCCGGTCCCTGCAGAGTGCCAACTGAGTGCTTCATTAGTCATGACTGAAGTGGTAAAGCTGGTAAGGTTGTATGCCTTAGGGAAGGCAATTTAAGAAAAGAAACGTTTTAAGATGCTTTTCAAAGTTTAAACCCGTGGAACTTAACAGAACTCTGCTGATTTTAGCCTGGGATCACCGATGAAAAGCATCCTTCTCTATTTGTAGTGATGGGACAATGCAAGCCAACTTGAGAGTAGGGAAGTGGCTTTATTTTGTTGTTGGTTTTTTTTTGTTGTTGTTGTTGTTGTTTCCAAAATACTTTGGTGTGGTGCCTTTCCTCACCTTCTGTGCATTGAGAAACAAATGTGTTGATGTTGGTGGTGGCCACGAGGATTGCAGTTCTGCTGAGGTGTTAAAGGGAAGAGTTGATTCATGTTCACATCTGTCTGAGGTGATGAATCTTTGATGATTTGTCCGCACAATTAGGCTTTTCCCAGCAATGAGCCACACAAGCAGGCCTTGAGGATTCGCCTACAACTTGAGCAGGGTGAGCGGTTGAGCAGACCAAGAGTTACCTGGGGCAACGTCGATTCCTGATGTGAGTCAGTAGAGACCAGGATTAATAAGTTTTAACAGAATGAAAGAATTGGAAGGGACCTTGGAGATCTTCTAGTCCAGACATGCCAAACTCACAACATCACATGACATTGCACGACGTATCAGGACTGTAATGCTCTCTACATGGGGCTCCCCTTGAGGTGCATGCGGAGGCTCCAACTGGCACAGAATGCGGCCGCGCGGGTGGTAGTGGGGGCGCCCTGGCGGGCACAAACAGCCCCCATCCTGCGCGAGCTGCACTGGTTGCCGGTGGTCTTCCAGGTGTGCTTCAAGGTGTTGATTACCACCTTTAAAGCGCTCCATGGCATAGGACCCAGTTACATACAAGACCGCCTTCTGCCAGCAAATACCTCCCACCGACTAGTTTGCTCCCACAGGGAGGGCCTCCTCAGGGTGCCATCGGCTAAGCAATGTCGGCTGGTGGCACCCAGGGGGAGAGCCTTCTCTGTGGGGGCACCGACGATGTGGAACGAACTCCCCCCGGAACTCCGGACGTGTCATGATCTCCGCACCTTCAGAAGAGAATTGAAGACTCATCTCTTCAATCAAGCCGGCCTGGCCTAGATCTCCTCGGGGGTTTTTAAATAATTTTAGACAAGGTAGCTAGGGTTTTAAGAATGGGATTTTAATTTGTTTTAATGACAGCCTAGGTATTAATTTAATTTAGTAATAATATTTATTATTGTTATGTGTTTTAATCTGGCTGTAAACCGCCCCGAGTCCTATGGGAGAGGGGCGGTATAAAAGTTTGAATAATAATAATAATAATAATAATAATAATAATAATAATAATAATAATAATAATAATAATAATAATAATAATAATAATAATAATAATAATAATAATAATAATAGCCAACAATGGGGTGGGCACGGCTTCCACGTGATGCGTCCAGCCCGCGGGCCGGCAGTTTGACACCCCTGTTCTAGTCCAATAACAGATCCCACTTCACCCCCACCCCCTGACACACTCTGTCCCCGCCCTCACCATGTGCCTTTGGTTTTAATGTTTGTTTTTAACTTTTTACGTTTTAGCTTACATGTAATTGTAAGCCACCCAGAGTTACTCTACGGTAAGCTGGACGGCCAATAAATTTTATAAATAAATAAATATAAATAATAAATAATGCCCTGATCAAGCAGGAGATCTGGTACTAGTTCAGACAAATGGCTGTCCACTCTCTTTTTTTTTATTTTTTTTTCCCTCGATTATAGTCATTTAATATTATATTTATTTGTTTGAGATGACTTTTGATGTCCAAGCACATAGATGAAGAAGAACAGTATCATTCTCTTTTTAAAAGCCTCCAGTGATGAAGCGTCCCCAACTTCTGGAGGTCGTTCCACTGATTAATTGTTCTCACTGTCAGGACATTTCTCCTTAGTTCTAAGTTGCTTCTCTCCGTGATTAGTTTTCATCCTATGTTTCTTGTTCTGCCTTCTGGTGCCTTGGAAAATAGTCCTACATTTCATTAGACTAGACCAGGGGTAGGCAACCTTGGCTCTTTTATGACTCGTGGACTTCAACTCCCAGAATTCCTGAGCCAGCCACGCTGAGGGGAAAGGGAGAGGTTTCCAAGCTGAGCCGTGCTGGCTCAGGAATTCTGGGAGTTGAAGTCCACAAGTCGTAAAAGAGCCAAGGTTGCCTACCTCTGGACTAGACATACCTAATTCCTGCATCCATTCTTCATATGTTTTAACCTCCAGTTCCCTAATCATCTTTGTTGCTTTGCACTCTTCCCAGAGTCTCACCATCAACTTTTCACCATCTGGAGAGTAACTTTATTGAGTTGTAGCAATGTAAAACATTATAAATTGTAAGCCTAAAACTGAAATATAAATTCAGTGCTCTGTCTTTCTACACTTATCAGAAAATTGAGCCACTTATTTTCAGTAACACGGTAAGAAGAAGTTTCAAGAGCTACAAAGCAGGAGTTCCAGGCTTGCGGAGGACCTAGTGACCATGAATTGCCCACTTTTGGAATAGACAGTATAGACAATTGGCCAATGGTATCCTTCATTGAATCAGAAGCATGATGTTTCCTTAGCATCTTGCTTAGTTTTCTTTCACCAGTGTAAGAATACGTAGGATTAGCCTCTCTATAAACAGATTCCGACCCCAAAGTGCAGATAACATGGAGAGCAAGAAGAGATTGGACAACCATTTGCTTGAAATGATATAGGGTCTCCTGCTTGAGCAAGGGGTTGGACTACAGGACCTCCAAGGTCCCTTCATATTCTATTATCAAGGACTAAACTCAACACCTCAGAACTATCTTGAGACTGCAGGGAGCATGCAGGGAAGCCACGGAAGAGAGTTGGGTCCTAGTTGGTTCATGAGGACTACACACATTACAGCTAAACTCCAAACCTGTCTTTCTTTCTGTTTTGCCCAGAAAACTAGTTTCTCTACACACTGCAGAAAGAAAAGTCTGAAGTTCATTTAATGGGAATTATCAGGCTTTGCACATACAAGTACAAAGAGACCCAACTAACTGCATTTTGGGCTGTTTTGACAGCCAACTTGTTCAAACTGAGTTGGGGGGAAATGAGAATTTATTGCTTAGCTCCAGTACATATTTGTGTCTTATCATTTCTCTTGTAATCTTTATGCACATTTATGCTTTTTAAGATCAAAGGAACTCAGGGAACAAAACTATACGACGTCAACCAACCTCTAAGCAAAAGTGACTTCAAGATTGCAGCTGATTCCCTTGAACAAGTCCAGCTTTAAATATGGTTTTAATTATCTCAGGGTGTACATATCAGCAATATTAAAAAGGGTTTGTGGAATTAAATAAGAGAAAAGGACATTCTCAGAGAGTTCACCCTTCCACATTATTTCTCTTTATGCTTTTAATTCTCTGAATAAACAAACTTACCATCAAGGGGTGCCATTCTAATGGAAGGAAATTCTAGCCGCAGAAGGCTTCTCTCTCCATCCTAAATTCCAACAACACAGTATTTCTCAAGAGGTTTGATTTAACTTTAGTTAAGCACTACTACTGAGAACAGATTCCTGAATTTGGGGCATCAAGGTAGAGAAAGCTCTATCCACTTTGAAGTGTCAACATTTCGTGTTAGTCCAACATTTGAAAACTCCTGTGTTACTGGA